>CM055269.1:3057273-3403009 GCA_029237695.1 Conchocele bisecta | reverse complement strand
TATTTACGAAAGTTTCAGAGATAAATCGGAATTATGAATTGAAAATTCCGCATTTGCTCTAAAACTTTATTCAACCTTCGACGTCATTTACAGAAAATATCAGTTACCGTAAATAGTTTTCATGAAAAAATCACAGGCTCGTCTCATATATTATATACAGTAGAACATCTCTAAACCGGACACGCATGCAGTCTGTGTATCCTTCGTTGTATGCGTTTCATTGGTGTATATTTGCGATGATAATGCATGTTCAAGTTCGCAAAGCACAGCCGCTTACATTGGCAGTCATATTTCTGATTTACAGTGGAACATCTCTAAACCGGACACCCTGTGGACCTCGTGTTTAGTACGTGTTTAGTATTAATTCATCATGTTTGGTCATGTTTAATTATGTGGTAGGTTAAATGGCATATTTCTTGTGTAGGCGCCGAACAAACTAAATATTGTTGTGTCTTCTATAACAAGTTCGTAGTTCGGTTTATGTTTGTTTACAACAAATATGTTCCTATTAAGCACGTCTTTGTGAAGCGATTGCAATGATATTGTTGAACATGACCCACGTTGCAAATAGTATTATGACTTGGCTATATGATATGTGGTTGTGACTGAAGAAATGGGGCTTATTAGTTTTGCGACCCGTGTACATCCAGATCAGACTGTGCGGATCCTTTCCATCAATGAAACATCCGTCATGCTTCTAACACTGAATATGGATGGTAAGTAGGCTACGTCAGTGTGGTATTTGATGAGGATCCGGAGCTACACTGATCATTAATCACATAGCTGCATTTTTCTAGCTCCAGCCACATATAATTATAGCATCCGGGAAGTTCACCATGGGAACGGAAAACATTACCGACTGCGATATTTCCACAGCAACCACCAACGTATCATAGTTTACCCGTATACGACATCTATTCCCACGTGGAACAGATTGAGATCTAGTTCTGAGTACATAACTCGAATTACATTTGGTTACACTGCATTACATTAATGAGTTATGACGGAGTAGTCTTTCCAAATGTGCGTTTGAAGCGTTCTTTGTTTACTTTCTGCTTCGTGGAGAGTGACCCGAGAATTTTTCAAAAACACACTTTGTTAGGTAAGTTTATGGTACTATTTTGTTGTGTCATATTGTAGAATTGTCTCTCAATAACAATATAGCGAAGTATGAACGTCAACGTTATACAGGTTGTTTTCTATAGTGTAGTGTGCGAAGTGTAAATGCTATTACGCACATTTTTGCTGTGTAGCGTGGAGTAGCGATATAGTGACCACATTAGTCATAACATTTTGCTCATGTTATGACACGGAATACGAAAATTTGACCCGAGCAGGCATCGGGTGGAATATTATTAAAGCAAGTTTGAACAATGTTTACAACCAGATGACCGTGGCCCGCATGTCGAGCCCGCTGAGGCATTTGATGATCTCAGAGTGTATTTATTTGAAGATTGAATTAAGGGTTGTGGAGATATAAGGTATCTAAAAGCTTTAATGCAAATTTTAGTCATTTGACCTTGATCTTGGGAATGTGGGCCACACGGGTGGGCTATAGAATAAAAATATGGATGCTATATAAATAAAGAATGATTTGAAGTTTGAAGTAAATCGAAGTAAGTGTTGTGGAGATATAAGGTATGTACAACCTTTAACACAAATTTCAAAGTCATTTGACCTTGACCTTGGGCATATGGACCACATGGGCAGGCTATGGAATGAAAATATATATGGACCACATGGGCAGGCTATGGAATGAAAATATGGATGATGAAAAGGAAGTTGGAAGTAAATTGGAGTAACAATTGTGGAGATATAAGGTATGTAAAAACTTTAACGCACATTTTATAATAACGCAAACTTCTAAGTCATTTGTCCTTGACCTTGGGGCACAGGGGCCGCATGAGTGGGACACAGAATGAATTTATGGATGATGCCCAATAAGCATACAAAGTTTCAAGCATACAAAGTTTCAAGCAAATCCGACTTACGGTTACAGAGATAGTAGGTATATATGTGAAAACTTTAACGCAAATTTTGACAACAATAATTAACGTAAAACTTGTAAGTCATTTTACCTTGACCTTGAGCACAGGGGCCGCATGAGTGGGACACATCATGAATATATGGATGATGACTAATAAGCATATGAAGTTTCAAGTCAATGTGACTTAGTATTGCAGGTACATAAGGTATTTACAAACTTTAACGCAGCTTTTGGACGGACGGATGGACGGACGGACGCAAGGACGCACGGACGGACGGACACCCGGACGTCATTGTGATCACTATGTCTCGTTTTCCGCAAGCGGGCTCGACAAAAACAATGGGTTTGACTGAACATGGTTTGTGTAGGACAGACAGACGGCAGGCGAACGCCAGTACAACCATGTAGCTTAGTTGTTCACAGTCAGGTTAGTGTATTTGGTTAGTTTAATAAAGTTCAATATCAGAATTGGAAATGATCCTGAACATATCTTCCTAAATACGGGGTTCTAAAACTAAACAATTACATTGTCGAGTACATGTGTGGGTGGGGTAGGGCGAGGACCAAACGTAGGCCAATGTCTCCCGAGTGACACATGGTGATTAGTCATCAATGCGAGGAATGCACAAAACAAGAAAATGTGGCCTATCGGCACACACATGCCCCCGGTCGGCACACACATACCCCTGGCGGCACACACATACCCCTGGCGGCACACACATACCCCTGGTCGGCAAACACATGCCCATGGTCGGCACACACATACCCCTGGTCGCACACACATGCCCCTGGTCGGCACAGGCACACACATACCCCTGGTCGGCACAGGCACACACATACCCCTGGTCGGCACAGTCCCACACATGCCCCTTGTCGGCACAGGCACACACATGCCCCTGGTCGGCACACACATGCCCCTGGTCGGCACATACATGCCCCTGGTCGGCGCATACATGCCCCTGGTCGGCGCACATATGCCCCTGGTCGGCACACACATGACCCTGGTCGGCACACACATGCCCCTGGCGGCACACACATGCCCCTGGCGGCACACACATGCCCATGGTCGGCACACACATGCCCATGGTCGGCACACACATACCCCTGGTCGGCACACACATACACCTGGTCGGCGCACACATGCCCCTGGTCGGCACACACATGCCCCTGGTCGGCACACACATGCCCCTGCTCGGCACACACATGCCCCTGGTCGGCACACACATGCCCCTGGCGGCACATACATGCCCATGGTCGGCACACACATACCCCTGGTCGGCACACACATACACCTGGTTGGCACACACATGCCCCTGGTCGGCACACACATGCCCCTGGTCGGCACACACATGCCCCTGGCGGCACACACATGCCCCGGAGGGAGAAATTTTCAATTTAAGGATACATTTATTAATTTTTATTTATACTGAATTTATTTTGGCTGTGATAATGCAATAAATTCAGTATAACAATCCTGGATACTTTTAATCATCAAATATAATACTGTGAACGTCGAGGAATTATTACGACACAGAAATGGTGGTAAGTGTAAATTGACGGACGTTAGCTGCACATGTTTCCGCTCATAGGCATATGTTGCACTACTTGTTTATGTAATGCAGTGTAATGAAATGTAATTAGAGTTATGTACTCAGAACAAGACAGACGTATACTCAATAAGCCTAACGGTTGCCCCTGGCAATGTATTTATATAGTAAATTAACGCCCAAGTTGCTAGAACTTATCAGTTGCAACGAGGTAAACGTTCAGGCTTTTTTCCGTAACGATTCGCCAAACTATACGATCATTCGTCTTGTTATACCAGACGCCATGCTAGACGATGTCAGAGACATGATGGAGGATACGGTATGATAAAATATAGTGGAACACTTACCATGCTGCCGTGTGTGAGTTCCTGCCTGTCTGTGTGTATATCCCGGCTGTCTGTCCTCGCGGCACGATATCCCGTCGATTTACAACCTGCCCAATGTTGTCAAGTTAACTTCCTCCGTGCACGGGGAAACCCGCCGGTCGGCCCCGTCATGTGATACCTATACCCGTATGTATGGTGCCTATTCTCCACTGTCGGTTACTAACAGCCGCGCCAGTGCCCGTGTTTGGCAGTCAGTCGGCCCGGTGACCAGTACACACTGGCGGGACTGCGCGCCGGGAGGCGGGGCTGGTTGGCCGTAGTCGCCAGGTGGCGTGTTTTGTCCACGTGTTGTCGCGATTACTTTCTATACAGATTACCCGACCGCCTGTTCGAACTTGAAATACAATACAAATATTCCACGATACATATTTACGTGTATTGCACCTCCGCTGTACGGGATATCGTGATTTACCGAATCTGTTTGTTTCACACAAATTCTGCCCACCAACGTACGTACATGTATACTTGTCAGTGTTTTCACGCATGGAAGGTGGGACAGACAATTCCTGGGTAGGTACGTACGTTAAAATACATATCTTTGAATCAAAATACGGAGACAGGGTTAGGGTTAGAATTTGCCGGTGTAAAATTCCTGCCTATTGGAGCCGAGTTCTCACGGAGAGCCGACAATACCAGCAGATTTGTGGACATATACATTCCCATTACCGAGAAATCCTGTATCAAATTTCCGCCTCTGTGTGTGTGTTTTATCTCCTTCCCATGAACATCTTTCCCCCACCCAACCCACACCCCACACACATATACTGGAACGAATTTTTAATTCGTGTGAACGAATTGTTATATCGTGGGAACGAACTGTTAATTCGAGGGAACGAATTGTCATATCGTGGGAATGAATTGTTATTTCGTGGGAACGAATTAATAAGAAAAAATCCATAACTCCAGCTTTCTGAGGTAATCTCTGTTGTTTGCTGGATTCACAATGAATATTTCGCTGACAAATTGACGAACGGTGTAGAAGATACTATTATTTCTGTCGTGGTCTAATTTTCTTTCTCAAATACATACCATGTATTATGACAATTAACGCATCGTGTTATTACGCTGCGAAATATAATATATTGTTTTATGTAAAATAAATACAATTTACGTATTATATACATGCATTCAGAAACCGGTCAGAAAATCAGAAAAATACGAATATATTTAAAACTCGAAACACGTCACCGAATGCCAGCATTCTAATACTTGCTCGTGTGTAGCTGCATGTTTTCCGCTTGATAGGCAACATGTAAATTATGTAATGCAGTGTAACGAAATGTAATTCGAGTCATGTACTCAGAACTAGCCCGTGTGATATTTTCATAGCTGTGCTTATGCTTTAATGTTTTCCTAAACATCACAACCGTTTGCCAATAGGACACTCGACATCATATTAAAGGTGACATTACGGCGATTGCGACCAGTATAGTCTGCAAAGTTCATATATGGACTAAGCCGTTAGCCTTTCAAGCAGTGGCGTAGTATTGGGGCGTTCCTCTGGTGACAGAGCACTATCTAGGAATGTTATACTCATTTATATTTATGTCGTTTTTCTTCAACCGGTGGCCAATATTTATTCTATATTGCCCCTGAGAACAAACACCACGGGGTTTACACATCAAGTTGAAAGGCTTACAAGCTTTATACCGCAATGCGGCAATGCGACAGTGTGTGATTCAATAACACTGCACCCGATTTAATAAACAGTATGGTTGTACATTTCTACGGAAGCATGGAGGGGACATGTGTGTTTTTTATTTATCTCGTGGCCACGACGTATTATGTCGTGGCCACGAGATAAATAAAAAAAAACACACCTAAAGATCTCGTGGCCACGACATAATTCAGGTGTGTTTTTTTTTTATTTATCCCGTGGCCACGACTTATTATGTCGTGGCCACGAGATAAATAAATAAAAAAAAACACACCTAAAGATCTCGTGGCCACGACATAATTTAGGTGTGTTTTTTTTTTATTTATCTCGTGGCCACGACATAATAAGTACTCGTGAGAGGCAATTCACCATTATCGACATACGGAAGCATGGAGGGGACATGTGTGTTTTTTTATTTATCTCGTGGCCACGACTTATTATGTCGTGGCCACGAGATAAAAAAAACACACCTGAATTATGTCGTGGCCACGAGATCTTTAGGTGTGTTTTTTTTTATTTATCTCGTGGCCACGAGATAAATTAAAAAAAACACACCTGAATTATGTCGTGGCCACGAGATCTTTAGGTGTGTTTTTTTTATATTTATCTCGTGGCCACGACATAATAAGTCGTGGCCACGAGATAAAAAAAAACACACACCTGGATTATGTCGTGGCCACGAGATCTTTAGGTGTGTTTGTTTTATTTATCTCGTGGTCACGAGATAAATAAAAAAACACACATGTCCCCTCCATGCTTCCGTATGTAACAGCTACTACATATACATATATATGCATGTACAGAGCAGCATCCCTACAACAACCACTCGTGTGAAGACCCAACATGACTGTAAGAGGTGGCTGTGGTAAATCGGATATTGTCTGTTGCAGCGAGGTGGCTGTCGTATAAATTACCGTTTGCGGATGTTCGATTGTACCAGAAACCAGTATTATTACGTATTTGATTGGTACGAGTTCACATGTGTCCGAATGAATTGTCACAGCTAGGACAACACAAGTGCACACATGTCACACGTGAAACACGTAAAAGGCAATTCCACGAACTGTGTCTGCTAACCAAATGTCACTTATGTTAGGTGTGCTCAAGTTGTCTTGAAACTCGTACATGTAGATCGCCAGTATTTGCTGAACAATAGTAGTTAAGGTTACAAAATAACTTTTTGATTTTGTCCTGTCGACAATTGGCCATTTTGGGCTTCACCCGGACTTGTCGTATATACAATGGGGTTTCGGTGGTTTTACATATACATATCATACATTAATCTGACTGAAGACACTCTGTCACCATTGAGCGTTTTGCCTAATCCAAGACGACGTCCAAGATGGCCGCCAAAACGACAACATAAAATATTTAGGTAGGTAGGATACTTTATTTATAGAGGGTAACTCGGTTGATTTGACAAATCATCCCGAGGCCCTCTTGAAACATATTTACATACATGTATACAGACAAGAACGAGTGTGATAATATGAATACATGTACATGTACAAGTACGTACATGTGCCATACTTTCCATATCATGTTCATAGCTGAACTAGTGTTTACGAGACATTAATGCTCTAATTTCTATTTAAAGCGACACTCTTAAATATGAGGATTCAAATGTGTAATATTTGTTTTCAACTCGCATCACATAAATCAGCAGTGCTAAAATAGATATATCTGCTACATAGCACATCCGGTTGGCAACCAACGGCAATCATCGAAGTTCGGGGTATGATTTGAGCGTATCAGTTGTAGGTGGGTTTGAGAGCGCCAATTGCAACTGTGCAATAGCGCACCTGGTGGGGAAAGTACTAAAGTTTTCATCTTTAAGTCCGTCACCAAAGGGGTTCGGTGGAAGCGGAATCCCTGGAATACCTTCGGCGACGTGTTTAAAGAGTACACAGTTAGTTTCTGCTGCGGACGGTCATCAATAATTAGCCATCTAGTATAACAACCAGCTCCAATGTACCTTCTGTGCTTTGATTTGTATTGTTTTAAATTACGTCTTTTTATTGCATTTTAGGCAACAAAACACATATTTTAGACATCATTAAAACAATATTTCTTTCATATGAAGTACATTTCTGCAACTGCTAACGTAAATTATGTTTAAAAACTCCACGGGGTTATCTAGTTATGGGTGATGATGTCACATACCTACCATATCGCAAAATATAGCGGGGAACTGGGTTCTCGATGTTAACTGCGTTCCCTATTTCACATGGAGTTTTGATATGTTTCTAGTGGTATTCAGCTTTGTATATCATATTTCCGATCTCAAACCTAAAGCCCTTGGCCTAATCTTTCTAGCTTCAAGCTGTCGTACTTATACAACCCATATTTCGAAACCTAATAAATCAAGTTGTATTACATTTTAACGTTTGTGTATTGAAAGTTACGGAAATTCGATTGAATGTTTCAAATCCACTGCGCGTTCAGTTAACAAATACCAATTTATACGTCTTTTCTTTGGTGAAAATACTTGGAAATTGCAGCAACAATAACACGTTGCTTCCTGGATGTCACCAGTTTTCTGATTGGTTGATTATCTCGTGGCCACGACATAATAAGTCGTGGCCACGAGATAAATAAAAAAAAAACACACCTGAATTATGTCGTGGCCACGAGATCTTTAGGTGTGTTTTTTTTATTTATCTCGTGGCCACGACATATTAAGTCGTGGCCACGGAGATAAATACACCTGAATTATGTCGTGGCCACGAGATCTTTAGGTGTGTTTTTTTTATTTATCTCGCGGCCACGACATAATAAGTCGTGACCACGAGATAAATAAAAATAACACACATGTCCCCTCCATGTTTCCGTACTTTTCTACGGAGCCCCGCAGGGGACATAGCTTTTATTTTATTAATTCGTTCCCACGAAATAACAATTAGTTCCCTCAATTTAACAATTCGTTCCCTCGAATTAACAATTCGTTCCCACGATATAACAATTCGATCCCACGATATAGCAATTCGTTCCCACGAAATGACAATTCCTTCCCTCAATTTATTAACAATTCCTTCCCTCAATTTATTAACAATTCGTTCCCGTGGGTGGGAACGAATTGATATTTCGTGGGAACGAATTGTTAAATTGAGGGAACGAATTGTTATTTCGTGGGAACGAATTAATAACAAAAGTATTCTACGTCCCCTGCGGGGGTGGGGGGGGGGGGGGGGCTCCGTACATTTCTGTTATCCACATAGGGTGTTAGATAAGCTGCCTTAGTGAGAAGTTATATACCTGTAGCCTATTTCACCAAAATGTCAAAGTATACTTCTCTTGCTAAGTATACTTTGAGGGAGAAATCTTCAATTTTAGGATAAATTTATTAATTTTTATTATACTGAATTTATTACATTATCACTGATATTTTGGCTATGATAATGTAATAAATACAGTATAATAATTCTGCATACTCTTAATCATTAAATATATGCCGTCGTTAGTTCTATATGAAATAACGCATTTTGGGAAAATAAATGATTACTCCCTCAAAGTACACTTTGCTAGATAAGTATGCTTTGCAATTTTGGTGAAATCGGCTACTGGTCGGTTTCACTTTCCTCTGAAGTGGGCGATACAACAATGAAAACATGTTACGGACGGAATGACGGATCCATAGATGGTCGGATATTCTTACCAGAGAGAAGTTGGCCGTGTGCCCTACGACGTACTGTGGAAGTCGAGGAATTATTAGGGCACAGCTGTCACGAATTGAAGCCGACTATTTTCTTTATCATCAATTATTTGTAACACGGGTCACACAATACTAGTCTAGAGCACACTAATCCAATAATCTAGTACCGACTATCGAATAGGTCGTCGTGTGTGAAATATCGCTACCGTGGAATACACCGCTGGAGAGAATAGCGCCATATCCAAAACCGTGCACGGACCACCATTATTGGATTTTGCACCGGTTATAGCTGGGTGATTTACACTGTTTATGCAGACTTGGACGCAAGCCTGAATACCGAGTAGGTCATATCTACTTATGACTGAATTATTTCAGATTAATTCGCCAGATTTCTCATGAGCTATACTGACTGTTAGAACATTAGTCCACTTACGCATTGTAAGCCAAATGTTGGCACAGAGTTTTTATATTGACAGGCGGACTACGGTAGGAAAATTGTGCGCTAGAGTTGCATATATATATATACTATCACAACCTTATTCTAGCAGTCGGACACTCAAACATTCTTGCGAACACATTGGGTCGCAAGCAATCACTGGGAATTGGTGAGTACATATGTTTATTAGTTACTTTCTAATGCTGCCATTTAAGTCTGAATCCTGCCAAGACCGGCAATTCTCCGCATTGTTATCGTATCCTCGATAATACTGCCCTATTTCATTTACAGGAGTTATTTGGACCCATATCGACCAAATGCTTGGTCAATAAAAGCCGTATGGCATGTATCCGCTGATGTAGATTATCTCCCTTAATCAAATCGAACTGAATCATTAATAATTCGTGTTTACGTGTAAATTATAACGATTGCAGGTTTGGCATGTGGGAGCATTTCGTGAGTATTGTAATGGCATATTATTCTCATGTGTTTTTTTTGCATGTCACTCCGACTAATTGCAGTAGCAATTTATTCTATTTGTAAACGAAGGGCGAACACGATTGAAATGTTTACTAAAATTAGCTATGCATTTTATATACGATTCAGTCCAATATCAGTTCTGCGCCCTGTACAATACATGATAATATTGCCAATTTTAACATATCACAATTGTAACGTGAATTTTCTGGACGACTTTCATTTACAAAACCCAGTCGTCTGTAAATTCATTTTATTAAGTCCTGTACGTTCACAGTGTATTGTAAATATTGTAAATGCTATTGCGACCATGATAGACCAGATCAGACAGTTCTGCTCTAAATGCACTGATTTATACGTCAGTAAGCTGCAATAAGGACATGATGTGAAGTATAATTTATTTCAATCACTGATGCTTTGGGTCAGCTTGTGGAATCCTACAGTCTGATTAGAGTCTACAGTGTTTATCATTAGTAATGTAATACTGTGAGTCTGCACAGGAAAATACTTGGCACAATTGCTCTTTATTAAGTTAGCGCAGTTGGCCACGGGCAGTCTCATCAGGGTAAGGCCAGTTGCAATTAAATGTTTGTTTACTAATGGTAAATAACTGGGAATGACGTCTGTATTCACATGTAAGGCTGTGAAGATATATATCGTTGGGTACACTAGATATAGTGGCTGTTCATTAATGTGTTACATCGCATTCTCCGACATATGAATTCCATCAGCCGCCTTCTTCCAACTAGTGAAAATATCTGTGTGTATATTGCAATTTTATCATGATTCATCATTGTAATTTACGAGGCTGTTTAGTATTGCCATGCAATCATAATAATGATTTCATGTGCACTACTGTGACTATTATTGAGACTATAACACGTTACATTCTGGTAACAACACCGTTGGTGTTTTGTAGTCCCAGCCAGTAAGCCAGCCAGTCAGCAACTAGCGACGGCACGTCCATCTGGTGTATTCGTGTAGAACCAGTACGCGACACCAATATTATTCTGGAGTCCACAACACGGACCAACATTACACGATTCCACAACGGACCAATTGGAAGAAAGCAAAGGCTGAAAATATCCGGTGTTATAGTGAAAACATGACTACTAGTTTGTTTAACGAGCAGCAGCTCAGTGCCCCATACTACACCAAGGATGATATCGAAACTGTATATGACACCCTTGTACAAAGCATGACGAGTGCATGTGACGCGTCCATACCTAAATCATGTTTTAAGCCATTCATGAAACCTTATTGGAACGATACCCTTAAAGAATTACACCGCAATGAAATTCAAATGCGTCGAATTTGGCTACAAAATGGCAGACCTAGAGGGCACGACCATTCTTCATACAGAAATTACAAGATGGCAAAACGCCAATTCCGTGCACATCACAGACAATGAATTGAACGTTATCTTTCGCAAATGGATGCCGAAATTGACTCCGCGGCCGAACTGGACAGCAACTACTTCTGGAATATGTACAACAGGCGCCGTAAGAGAAGCTATAATGCCCCCGGCTCAGAAATTAACTTTGATGGTAAAACTTGCAGAGATTCAGAAGTCATAACAACCGGATGGGGAACCTACTTTCAAAGACTATATTTACCTGACAATGATATACAGTATGACATTGACCATATTACTTATGTGCGTGAACATATTAACTCAATGAAACGAACGTTTACAACGGAGGTCCCAGTTTCGCCGTGTACCAAATACTTTACCAATATGGATGTGAAAGCGGCACTAAAACACTGCAAAAAATGGAAAGCAAGTGGAGACGATGGAATCGACTACGAACATTTACTGTACGGAGGAGACAGTCTTCATACAAGTCTAGCAAAGTTCTACTCCTGTATGTCACAGGGTGAGAAAGATGCATATCCGACCGGAGGCTCGAACCGGGGACCTCTGGATTACCGTACCATCGCTCTAACCGACTGAGCTAGCCGGGCACGAATACACACTTCCTCCCCTCAGTGAGTTACGTACCGCGACATACTTCCCCGCCAAATTGGAATTCGTCCCCGAATTCTATATTTAATTCGTCTCTGAATTCCATATATTTGGTACATTTTGGGTAGTATATATATCAGTCACGGTCCCTCGTTGGGCGCCAAATGTCACAGGATGAGACAAATGTGCTCCGGCCCGGGGCTCGAACCCGGGACCTTTGGTTTACCGTACCATCGCTCTAACCGACTGAGCTAGCCGGGCACGAATACACACTTCCTCCCCTCAGTGAGTTACGTACCGCGACATACTTCCCCGCCAAATTGGAATTCGTCCCCGAATTCTATATTTAATTCGTCTTTGAATTCCATATATTTGGTACATTTTGGGTAGTATATATATCAGTGAAGGCCCCACGTTGGGCGCCAAATGTCACAGGGTGAGAAAGATGCATATCCTACCCGAGGCTCGAACCCGGGACCTCTGGTTTACCGTACCATCGCTCTAACCGACTGAGCTAGCCGGGCACGAATACACACTTCCTCCCCTCAGTGACTTACGTACCGCGACATACTTCCCCGCCAAATTGGAATTCGTCCCCGAATTCTATACTTAATTCGTCTCTGAATTCCATATATTTGGTACATTTTGGGTAGTATATATATCAGTGAAGGCCCCACGTTGGGCGCCAAATGTCACAGGGTGAGAAAGATGCATATCCTACCCGAGGCTCGAACCCGGGACCTCTGATTTACCGTACCATCGCTCTAACCGACTGAGCTAGCTGGGCACGAATACACACTTCCTCCCCTCATGAGTTACGTACCGTGACATAAGTATAATGCATCAAAAAGTGCTGTCATAGTATTTAATGAATCGAAAAATGACTTCTTTACCCGTTATAGAACATGGAACCTCGGTCCGGAAACAGTTGAAGAACGTACTGAATATACTCACCTAGGCATTGTGTGTCAAAAGGAAATTGGAAATTACACAAACGCAATGAATGCCACGACAAAAATGAGATCCACATTCTTTAGCATAATAAACACTGGTGTACATCAACACGGCTTGAACCCACTAACGTCAAAGATAATATATGAACGTATTGTTATCCCAAGAGCACTTTATGGCTGCGAACTCTGGAATGATTTAAACATAAACGAGTTATTAAATTTAGAACGATCACATCGATTCTGTATTAAATTCATACAGGGATTACCCAGAAGTACAAAACAGACATTGCAAATAGTCTTATAGGCACACACTCGATATAATCAACAATCGATCGAAACAAACTGAGATTTATTGGTCAGTTGTGTAGGCTACCAGGTACCAAAACAGTTAAAGTAGTGTTTCTCAACCGACTCACTAGCTATTACAGTGACCCAAGCACGGCCCGTGGATATATTCCCGATATAATACGTATTCTCGGGAAATACAGACTAATGGACACACTGGACAAATTCATGGTAACTGGCATATTTCCTTCAAAATTATCGTGGAAACAACTAGTAACACGACACGTTGACATACATGTGGCTTTATGAATATTCACGACTCTGTGTCACCATTTAATCTGTGGAAATTCAGCTTAACTGATCATACAGTACATGATCAATGCCGCTCAGCCGTGTATCTCTTATGTAGATATTTCTCTGACACGCGATACCAGCATTGCCATAGATGTGGATTCAGCTCCGAACGCATAGTACTGCATTACATTTATGAATGTAATTATTATGAACATGAGAGGCATACATTCTGGAAGGAAATAACATTGAAATGCGGTGAGAACGTCTACAACAAATTCACCGCACTTACAATACAGCAGCAAATGTATGTACTGTTCGGTAGTGTCACAAATCACATGCAGGTCACAGATAGTGAACAAAAGACTCTGCTATATATATGTCTAAGATACCTGCACAAAGTCAGAGTATCGATCAGTAGAGATACGTAGATGCATAAGCAAAATGGTACGGTACAGATGCTATGAGGTTGCCCTATATATTCATTTCGCATGTATGGCGTCCCATGCGCTTCAATCCAACTTTGAATGGAATGAGGAATATGAGAGCTAATGAGTGAACTGAATATGCAGGGCACCGATAGTACGTATCCGTTATGTAGTATTTTGAGTCGCACTGCTGTATCATACATGGATATGATCATACAATATTCGCTAGCCACCTATTTGTATTTGGTCCAGCTATATACATTGAATTATAATGATGATGCAAATGGTTGCTACATCTCTCGATCAATAACCGTCGTTATTGGTCGCGAAGTGTGGCATACATTGCATTTTCTTTTCTTTCTTTATTTTCTTCAATCTGTACATACGTTCCTAATTCGCTTGACATTGTTACTATACATGTACATGTTATGCTCTCCTATATGGAGGAATAAAGATTATATATACAAGGTTATGTCGTCCTCACAAATAGGAAGTCGTGTATCGCGTCAAAACAACTTACTGGCCTAGACGACAAGCACTTCTCTTACAATCCATGTCAGTAATGGACAGTATCCAGTGTTTAGGAATAATTATTGTAGTTATCTCGATTGAGTTTAACTCTTATAAATTAAATTATATAAATAAACCGTCTTGACCAATTATAAATTCGTCTTGATGACGGGATTGTTATAAACATTTAAGACGAATTGGAAGGTGCGTAAGGACATCTTGTATATCACGTTGTCACGTTGTCGCATTTTCCTCTTTTTTTTCAAGCGCCACAAGAGGTGAAATTGGCTGATGGCTTGAACACTAAAAGTAGAAACAAAATTGCTACCTCGCTCCATACCTCTCGTGAGGGTAGCAATTTAACCCCATCAAAATAATATAACACATGTAAGAGTGATTTTTGGCAATCGGTTATCCGGCGTGTTTGATATGTTAGCGATATAAAACTTTCAAAGCTTTATCAATACATTATTAATAAAGAACATACACATGCAGAAATGGGTTAGTTTACCGTGTCATCGTGTTTATCTGACGGTTACAGGTACAATGTATATCTTGTAAATTTGAATGCCTCATTTCGTTATGTTCAATGTTGAACAACAGCTAGAGAAAATATTACTTCCATGGGGAAAATGATTTCCCTGTTCTATTATTTTTGGCAATTTACTAGTTCTACATCAAAGAGTATTTGTTTAAAGGTATAACATATACCGTTTATTAAATTTGACCTACATGCAACCGGTTTGGGTATGCACTTCGGTTGCTCACTTTTTTTGAATGTGTGAAATTGTAGCCGTAGAGAACATATCGGCTGCCGATATAGCGGATAAGCCGGGCGGATTGACCTATCTGGGTGTATCCCGTGGCCATTACTGGGTTCTGGATTGAATGGGCGAGATATATATACCATCAACATATTATTATTAGTATCTGGTGTGTAGTCGTACTGCGGCCAGTTCGCACCAGTAGGACAGGCGACGTGTTAACACATGGGGGTACATGGACACTACGGGGAGCCGATGTGTTCAAGTCCCTGCCACGTTAGGCCAGGATGTCCAGGTAACTCAGTTATCACACTTTCTTATGAAAGTAAATCATATATAAAAAGTCTAACCAAAACAGCAAGTTAGCTCAAGCTCAGCCGAATTTTCTGCCTGCCCTTGCATGCTTCTGGCTCCGGCCTCCCTTGGAGATGTGGCAACTCTGTGGACGAAAATAGCACGTGTTTTTACCGACTATATGACACCAACTTGCGTGTCGAGTGCCGACAGGGGTGGATTGGTTTTACCTGGGACCCGTTTTGCTCTACATCACCGGTACCAGGTTCTACCCAGTTACTCCCTCTATTCTTCCCGCCTCCCGTGCACCGGGACACTGCGCGGAATTACAGGACCGTATTCGACCTAAGCAGTGTCCTATTTCGGCACACAATTATACACATTTGTCCGTCTTGCACCAACATATATCACATATGTCCGGGTATGGAAGGTCTGCGAGCCAATTCTCACCCTTAAATATAAGCTCAAACAAAACAAAACGAGGAAGCAAAGTTTAAATCATATGATGATCAGGTGTCCCATATGTCCTGAAGCAGTAATACTATTAAATATTGGTATCAGGCACATATGAATTATACCCCAGCCATAGTGTCAAAATTTGGCCGCCACAAGCGTGAACAAACGTGGAAAAACGTGGCTAAAACGTGATCAAACGTAACAAAACGGGAACTGGAAATTTTAATTTTGGACATGTTCGAAATTCGTTGACTTTTCCCCACAATGTACTACCGCGTGGTAACAACGTAGCAAGAACGTGGTACGACGTAATACAGCGTGGCCACACCGTCGCAAAAACGTGACAGAACGTGGTGGCAATCTGTTTCATTCTACATGCTTACTTGTCCTCCAAATACAACGAACACACACTAATTTGGAAACATAACATAGCTGCAACAAATGCGTGTTGGAACAAATGCTAATACAGATATTGAAAGGAAAAACGAGTCGAGTACACATTACGACGAGGGAACCGACTTGGAACGGCCAGTTGGCAAAACTGCCCAGTGTTGAGTTCAAACCCCGTCATTGGGAAAATCTCCCACTTACCCCTTGACGTCATACCGCTTCATGCTTCTAACAAGTATACGTATCGTGATGCCGAAGTTTGCTGACTGGACATGAGCTAGATTGCTTTAGTCCCAGGCAAATATACTGTGACGCAATAATAGGAAATCTATACGTATACCTATAGTATAAAGCATGTTATGTTCCGTAAAACAGGAATAACTGGTTCATACATCCTACAGGTCATGGCACTAGATATAACGAACAAGAACACATGTTAAATGTATTTTGTCTATTTAATGGAATATAGATTCCAATGAAAAGTACAATGACAACATATAAAATGACAAATGCATAAAGTGCTCGTTACACATGATCTGATGCGCCTTCTCGTAGGGACGGCATTCATCAAACATATCTAGAATATGTGGTTTTCCTACCAGTTTATATGCTTTACATGTATGTTTACATACTTTACATGCTAGCGTTGAAAATAACAGCCAACAAATTTGGAGAATTTTGTTTCTTATTTCTCTGCAACTATGCATTGGACTCTCATTAGAATTGCTTAATTTATGTTTATAAAATGATTTTGACAACCAATCTCCTGCAAATGGCGCATTGTGTCGGTTCAAGTAGTCCGTACTACATCTAGCAGTTTTATAAATATGTTACTAAACATGGCAAATCAGGTGTTATTTCCCTTAGAATAACTTCTGTGGCATCATAAGCGGTCGACTTAGCGGAGTATGTAGATTAAAAATACTGTCTGTTTCACGAAAGATGCCCAAATTTTACGGCTATATAAACAATTCCAAAACAATATTTTTTTCGATAATATTAAATTAAAGGAAAATTTAAGAATGATTCTTCTTTTTATTTCGTGAAATTCGGTCAAATATTGATTTTATTACGAAAAATTAATTTGTCTATGGGAATTTAACATGGGGGAAAAAGGAAGTGGATGAGGAGACAAAAAACGAAAAATTTTGGAAATTGACTCCGAAACTTGGCTAGATATCTTGGAAATGATCTAACTAAGAAAACAAAAGTTAAATTTTGAAAATCGGTCCAGTATTTCTGAAATTCTAAAAAATGTCCCCATGGGGAAATTGTTTTTCGCAATAAAATCAATATTTGACCAAATTTCACGAAATAAAAAGAAGGCTCATTTTTAAATTTTCCTTTAATTTAATACTATCGAAAAAAATATTGTTTTTGAATTGTTTATATGGCCGCAAAATTTGGGCAGCTTTCGCGAAACCGACAGTAAACAAAGTGACAAGAAACCGACAAACTCCGCCATTTACAATAACTAATAATGCCCCAGAAGTTGTGGTAAGGGAAGTAACTCGAGTCTCCATGTTCGGTATACTCTACAAGGGTGGTCGATACGTACGGAACACCGCAGGGGACGTATAGTTATTTTCTATTATTAATTCATTCGCACAAAATAACAATTCGTTCCCTCAATTTAACAATTCTTTCCCACGAAATAACAATTCGTTCCCACGGGAACGAATTGTTAATTCGTGGGAACGAATTGTTACTTCTAGGGAACGAATTGTTAAATTGAGGGAAAGAATTGTTAATTCGAGGGAACGATTGTTAATTAATTAATACAAATAATCGATGTCCCCTGCAGGGCTTCGTAGATACACGTCCATCACGGTACGTCATCGTTATTCATACCCTACAGACAGACGCACCCTTCTCGCTGAATGGTTGTGCTTAATCAGTATAATCATGTCCAAATAGGTTGGTCTGTATCCGCCGCCACACGGTATGATCTGTATATGCATGTGTGTCTTATCTCGGTAGAAGTGCATCAAAATGTTACATAGCAAAATGATTATAAATAAACAACAGGATGTCCTCTAAGGGTATCATATTCATCTGCTGATATTGGCATCATTCTATTGCGGTGAAGCTTGTGCGTATATGATTGAAAATATCCAAACATGTGATTATTTACTTATGTAGCAACTTTATATGTAATAGAATACTCATACACCTACTATTATTTTATAAAATGTTACATCTACCTACATAATAATAAATATATATTATGCATGCTCAAATACTTTATTTAAAAACACTTTAGCATTTACGTCAGTATAAGCAGGCGAATATTTTCTGGGACACCCTGTATATATAGAGTCTGGACTTTCGGCGATAGCCCATGAAGAGACATACAGCCGTCACATCACATTCGGTACACGCATTCCACACAGCACGGTAACACTATGTCGTGTGCGTGTCTGTACGTTGGTGTGGAGATGTGTGCGTCTGTGTGCCTCCCCATGTGCTGTTCTACAACAAAACTGTCTTGAGCGTCGGCGGTAGATCTGACTCGGCATTCACGAGTTGTCCCGCATACTGCGACCGAACATCAGACAGAACTCTGGAAATACACACGGTGTATCCTGTAAGCGAACTAATATTCGCGCCAGAGATAATTCGCGTTCTTGTGAGGGACTGATGTCAGGCACTGCGGACCGCCAACCTGAACGAGTCCGGAGTTGGCGGCATTGCAGTGCCTGCATGCAGTTTATTCCACTGTACTATGGCGAGGGGGAAGAATGAATATTTATAATAATCTGCAGTAGTGTGGATGAATGCACGAGGATGCACATGTCTGGCTATTCTCGTGTATGGAACACCACATCTAAATAAACTCTAATAATTAATGCTAGCTCTAAATAATTATATAATTAGAGCTAGCTTTAAGCATTTAGAGCTAGATCGAATTTATTTAAAGCTAGCTTTATTATATTTGGGGTTAGCTCCAATTAATTTGAAGAGCTCTCTAATTCATTTGGAGCTAGCTCTATAGCAATTAATGATATCTCAATTTAATTTGTAGGGAGTATTATATATAACTTAATTTGAAGAACTCTAACACATTTGAAGCTATAATTAATTTAGGGCCAGTTCCAACTCATTTGCAGGGCTCTCTAATTAATTCCCGTGGAGCTTTCTCTAAATTAATTTGAGATAGCTCTAAATCAATTAATGATATCTCATATTGATTGGCAGAGAGCATTATAGAACTAGATTTGAAGAGATCTACAATTAATTTGATTCTAGCTATAAATACGACTCTACAAGCGAAATGGAGAAAAAACAATAAGCGCTCCCTTCCTGCGCTTTAAAAAGTTGTACGCATGTGTGGTGAGCCGTGAGTGGCTAACGACGACGACGACGACGACACAACAACATCGACACAAACAAAAACGACAGTGAAAAAGGGACGTTCATCATCTGATCATGGAGAGTAAACATATATTTAATTATAATCAGCCTTATAATTTTAAATTAAAATTGTCACTTCCAATTCAGACCATGGATTTTACGGCTGCATGTGTAGCACCAGCAGAGACTAGGTGCGCATGCGCAATGCAATCATTCAGGGAGACATCATTTTAATATTGTCAAGCGTCTGTTTAAATTAATTAGATATAGCTCTAAATTAATTAGAGAGCTCTTCAAAGTAGTCGGAGCTAGCTCGAAATGAATTGGAGTTAGCCCCAAATGATTTAGGGAGATTTTCAAATGTAATATAGCTAGCTCGAAATGAATTAGAGCTAGCATTAAATCAATTAGAGCTAGCTCTAAATTATTTGGAGATGTCAACATACACATAGTTAATGCTCTATTTGAGCTATACTTGGAGCTAGCTCGAATTCATTTGAAGAGCTCTCTAAATAATTTGGAGCTAGCTCAAATTAATTTCAAACTCGCTCTAAATAATTTAGAGAGAGAGAGCATGAATTAGACGCGCTTTTAGAGTTAACTGGAATTAATTTAGAGATAGAAGAGAGAGAGAGAGAGAAAGTTGTGCCTCTGTATACCCCTGTAGCTGATCTTGCCGTCATGGTCGACGTCGGTCTCAGCCATCAGACGCTCGACGGTTTCTTCCGTGATCTGGTCGGTGAGGTTCGTGTCCCGCAGGAAGGCTCGGACCTCGCTGTAACAGTCATCACTATGGTCTACTTACTGTACAGTGAATTACATCCAAGCCGTCGAAGTTTGGATGCATTTCACTGTAATAATAATATTCGAATGCAACCAGATAATGCTATAGAATATGAATTGTACCTGAACTACAATGGGACCTCTGCAAACTGAACACCATGGGGGAACTCACAAGACAGGTGCTCTGGTTTTCACAGTTATTCAATTTTTAAATATTCAAAAGACAATGTGTTAATATGGGTATTTTTGTGCATTTGAGGGATTTTAATCGGTATTGTAGGTAGAGATGTTGACGTATGTCACGAAAGAATGTCAACCTTTTGCCGAGGTGGCCGTCGCCGTTGATGTCGTATCGTTTGAACCACTCCTTGATGGAGGAGCCGCGCTCCAGCGGCTTCTTGCGCAGGGCCAGGTACATCTTGACGAACTCATCAAACTCCAGCTCCCCGCTCCCTGTAACACACTGACAATGTTATATAGAGTTGCCCCGCTCCCTGTAACACACGGACAATGTTATATAGAGTTGCCCCGCTACCTGTAACACACGGACAATGTTATATAGAGGAGCCCCGCTCCATGTAACACACGGCCCCGCTCCATGTAACACACGGACAATGTTATATAGAGGAGCCCCGCTCCATGTAACACACGGACAATGTTATATAGAGTTGCCCCGCTCCATGTAACACACGGACAATGCTATATAGAGTGGCCCCGCTCCATGTAACACACGGGCAATGTTATATAGAGGAGCCCCGCTCCATGTAACACACGGACAATGTTATATAGAGGGGCCCCGCTCCATGTAACACACGGACAATGTTATATAGAGGGGCCCCGCTCCATGTAACACACGGACAATGTTATATAGAGGGCCCTACTCCATGTAACACACGGAAAATGTTATATAGAGGGGCCCCGCTCCCTGTAACATACGGACAATGTTATATCGAGTGGCCCCGCTCCCTGTAACACACGGAAAATTTTATATAGAGGGGCCCTGCTCCATGTAACACACGGACAATGTTATACAGAGGGGCCCCGCTCCCGGTAACACACGGACAATTTTATATAGAGGGGCCCCGCTCCATGTAATACACGGGTAATGTTATATAGAGGGGCCCTGCTCCCTGTAACACACGGACAATGTTATATAGAGGGGCCCCGCTCCCGGTAACACACGGACAATGCTATATACAGGCTCCACGACACTATGCAAACACATGGGATGGGTACTACAGTTGGACATTGCTATATGTACAGGTGCAAAGCTCCCTGAAAATACACAGAACATGCAGCAAGGCTATATAGCATTGCCCGCGTAAACACGTGCATATAGATGAGCGCAACATTTACGACCATGGCATTCTGTATCTGCACATATATGTTATTATATGGACTAATTCGTAAATAATGTGCGACCTAACAACGTGATGAAAGTGACCACCAACGTGATCAGACGCTACGCTGTTCGTACACGCCATAAGACTTCTCTGGTCAGCCAACGGCACCGCCGGACTATTATATCGTGGAAATGGCGGGACTAAGTGCGGTGAATGTAAATGTGCTTATTTGTACATCTATGGCCATAATTGACTTCGATTTATGCAAATGAACTGTAGCCTATTTCACCAACATTGCAAAGTATACTTTGAGGGAGAAATTTTCAATTTTAGGATAAATTTATTAATTTTTATTATACTGAATTTATTACATTATCACAGCCATTTTGGCTGTGATAATGTAATAAATTCAGTATAATAATTCTTCATATTTTTAATCATCAAATATATACAGTCGTTAGTTCTATACGAAATAATGCATTTCAGGAAAAATAAATTATTACTCCCTCAAAGTATACTTTGCTAGAAAAGTATACTTTGCAATGTTGGTGAAATAGACTACAGGAATCAATTGAAGTGGTCAGTGGAAGAAGAGGGTTAACTGCCCCATGAAGTTAACTCCCTTAAGCCGTTCAATTGTTATTTACATTATGCTATCTGCATAACGTCTTTGGACTCGATCCGAACATATGCGAAGTGTTTAATAATTACCGAGAAAGTGAGAGAGCTTGCCATTCGTGAAGCTGATCTGTCATTGATTGCATCGTATCGCGTATTCATGGGCGATTATAGAGTCTGCAAGCTGATCTGCCCACAGAAGATCAAAGACACATAAATAATGACTAACAGTTACGGCTCACGTGTCGTGTTGATGTCGCGTGTGCGTACATGCCGGGTGTCACGTCACAAGCAACGCAAATTGCTATTAATCACTTTAGATAGTTGCTGTGCGGTGATATAGAACATGAGATGAGAGCGGATTTAACCGCAAGCTTTATGTTGTTCCTCCAGAATGCACTACCACAATCACCTTACAATGGCGTCCAGGTAGGCATAGGTAAAGTACGCATTTTAAATGATACAGTGGAACCTCTCTAAACCGGACAGATTTCACTGTCAAATATCGCTGATGTTTATCGGTATTCATGGTTGCAATGCACATAGGCATGTGTTTCAGTGCTCTTCCATCGGATTTACAGTGAAACATCTCTAAACCGGACACGGGGGACCTCCCATGGCGTCCGGTTTAGAGAGGATCCACTGTATAAACAGAAAGCGCGTGTGCTCGGGGCATAATGTACAGACAGTGGCATATAGTTCCGCAAAGATAGTAGCATTTGGATAAGGGCTGTAACTAATGTTGAGAGAACTTTTAGCCCAAGCCCATTGTATTTAATAAACTATGCTTCAACTAAAGAGAGTAGCCAGCAGAAATGCAAACATGCCACCAAACGGGAATGTGCAGAACCACCACTCCAAACAGAAAACATCATTTTGTTGGATTTCAGTATAGTTCATATGACTTGTCTGTTCAAGTCGGTAATATACACAAGCGTGACATTTTTATTTGTTTTGTTTACCGTATTAATCACTTTTTTCTTCGTTTATTGATAACTATTAAATTGTATTGTCGGTTATCATGTTGACCGACCAACCATGCTCCCGCTCTTCAGTGGAAACTCTACATACCGGACACACTGGAACCTCTTCTCTGTCCGGTCTAGAGAGGGCCCGATATACCCAGTGACATTCTTCTCGTATTATTGAGACACACCATGTGATTTTGTACATACGGAAGTCTGCGTAATTTCCTTAAATACGTTTACAATAATTTTCAGAAATAAAGACAGAAGTTGACAACAGTTTCAGAGTACAATTCCACAAGTACTCTGAAAATATTGTCAACTTTTGACGCCATTTACGGAAACTATTGTACATTTTGTAAACGTATTTCATGAAGTTACGCAGATGTCAGAAGGTACAAAATCACATGGAATGTCTCATATAGTCATAACTTCTGTTGTTAATGATGTCACCGAGGAATTGTAACGACGGACAATCCGCCGGAGTAGGTATATTTATGTCCCACACCGACCGGGTCTCCTCCTCAAGATGCATAATTGCTCCACCAGGGAGTCATGCTGGCGGCCGTAAAGTGCCCAATTATACGCCCGCTGTTGTTCGCCATTAGACAGAGAACAATTAGCACCAATTATACGACTCCCATATCGTGCATTCCCGCGGAACTCGTCCCGTAAAATGAGTACAATCAATAAAACAAACATGGCAATCAATGAACTATCCATGTCTACATTATTAGGTGGTGGTTGTTTTATTCCAAGCCATTCCCCCCGTGTATACATCATGTATAATCATATTTTGTTCAATCAGCGGAAAGTGGTAGTGTAAATAGACCGGCGCGTGTTAGTAGTTCAGGGGGCCGTTTCACTAAACTTCGTACGACTAAAATGTTCGTAAGTGCAAACTTATGATAGTCTGTAAATTCCACATTAATAACGTTTTCTTGTAAACAATTAGTGGATTTACATTTATTGAGCATAGGCTGCATATGCAGCCTATGCTCAATACATGTAAATCAACTAATTGAAATTTCCAGACGATCCTAAATTTGCACTTACGAACATTTTAGTCGAAACGGCCCCCTGTAGCACCGACACCCTGCCAAGAAATGCGGACACCCAATATCTGAGCCAGCCAGAGGCGGTCACCGATGCCACCTACATGTATATGAGACACGGCATATCATTTTGTATCTGTCACAGGGTGAGAAAGATGCATATCTGACCCGAGATCGAACCCGGGACCTCAGGAGCTAGCAGGGCACGAATGCACACCTTCTGCCCATCAGATATCGCACATGTTCTTAGGCACAACATCGCATGACTTATCTCATATGTGTGCGTATGATGTGGCCGGTTGGTGAGCCACCAGCTAGATAAATTTAATGATACCAATTTCCTTCCAGCCGAGTGCCTGGCATAAGGATAGGAACTGGGATCAAGGTGTATGATCACGTGGTACTAACAACAACAACAAGTGCTGACACTTCCAGAATCCATCCGATTGAAAGTACGTATTCTTTTATATTGCCCTTATTACGTAACGGATTTTGATGAAATATGACGCATCAAACGCGTCTTGTTAATCTGCATTTGGTGGTCTCTGTATTTTCGCCCAAGCTTCACGGAAATCGATTCTTCGCAAAATACGACATAAGTCTGTGCCAAACTCCATAGACCACCAAATGCATATCATGAAGACGCGTTTGCTGCGCCTTATTTCATCAAAATCCGTTGCATATTAAGGAAAATATCAAATAATACTTACTTTTGAGTGGGCGACGTTGTTGTTGTTGTTGTAACCACGTGATCATGCACATTGTATAATAAACACACTTTATTTTACTTGTTTTTGTAAATGAGCGGCGTCTATTCAAACGTAATTTCAAAAAGGATCACCTACATAGTCTAACGTTATCCTACGTAATGGCAATTGTCTTCGGTAAATCGCTAAATGTGTCGGAGAAAGTCTAATACATTGAGACAAATTGATGTTCTCCAGTCATTGATTCCTCACAATGAGTTAATTTCTCCCGGCAATGTATCCAGCGAAATGAAGCGACCCAGATACAACCAGGATGTATACTCTGGAAAATGAACAACCTGTTAATCCATATAATTCTAAAAACATACGCTATTTTTGTTACAGAAAAAAATAGCATTTCCTTGTTTCTCACGAAAAGTATATACTGTTACCACTCATTTGAACCGTCTCTCCGAGACGGTTCAAATGAGTGGTAACAGTATATACGTACCTTAGTTGAGAACAAAGTGAAAATAGAAAAGAAACTGTTAATAAATGTTGGTACACATCATGAAGTGTGTTAATCTGTGAATGTGCAATCGGTCTGGACACATACACTTTTTCTGAAATATGAACGTGACCTATTTATCCGCCCATGTGTCAATTGTGGCTGTAACTGGAGACATGGGCTTATGATCATTTGTGAACAGTGTAGCTCCTGATCAAATAGCACCCTCCAGGAACCTGATAACGATATTGATTGTTAGACGAGTGTCAGGTATATCATTGATAGTAACTAAATTCCTACCCCGCTCATACCTCTCGCGAGGGTAGCAGTTTAACCCCATCTCTTTAATGTAACGCATGGAAGAGTGATTTTTGCAATCGTTATCCGGCGTGTTTGATATGTTAGCGATATAAAACTGTCAAAGCTGTATCAATAAATTATTAATAAAGAACATACACATGCAGAAATTGGTTATTTTACCGTTCCAATGTGTTTATCTGACATTTACAGTTTGAAAGCTTCATTTGGTTATGTTGAATGTTGGACAACAACTAGAGAAAACATGGCTTCCATGGGAAAATGATTTCCCTGTTCTATTAGTTTGGGTAATTTACTAGTTCTACATCAAAGATTATTTGTTTAAATGTATAAAATATACAGTTTACTAAATTTTGACATAACATCAACAGATTTGGTGGGTATGCACTTCGGTTGCTCGCATCTTTTGAATAGGTCAAATTGTTGCCGTAGATAACATATCGGAGGCGAGTTATAGTTTTGCTATATCATTGACGGAATAGCGAACGGTGCAAATGCTGGATGCACAGGCTGATCTGGATCTATACTCAATGTGATCACGTGGTTATAACAACAACAACAGTGACTGAAAGTGTTGAAATCTTGCCCATTCCAAAGTAAGTATGATTTGATATTTTCCTTAATATGAAACGGATTTTGATGACATATGGCGCAGCAAACGCGTCTTCATGAGCTGCATTTGGTCGTCCAGGGAGTTCGGCACAGAGTTATGTCGTTTTTGCGAAGAATCGATTCTTCACAAAAGCGACAGAAGTTTGGGCAAACGTACATAGACCACCAAAATGCAGCTTAACAAGACGCGTTTGATGCGCCATATTTCATAAAACCCGTTACGTAATATGGACAATATAAAAGAATACGTACTTTGAATCGGATGGATTCTGGAAGTTTCAGTACTTGTTGTTGTTGTTGTTAGTACCACGTGATCATACACCTTGCATACTGGTAGCAAACAAACAATACTAAGCTCCATTTCTCAAGTCGCAGCCACAATTTACAATTTATCCCGTCAACACAGTGCGTATGTGCCGTGAAACACGGCGCTATGAAACATTTTTGATATCCTGTCAATACAATTTGGAGATGCGGCTGGGGTTATTTTTTTGCATTTTAAAGCTATTTGTAATGATGACGGGATAAATATAATAGTAGGTTAGTGCCGTGAATGGGAAAAATATCTGGCGCGGCACGGAAACGGGATGTGCTCAGCAGAGCCTCGCCCATCCCGTTTCCTGAGCCTTGTCATATATTTTTCCCATTCACGGCACTAACCTACTATTCTCTATATATCAGGGCCTGTTTATAACCGAAATTACATTTACATGTATTTAAATGAGCGGCATCAACTATTGACGGTAGGCAGATTATGGGATCGTGTTGTTGAACTCTGTAACATTTAGCAATGGTTACCGCAGATATAGACACCAATGCGGCTGTCAGGATTGTAATTGGCTGCCAGCCGCCACGGTCTGGCTATATGCACGGATCTTTGGAGGATCAACATCTCATAATAAAGGCTCATTCGACATACATCCGCGCGAAATGAGCGGTTTCCGCATTCCCATAAATTTGTATCATACTATAGACAGGGTATGTGATCACATGGTCTATTGTTTTGTCTGGATTGATGGCGGCGCCCATTAGGTTTCTAATATAAATGTAGCAGCATTATTTAGTGTTAGTCTGAACATTCCACAGACATTTTAATCTTATGGGATCGAACATTGGTCCATTCAAACTTCTCTGCAGAATGTTCAGACTAAATACACAAGTAATGCTGCTAAATATGGTATTAGCGGACTCGTAGTGTTAACGGCAGGAACATGGTCATCATTAAAAGGAAGAAACCGCAGTCATGTTGATGAAAAATAAGATTTACCTGAGACCTCATGGGCGTCGCCGTTGATACAGACAAAACAATAGACCACGTCATCCCATACCCTGTTATACATACCTCTTTATAAGTCTGGTCAAGATTGTAACTGTCCATTATTCGGTGATGTAAACGTTTTCTATCTATACGCCCATATGCATTTTTAATTTACATACAAAAGTTACGGTTACATTCGTCTGAATCAACAAGTAAATGATCAGAAGTGTCCGGAGATTGAGTTCGTGGAGAACTCAACTATCCACTGATTGTGTGAACACAAGCCAAGTACCGTAGATGATACAGGATCATCGGATTGGGGATACGCGGCAGGTTTTAACCATTTCACCCCTAAGTAACTGGAATGGAGTTTGTTATGTAATTTTGCAACCAATCCAATCATCACACAATGATTTTCAGACTAGACCATTTAAGAAAAGGGTGTGTTTTTTATTCAAAAATATGAAAATTACTTGCAAAAAGTGTAGATCCTGATGAGGCGGCTCGTGACGAGCCGCCTCATCTGGAACTACACGTTTTGCCAATACCACACTATACAGTCATATATGTGGTGTTGAAAGGGTTCATATGAGTATTGGCGACGAGCAGATCTGCTAGTTGCCGACATGTAATACTTCAAATACTCCCTATCGTCCGTTACACATAGTTTAAGTTACGTTTCTGCGACAAGGATCAATATACGGGCTAGATCATGCGTTAATACCGTTTCCAAGCGAAGCTTGATAGACACATTGTCTAAATGCACAGCCTGACGGTTGGGAATCACTGATTGCTTAATAGTTGTGAGTTGTGAGGTAACTCTTATTTTTCATCAAAACATTCTGTAGAGAAACGTCTGATAGACGTATTTTGCATTTGGATGGCGTGAAAGTTCTCTGCGGATTGGATTGGTTGCAACATTAACATATCAAACTCCATACAAGTTACTTAGGTAAGACACCGCAGCAAACTTCTGTTGTTTTTGCGAAGAATCGATTTCCGTGTCTCCGCGAAGAATCGATTTCCGTGTCGGAGACACGGAAATCGATTCTTCGCAAAAACGACAGAAGTTTGCTGTATTGATTAACGATTTAGCTCACAACTCATGGGCGCCGGCATTACGCAAACAATAGAATGATGATTCCTCACCGAGATGCTGCAAACACATATATATTACAATGCCACCAGTCAGACCAGGGTTTACAACGTCCGATGTATTTTACATATCAGCCAATCAGCTCAGGCCTTACAACTCACCATCTGCGTCAAAGCGCTGCATGCACTGGGCGATTTTCTCCGGATTTGGGGCTTCCTTGAAGACGACCTTGAGGACACAGGGCAGCTCCTTGGCCCCGATCTTACAGTCGCCGTTGTCGTCAAACATGTAGAAATACTCCTCGATCACTGCAACAAGACGCCATCTTGCACATACTACAGTCGACATAGACACTAAGTCCTGCGCTAATCTTGCCAATATTTGAAAACTTCTGTGTTTCAAAATACTTGAATATTGTGGTTGAAATCAAGTAACTCGAATGTTCTGCATGCATGTACAGGTCGCCCGTGCGTTACAAACGTGCGTTACAGACAGAACATTCGCGTTAGAAATCGAGCAGATTGATTGGCTGAGCTGAAGCTGAGATAATCTGAGAAATAATAACGCCGGCGAGTGCATAGTACGATCTATACAATATTCATTTAAAGGTAGATGCCCACTCAGTAGGCACAACATGTTCTTTATAGGAATTAAACAAGTGTAAAGTTGTGCCACTATTTCACCAGTCCTAAAAATTACGAGCGCCCGCTATACAGGTATAATCATTTAGTAATATTTATTTTACTGATAGTGACTCGCGGTGGTATCAGGCTATTTTCATATGCAAATGAGGCATGGTATATTTTAATTATTTATACTCATTATAAATTATAAAGTATGATCATTGACCATCAAAAATATAAATACAGAGAATAAATAGTAATGTCCGTTAACATTTTAAGGAAACACGGTTATCAATGTGGACATTTAAATCTGATATAAAATGTATACTAATGCCAATCAATACGTGGATTAATGGTGAATTAATGTTTATTTTGTCAGAAAAGGTCTCGGTTGATGTATCTGATATAAAGAACATTTTGTGCCTAGTGAGTGGGCATGTACCTTTAAGGATATACTACAATATTGCATCATGTTCAAAGAGAATATCATCAACTATGAATTCACAGTGTGCGTCATGCTTCACGTCCATTCATGTATTTCCATATTTAACAGCTGGGACAGGTAAATCTAATTTACGATCACGTGCATAATAAAACGTGGAACGAATATAAAGGTGTCTCGGCACTTACAAGAGAACGAACTATGGGCAACATGACCTGGCATACAATATGAATACCCATATGTAAATTAAGAAAAAAACACCGTCCTATACATTGTATTTCACCAAAGCAGGCAGCAAGTCAGACATCGGTGTCAGTTTGCCAGTATTTCCAAAGGACATACTTATGAGACGTTTATTCTGTTATATACGTATGAAACATAATGCGTTCTAGTTGAGAACTGGTTATACTATGCCACATATGAGACACGCGATGTGGTGTTGTACCTTCGGACATCTGCGTAATTTCATTAAATACGTTTGCAAAATTTACAATAATATTCATGAATAAAGTAGAAAGTTGACAAAATTTAATATAATTCCACATGTACTCTGAAAAGTTTGTCAACCATTGCCGCCATTTACGGAAAATAATGTAAATTTTGTAAACTTATTTTATGAAATTACGCAGATTTCCGAAGGAACAAAATCGCAGGATGTGTCTCATCTGGACACTATAATTCAATGGATATACATACATTAACTTAGTGACCATCGATTCCATAAACCTAGCGTTCGTGACGCTATAGTTATTGGTCAGCAAGTTTAGCAATCCCATATTTTATTACAGGCGACTTGTAGATACAAATGGGTTCGGAAATGCTAAACAAAACCTACAATTAAATACGGTGGAACCTCTCTAAACCGGACACCCTGGGAGGTCCCCATGGTGTCTGGTTTAGAGATGCTCCACTAAGCACTCCATGAACAGTCTTTGTCATTTTCAATCACGAACAGACACGAAAATGACATAAATGACAGTGAAACTCATCTAAATTAAGGGAAACGCCAGGGTATCAGGTTCATAGAGGTTCTACTGTATGTATTGTTTACTGATTTGTTCCATCACTACAACACATATCTGAGACCCAGTACCTTCACAGGCACAAGACTCGGACATGTGCAGTACATAATGCCATTATCTCACCACACGGTGCCGCACTGTACGTTACGGTTATAACTTAATTGTACAGTACGCCATGTGGGTGGGGTAATGGGATTCTTAATTGAAACATTTTATGTGATAGTTCCGAGTCCGCAGGAGCCTTCGATGTATAGTAGTGTATACTTACGACCAGCTTCATACTCGGACAGTTCCTGAAACACACACATAGAGAATAGTAGGTTAGTGCCGTGAATGGGAAAAAATATCCGGCAAGGCTCAAGAATTTCATTATTTCTCATCAGAAGTATATGTTGTGACCACTCATTTGAACCGTCTCGCCGAGACGATTCAAATGAGTGGTGACAACATATACTTTGGTTCAGAAATAAGGAAAATAGATAGAGAATAGTAGGTTAGTGCCGTGAATGGGAAACAATATCCGGCAAGGCTCAAGAATTTCATTATTTCTCATCAGAAGTATAGTTTGTGACTACTCATTTGAACCGTCTCGCCGAGACGGTTCAAATGAGTGGTGACAACATATACTTTGGTTCAGAAATAAGGAAAATAGATAGAGAATAGTAGGTTAGTGCCGTGAATGGGAAAAAATATCTGGCAAGGCTCAGGAAACGGGATGGGCGAGGCTCTGCCGAGCACATCCCGTTTCCGTGCCGCGCCAGATATTTTTTCCCATTCACGGCACTAACCTACTATTATATTTATCCCGTCAACACCTACAAATGGCTGCAAAATGCAAAAATTGTATTGACTGGATATCAAAAATGTTTCACGGCACCGTGTTTCACGGCACATACGCACTGTGTTGACGGGATAATATAGGCTCATAGTTTAGAGGGGAAGGGTCTAGAGAGAGAGAGAGAGAGAGAGAGCGAGAGAGAGAGAGAGAGAGAGAGAGAGAGAGAGAGAGAGAGAGAGAGAGAGAGAGGGGGGGGGGAGGGGAATGGGAGAGGGATATCTAACCCATACTCATTTATGGACATAATATGTAAGTATATCTACTCGATGTGCTTTCTCCCGGAGATTATTACATACATATACATGATTGTATTGGTCGTGTTACTACTAGCATGATAGAGATGTATTTGAAACATGAGTGCACTTCATTCAATCATCCAGCGATTGTCGGCCGCTTCGAAATTTGAACGTCGACTTCCCCGTGTAAATCTTGAGGATAGTTATTAAACTAAATTCCTCAAACGCTATTAAATACAAATATCAACAACAGGAGAAAACATTTGCTTGTTTTCGTATAATATTCTGTCAATTCACTCCGGAAAGGACAATATTTACACTGGTTATTGCTAGAATGAATATCGCCTGGAGATATTGGAATTTTACCAATCATCTAAAGTCTCAGGTGGCCGGTCTACTGACTGATACAGTAAGTTGAACAAATGGCAGAACTTGTTCCAAACATACAAATAAACAAATCTTTGAACAGTTTTAAATACAATTTGTTGAGCAACACATCGTACTGCGGCTGTCGAGTCGCGGTTTTCTAATGTTATATTAGTTGTTAAACAAGTGTTGTTATACCTAATCTCCAATGATTCAGTGATTCGAATTAAGCCTCACATTGTTCTTATTGACAACTAATATGCCGGACACGGTACAGTTTCCCATATTCCAGCGGTTGAATACGGCTGCCATCATTCATGTTTTATATACCGTGTATTCCCAAAAGAGAGCAACTATGAACGATGGCAGCGTGTTGAATAACGGTTTACCGGTCTAAGTCGGTGTCGGGAGTTGTTTATTTCATGGACTATCTTCCATTTACGAACATTTGAATCGTACGAAGTTTAGGAACGCCCCCCACCCCCCCCCCCCCACCCCGTTTCCCTGGTACTGCCCATAATGATAATGAACGAGTGAACATATGGAACACTGTTCGCACTAAATGACTATATGCCCTCTGTGTGCCACACCAACGATGGACCCGAGTTTCACAACCGCGATTTCGCGCTCTGTTGGGCTTCGTTGTGATTTTCACGTCCGGTATGAATGAATCCACACAGGAGTTCTGTAAATGCATTGATCCGCGTAATCCCACCGCAACAGGGGAACCGTTTCACTAAACTTCCTACGACTAAAATGTTCGTAAGAGCAAATTTAGGATCGTCTGTAAATTTCAATTTATGGATTTACATGTATTGAGCATAGGCTGCATATGCAGCCTATGCTCAATAAATGTAAATCCAATAATTATTTACAAGAAAACAATGTTAATGTGAAATTTACAGACTATCATAATTTTACATTTTGGTCGTACGAAGCTTAGTGAAACGGGCCCCAGGTGATACAGATACTGATACAGCTTATAGTAGAAATCATGTACACTATATTATCGGTAGGTTATACATGTGCTCAACTGAATGCTTGCTCGGTAGTACAATACAGGCTGGGACTGACACAGATCTTCCCCAATGGCCCGCCCTAGAAGGAGATCTGTGTCAGTCCCAGCCTGTACTATACTACTTGCTCGCCCATGAGTGTTTACCGATTATACCCCAATATGTGCGCCTAGTGCCACCACGGGTGGATTGGTTCTACGGGGGATCCGTTTTGCTAAGCATCACCGGTACCAGGGGAGCCATTTCACTAAACTTCGTACGACTATAATGTTCGTAAGTGTAAATTTATGATAATCTGTAAATTTCACATTAGCAATGTTTTCTTGTAAAAAATTATTGGATTTACATTTATTGGGCATAGTACTCTATACATGTAAATCCATCAATTGAAATTTCCAGACGATCTTAAATTTGCAATTACGACAATCTTAGTCGTACGAAGTTTAGTGAAACGTGCTCCTGGTTCTATCCAGGTATCCCCTCTCTTCTTCCCATGTACGGAGACAATTGCAGGATCAAATTGGACCATATATACTATATTATACACATCTGTCCGCTGTGCACCAACATATAACACAATTATAACACTTCAAAACTCTGCCTTTTTTTTACTTATATGTCCTGGTCATCGAGCGAATTCCAACCCTTAGATATAAGATACTGAGTTCTGTCAATAGTCATATTTCCGAGCATATGCAGCTTCATGTCGTCATGGGAAACAGGCTGCACAGTCCGTGGACAAACAAATTAAACGGGAGAGTGGTTTCCCGTCCCTGGTGTCCGCCATTGTTGCTAGCAATATCCTGCAAGCCGTTCATACTAATTATGTTATCTCACCCGTCTCTGTTTGTTTTTCCGCCGCCGTCGCCGCCAAATATAATTCCACTGATGGCTAACTGTAATATGAGTCTTTATTGTCCGAGTGTACTTATGAGCTCCATGTGAGCGGGCTTCCATTGATCACCATTGCCCGGCCACAATCGATAGTGGTTATTCCTATAAACTCCAGGACGTCACTTGCAGCCATCATCCCTTAGAATAACGTACGGGACATCGTTATTGTTATAATTGGCGAAAGTTGGCAGAGTTTGGCCGTTTGACGTCACGCTAAGCAACGTGACGCCAAACCCTCAAACTCCGCTAAATTGGGCCGATGGTGCGTCATTAGGAACGTTCCTACTGACTTTCTCGTTCGTTAACTTCGTTCGTTAACTTATTTATAAGACTGTTATTTTCACCTGTTGATGCGTTTGATGGTTGCCAGTTGGAGGTCAGTAATAATGCATGTTTTCAAACGTGTGAATTGCTTACCCCTTATCTTTATTATTGCCGTCAATGTCTTATTAGACGTGGGAATAATTCATGAACTAACTTTATTGTGTTCTTGATGGCTATAAATTCAACACAATAGTAGTTCGTGTTTCAGCGAACAGCGGATACACCCACCTTTTAAATGAAAGACTGACAAATATCATGTTTACTGTACACCAATGTACTGTATCACGTGCCCAAACATTGTACCTACATGTATGATGAAGGTGCTATGATGAAGGTGCTATGATGAAGATGAAGGTGCTATAATGAAGGTGCTATGGCAGGTGCATCATAGTAATTAAGTAATGTCTACAAGCTCTGCTGCGAGAACAGTGAAATGTGAATGATATATGAATTGATGTACCCGTAGAAATAGAACAAACCCCTTGTGGTGTGGGCCACCGCCATCAATATACTACAATATAATATGGGGGTCTGAATACTTTGTTTATTGTTCATGATTATTACAGTATTATTAATATCAGTTTCACATGTCAATATTACGGAAGCCCATTAGGGCCACTTCACTTTTTTTTAATTTCCATTTATATAAGATCTTTTCTTGAATTTTCAAGTTCTTTTCTTGAATTTTCAAGATCTTTTCTTGAATTTTCAAGAAAAGATCTTGGAAATTCATGAAAAGAACTTGAAAATTCAAGAAAACATCTTGAAAACAGATCTTGAAAATTCAAGAAAAGAACTTGAAAATTCAAGAAAACATCTCGAAAATTCAAGAAAAGATAAAAAAAAAAGTGAAGTGGCCCTAATGGGCTTCCGTACAATATAGCATATTCTTGCTAAAACCTAATTTAAGGGCTCTAACAAATAGAAAATGAAAGAAATGAAAGGATCCACTAATTACCGTTGAAAACATATGGAGAAACAAATGGAAAACCTGGGAAATATTAACAAACAAAACATGCTTCAGCTCATGGTAAGACACGGTTGTTTGGACTGAATCACCGGGGACACTATCAGCAGTTATCCGTTCGTCCCTTTAAATATAAAATCGTTGTCATTTGGTGACAGGGATGATGTGCTATTTCAAATGTACATCCTGAACTGGGGTTACACTATCCTAAAATGTTGTCACCGCGTAGCTCCATATGCACTACACTATCGGACAACACATGACTGTCTACAATATGTACATTTTCCTAACCATTACGTTACGTTCAAAGCTGTGAACATCGAATGCATGGATGAAAAGACGGCCAGTATCATTGTGAGATTAACGTAAGTGCTAACGTCTTGTTGCATTCAGTGACTAGCATAGTCCGTCGGTATATAATACAATAAGTGGCTGCCACCATTGTCAGAACGTCATAGCCAATCAGCGGCATCGTTACGATGATAGAGTGACTACAACGGGCTGGAAGTAGATGTATCTGTGCATGTCAAAAATAGACTATTGTCTAACATTATACTAGGTTGTCTGTATATGTCAGTATTCAACAATTCTAATATTGATCTCATGCATGTGCCAAAAATAGAATACTGTCATTATTTCTGGTAGACCATCTGTCTTCATGAACATTCAATAACTCTCACACTGATATCAATATAGTGAGCAATGCTGAATGTTCAGGGGCCAGTTTCACTAAACTTCGTACGACTAAAATGTTCGTACGTGCAAATTTAGGATCGTCTAAAAATTTCAATTGATGGGTTTACATGTATTGAGCATGGGCTGCAAAGCAGGCCCATGTTCAATAAATGTGAATCCACGTCTGGATCTACACGTTTTGCCAATACCACTATACAGTCATGTGGTGTTGAAAGGGTTTGAATCATCTACACCAGCCTCTCACTTTCCCAAAGTCAGACAGGGTATATTATTCCCGGTAGATTTGATTCTGATGTCTGTCAATTTTTACATTTCCAGCAACATCTAAACTTCCGGGAAAACACCACAATAACTGTGTGAGATGGCGCACGTTATTCTACAACTTCCTCACTTCAATAAGAAAACAGCTACTCAGCCATTACAAATAAATTACGACTATAATTAACTCTTTACATGCTAGCGGTGAAAATGTCCGCCAAACCAATTAGGAGTATATGTTTTATTTCTCTCTGTAAATATGTCTTGACATTTCATTAGAATTGTGTCCTCTGGGCACAATTCTAATGAAATTCCAAGACATATGCATGACATTTATAAGGAGAAATAAAAGAAAATATAATGAATTGTCATCTGCTATTTTTTAACTATTTATAGCCCACAAATTTCCCAGCATGCAAATAAGCCAATACTAGTATATGGTAAACCATGCCAGCTGATATTAACGCATGTTGGTTATTATAGAGCAGAGACCTGCAGCAGCACGGTGTGATTGGCCGCGATGTTCAGTCAGTGTATAGCTTCGTGATGTATCATATCGCTATGTATGTCAGTGCGCATAAAAACATCATCATATATCCCGGTAAGAATAATTTAAAAAACCCGCAATTACTTTCACCAATAGCACGTAACCCGAGACTGCCACTAATGTAAGAACAATGGAAGTATCGCCATGGAGTCTGGAATATCGGCCGCTGGGACACCAGGGTGGGAAACCCCGTTACAAGGCAATCGGTCATTGGCCCTCACATCCCGGCCGCCTGTCATAAACGTCCCACGGGCCGTAACCTCGGTGCCGAGGAAACGTGAGAAGTTTGTATCGCGGCATATATACATATGGCAGGCTAGACAGACACTAATTCCACAAGAAAAGTATACACTTTCGTAAATTGATTTTTGATATTACTTCTGAACACATTCGACGACGTACTAAAACCCGAGACTATTGAATTCTATACGGACAAATCCATTACCAAACTATCTCTCCAGTCTTCATAGTCTGTGAACGTAGAATTGAACACCCCAGAGCAACACTACTTGAATTGGTGGCACGGTTGGTATGCAACTCACTGTGGGGAGGGAGTGTTGACCTATGACCGGCTAGCTCAGTCGTGAGCAATGCTACAGAATATCTTATGTTTTGTGGCACATTTTGTTTGCCATAGTTTGATGTACGCTACATACATAATGGGGGTTTCAGGCACGGGCTATGGCTTGACAATATTTTTGTCGTTAGTGTTTAATAGTGTTTAATACCACGTTCCTGGAGCTCAGGACCAGGTCTGGGGGCCGTTTCACTAAACTTCGTACGACTAAAATGTTCGTAAGTGCAAAATTATGATAGTATGTAAATTTCACATTAACGAATGTTTTATTGTAAACAATTATTGGATTTACATGTATTGAGCATAGGCAGCCTATGCTCAATAAATGTAAATCCATAAATTGAAGTTTCCAGTCGATCCTAAATTTTCACTTGCGAACATTTTAGTCGTAGGAAGTTTAATGAAACGGGTCCCAGGTCTGGTGTCGAATCCCGGGTTCCAAATTGAAATGGTTGTGTATGGCAAATTTCATAGCATAGTGCATCACTTCCTTTTCCGAATGTCTATGACATAGTACTGTTTCTGAAAACGAGAGTTCCATATTTTAAGTTGGCCAAATGCTGAACTACGAGAGATGGAATCTCGAAATTACTGCATGATTGCGGATTCCGATAGCTGGGCATTACATGGTGCGCACTACATGATGTAGAAACAAAAGTGCTACCCGCTCCATACCTCTCGCGAGGGTAGCAATTTAACCCCATCTCTTTAATATAACACATGGAAGAGTGATTTTTGCAATCGGTTATCCGGAGTGTTTGATATAAAACTGTCAACTGTATCAATACATTATTAATAAAGAACATACATATGCAAAAAAAAGGTTATTTTACCGTGTCAATGTGTGTTTCTGACATTTACATGTATATCTTGTAAATTTGAAAGCTTCATTTCGCTATGTTGAATGTTGAACAACAACAAGAGAAAAGATGGCTTCCATGGGAAACTGATGTCCCTGTTCTATTATTTTTGGCATTTTGGCAATTTAGTAGTTCTACATCAAAGATTATTTGTTTCAAGGTATAATATATACAGTTTACTAAATTTTCACATAACATCAACACTTCGGTCGCTCACATTTTTTGAATGGGTCAAATTGTAGCCGTAGATAACATATCGGAGGCGAATTATTGTAGCTATACATGATGTATTCTTCTGGAATTATATCATGGTAGACCATTGCTCTGGATGATGTATGTATTTTAAACACGGAATCCACGCATGTGAGTCGCCCGTAGCAGCAGTATATGGTGTAGATCGAGTTTGTACTGCTGACCCCATCGTCTGCATAATGGAACAGCCTCAAAGTTAACATGAAATAGTACATGTCAGTTACTTAAGGGTGAAAGGGTTAATTTAATTGTCATGCTGTATACGCGTGTATGTCGTAGATCAATGCCAATTTCCCGCCTAATGCCAGCCAGGTTTAACTGATGGTTCGGCCCAACCCACTTTAGTAGTCGAGTAAGGGCCGGTAACTTAGTTATATGAAGAAAGAAATAACGATGCCAGACAAATCAGTGTGGTTACTACGGAGCCCCGCAGGGGACGTAGAATTCATTTTTTTATTAATTCGTTCCCACGAAATAACAATTCGTTCCCTCAATTTAACAATTATTTCCCACGAATTAACAATTGGTTCCCCCAATTTAACATTTCGTTTCCACGAAATAACAATTCGTTCCCACGGGAACGAATTGTTAATTCGTGGGAACGAATTGTTAAATTGAGGGAACGAATTGCTAATTCGAGGGAACGAATTGTTATATCGTGGGAACGACTTGTTAATTCAAGGGAACGAATTGTTATTTCGTGGGAACGAATTAATAAAAAAAATCCATGTCCGCTGCAGGGCTCCGTAGGCTACAAGGGGAATGTATGAGACGGAATGTATGAGACGGAAATGTTAATGCTCTAGCTACAAGAATGTATGAGAACGGAATTGTATAGAACGATGATGAACATGTATAACGAGTAATGAGACGGAATGTATGAACAATGTATAACGGGACTGTATGAGACGTATGTTATAACGGGAATGTATAGACGGGTTGTATAAAACGGGAAAATGTATGAGACTGTAACGGGAATGTATGAGACATATGTATAACGGGGAATGTATGAGACGATGTATAACGGTATGTATGAGACGGGAATGTATACGAAAACATGATAAACGGGGAAATGTATAGACGGATGTATAAACGGGAAATGTAGAGACGATAGTATAACGGGAATGTATGAGAACGATGTATAACTGGAATGTATGAGACGATGTATAACGGGTATGTATGAAGACGATGTATCGGGAAATGTACCGAGTTATAAGATGTATGAGACGGAATGTATGAGACGATGTATAACGGGAATGTATGAGACGGAATGTATGAGACGATGTATAACGGGAATGTATGAGACGATGTATAACGGGAATGTATGAGACGATGTATAACGGGAATGTATGATGACGGGAATGTATGAGACGATGTATAACGGGAATGTATGAGACGAATGATACGTAACGGGAATGTATGAGACGGAATGTATGAGACATGTATACGGGAATGTATGAGAACGGAATGTGAGACGGATGTATACGAATGTAATGAGACGATGTATAACGGAATGTATGAGAACGGGAATGTATACAGTAATGTATGAGACGATGTATAACGGGAATATGAGACGAATAGAATGAACGGGAATGTATGAGACGAGTATAACGGGAATGTATGACGGAAGTATACGAATGTATGAGACGGATGTATAGATGGGAATGTATGAGACGATGTATGATGAACGATGTATGAGACGATGTATAACGATGTAACGGGAATGTACGGGAATGTATGAGACGATGTATAACGGGAATGTATGAGACGATGTATAACGGCATAACGTTGTAGACCCGTCTGGGGACTGATAACGGATAGTGCTGCAGTTTACCAATAGATCAACATTAGGCGCGGTCTGGCCAGTTCTTTCATTGTTCAACATTCGACAAACAGGTCAAATAGTGAAAGTAATGAGTTGCGTTTGAAAAACGAACGTGTAACACTTGTTATTAGCCGATCTATTTATAGATCGGCTATATATTGGTTATCCATTGGTTTGTGAAAAAGTATGTAACCACCCTTTTCTCCTATATTCTGTAATCTAAAAACGCGAAATTTGTTGTATCACTTCCAAATTACATCAACCGGATAATTTTTCATTTTTGGCCATTATCTCTGTTGAAAACTCTAAATATAGCGAAATAACACAATTTGGCTATACACAAACGTTTTCACTACAAGAGTTCGGTAAACTAAAGTTAGGCGGTTTGCAATTTGGCTATAAATAAACACGGTAAACAAAAGTTAGGCGGTTTGCCTTCTAGTCCAGGGGCAATTGTAGGTACATAACACAACAATTGAGGGATATGGCGATAGTAAACTCCTTTGCAGAAAGATAACAAATGATAAAACAAAACAAACGCTACCAGTCTATAGCCTAGGCATATGTAGCATAGTAACAGCAATTTAAGCGTAGTCATGCATCAATGACTGCACGAAATCATGCCCAATATGACATAGGGGTCAGCTGTCAAAATTCCCGTGCTCTACATGTATAGTATACATATACACGCATACATTTGTACATCGTTGCAATCGTCGTTACGCACAGTTTATAAACAGATTACATTGTTTAGTGCCATTATGGAGCGACGTCGACGTCTGATGGACGAACAACGTTGGCAAATTATTGGGCAACTCAGCATTTGCCAACTTCAATATAATGTTGCTCGTCGATTTGGAGTCTCCCAGAGTGTGGTCAGTCGTCTTCACCAGAGGCATGTAGAGACGGGAAACGTGAAAGAACGAGTGGGGAAAGGTCGACTGCGTTCGACGTCACGTCACGAGGATAGGTTCATTGTGAATCAGGCATTACGCTGTCGCACCGTCAGTGCACCGAACCTGCGACGTAGACTACAACAAGTGCATAATGTGAACGTCAGTCATCAGACGATTCGAAACCGACTACACGAAGGTAGATTGCGCTCTCGACGACCTACGCGACGTCACCGTGAAGCACGTTTGCAATGGACAACACTCCATCAGTAGCCTATTTCATCAACATTGCAAAGCATACTTTTCTAGCAAAGTATACTTTGAGGGAGAAATTTTCAATTTTAGGATAAATTTATTAATTTTTATTATACTGAATTTATTACATTATCACAGCCATTTTGGCTGTGATAATGTAATAAACTAAGTATAATAATTCTGCATACTTTTAATCATGAAATACATGCATTTGTTAGTTCTATTTGAAATAATGCATTTCAGGAAAAATAAATGATTACTCCCTCAAAGTATACTTTGCTAGTAAAGTATACTTTGCCATGTTGATGAAATAGGCTACTGAACTGGACACGACAGCAATGGAGTAACTTCTTATTTACAGACGAGATCAGATTCCACTTATCGAAAGTTGACCGCATGACACGTGTATGGCGACGTCGAGGAAAACGTCTCGCCGACTGCAACATACTGGAACGTGACGCATACGGCGGTGGCAGCGTGATGATGTGGGCCGGGATCTCGCATGATTTTAAGACACAGCTTGTGGTTATTGACGGAACGATGACTGGACAGCGTTATGTGGATCAAGTTATTGACCCTTGTGTTGTTCCATTTCTTCGACGGGTTGGTGGAAACTTCATCTTCATGGACGATAATGCCCGTCCACATCGCGCTAACGTGTTGAGAAATCGTCTGCATGAGGCTGGGTTCAATCCATGGACTGGCCTGCCCTGTCGCCGGACCTGAATCCGATCGAACACGCCTGGGACGAGTTAGGACGGCGACTAGATACTCGACCACATAAACCCACTACCCTTCAGGGTCTACGGGCGGCACTCATCGAGGAATGGAATGTAATCCACCAGGATGTTAGCACACGTCTGGTTGTAAGCACGAGGCGTCGTTGTCTGGCATGCATCCAAGCCCGAGGAGGTAATTGACAGATGTTTTAGTTCGATGGTACCTGACTTTTGAACAGCAATGAAGTGTCGTCTATGAACATTGACAAGTTATATTTGCGTAATTATGTTCCACTATGGACCCACAATGAAATGCATTTTGTTGCAAAATATTGTTAAGTCCAAATCAATATCCATATCCCTCAATTGTTGTGTTATGTATATATAAGATTCCGGCACCTCGTGTTAATTTATGGCACCCGGTGTTTTTATAAACTTGAATGTATAAGGTTTCCAAAAAATCCGGGTGCCATTTTTTAAACCAAGTTGAAGTTCATTTCAAGGTCATTGAACTTTATGCTTGACGGAAGTCGAAAATTGCCAATACATGTATATGAGCCAATAGGTCATGGTCCTTAACATGGAAATTGGTGTAAGTTGTTAAAAAACATTTCTGATGGATATATTAAAGAATTTACGTAAACTACACTAATATTCAGTATATAATTATCATATTTTCAAGATGGCCGCCAAAAATCGGGTATTTATGAGATTTCGGTTGACTTGCTACATATTTGTGTAATGCTAAGCGCCTTCACCTATATTCAAAGGTTAATTCTTTCAACTGGAATACTATTGTTTACATTTGACTACCGTAAGTATTGCTATGATCAGATATTAATGATAGCTAAATATAACTGGGAGAATTTGGTTGGGGAGGAAATCAACACTTCTCTCACTTTTCCCTGAGATCCGTAACTACTAAAATGTGGACATATATTGAACCCTGATTTGATCGGCTAATAACATCATGCTCTGCATGACATTTCATTTATTTTTCACAAAAACGTTTCCTTTTCGTAGTATTGTAATCATACAGTCCAGTAAACAGGAGCCACATTTTGACAGCAACTCAATAAGTTAAGGCGTTGTAAGGACTCGACATGATTTTGTATCTTTGATGTGATGCATGTAGCGTCCACGGGTTACTTTGTTTACATAAAAACAATTATAGAAAAACTACATTACAATTTAAAATAATGAAAAAACAGGAACGAACTCAGGATATAAATCCAATAATCGAATCATGTAAAACATAGGTAAATAATATTGGATAAAACGTGAGTGAAAACAAAATATCAGTAGGGCATACACTTCCAGAATATAATTATCGAATGAGTGTATACTGTTGCAAACAAACATACGCTACACTAACATAGTTATACATTGAATTGGTCAGTGAAATAAGACGGCTAACTTACACGTGGATCGGGATACGGACATTACGACCATTCGAACTCCTGCCACTCAATAGTCTCCTAATGTTCCAAATACATGTACCGTTTATTATCACTCTATTGATGTTCCTGTGAAATCAGTCGAGTTATAACAAGCAGTATCACTGAAAAAATGATAAACTGTAACACTCTTTTATTTCAAACAGTAAATGTTTCATGACACATAGACGTTAAAGTTGAAGAAGGAATAGAAACCGAATGGAGAGCTGATATGAATAATGAAGACAATGATTACACTATGGATACCGAGTCTACAGTGGTCACAGATACCAACATGGCATCTGTGACCACTGTAGACTCTGTATCCATAGTTATTATTAGATCAAAGGGGACTCGTGCTGACAAGTGAGACCATTGTGTGTTTTTTATTTCTTTTTTTCTTTTTTTTAAGATTTGTGAGATCTATGTCAGTCTGAGGCCCTCGTTACCTTGTTCAAGGAGAGGAACTCAATAATATAGCAATATTTCGTTCCAATCCTCCTACACTGCTTGTATACCTAAATTGATGTAAATTAATATTTAATAAAATATGTTTATACAAAATGTCATACCGCTTATTTAGTCAGACGGTGTCACACATTTGGAACAGTCCCATCATAACGGATAATCGACTGGCGTTACGATAGTGGGCATGCATTATGGCGACTGGTCCCGGGGGACACGATTACGGCAGCTGCAGTGCAGATATGGCCAACATTGGTCCATGGACATAATTACAGGCGTCATCCCGAGCCGGAATTACATACACGGCGGGTGTGAAAGCATCACTGTGCGTGGCTATTGTGTCTGGCAGTGGTGCTGGTCATTACTAACGCAGGACACTTCAACATTTGTTCCCAACAGATTGCAAGCGTTACATAACACGTCACAAAAGGACATAAATACAATTCTCTGCATAAACAAAGAATTAATTGTCAACACCTTTGAAAGGTTCTTTATAGAATGCTAGGTTGGCTGTATTTTCAGTTTGTGACTACATCGCCGCGAAACAATGTTACATTCAGTCGTGAACGTCAACACGTTTGTGGTGTGCAATATATCCAGTATATACGACAACATGAACATACAATTGTATTACACTAAAGTACATTTAAAACTAGTGTGTTTGAACGGCGGGGACTTCCAGATCAGTCGTGTGATTTTGCAATATTGTCAGCAGATGACGTAGGTACAAAATCACACGGTGTGTCTCATTAACAGTTTCTTCGTTCCAGGATATTTAAGTTTCCAATTGTGTATTCGATCAAATTTTGCGATAGCAGTTCCTAAGTCGCCTTGATACATGAGCGTGGTATTCTTTATTTCCAGACGAGCTGACTGGCGGCCCGGTGGGAGTACGAACTGATATATATTGCATGTCGTCCATTCTGCCTCATTAACAGATGGTCCGTGTCGCTATCATACAACTGCAGTCTCTCTAATCACCATGTAAATAATTAACACATGTAAACGAAAATACAACAAACTGGAGTCACTATAACCGCCGTTTAACCAGTGGACCAGCACAACTAGCCGCCGTATAACAAGCGGACCAGTAACACCAGCCACCATATAACCAGTGGACCAGCACCACTAGCCGCCGTATAACCAGTGTACCAGCACCACTAGCCGCCGTATAACCAGTGTACCAGCACCACTAGCCGCCGTATAACCAGTGTACCAGCACCACTAGCCGCTGTATAACCAGTGGACCAGCACTACTAGCCGCCGTATAACCAGTGTACCAGCACCACTAGCCGCCGTATAACCAGTGTACCAGCACCACTAGCCGCCGTATAACCAGTGTACCAGCACCACTAGCCGCCGTATAACCAGTGGACCAGCACCACTAGCCGCCGTATAACCAGTGTACCAGCACCACTAGCCGCCGTATAACCAGTGGACCAACACCACTAGCCGCCGTATAACCAGTGTACCAGCACCACTAGCCGCCGTATAACCAGTGTACCAGCACCACTAGCCGCCGTATAACCAGTGGGCCAGCACCACTAGCCGCCGTATAACCAGTGTACCAGCACCACTAGCCGCCGTATAACCAGTGTACCAGCACCACTAGCCGTCGTATAACCAGTGTACCAGCACCACTAGCCGCCGTATAACTAGTGTACCAGCACCAATAGCCGCCGTATAACCAGTGGACCAGCACTACTAGCCGCCGTATAACCAGTAGACCAGCACCACTAGCCGCCGTATAACCAGTGTACCAGCACCACTAGCCGCCGTATAACCAGTGTACCAGCATCACTAGCCGCCGTATAACCAGTGGACCAGCACCACTAGCCGCCGTATAACCAGTGGACCAGCACCACTAGCCGCCGTATAACCAGTGTATCAGCACCACTAGCCGCCGTATAACCAGGGGACCAGCACCACTAGCCGCCGTATCACCAGGGGACCAGCACCACTAGCCGCCGTATAACCGGTATTATATTAAGTTCCTTGCGCTGAATGTTTCATACTAGTAAGGCCTTGATCCAGTGGACAAACATAGTATACAGTTACTACTGGTGCTTCACTCCGTCCCGGCGTAAAATGTTTCATGTCGATAAATGCACCGGGTTCCAGACTGATACCACTCAGCTCTACTGACAGCTAGCACCGTGCTCCAGACTGATACCACTCAGCTCTACTGAGAGCTAGCACCGGGTTCTAGACTGATACCACTCAGCTCTACTGAGAGCTAGCACCAGGTTCCAGACTGATACCGCTCAGCTCTACTGACAACTAGCACCGTGCTCCAGACTGATACCTACTACACCGGGTTCTGATTACCACACTACTGAGAGCTAGCACCGGGTTCTAGACTGATACCACTCAGCTCTACTGAGAGCTAGCACCGTCTCCAGACTGATACCACTCAGCTCTCTAGCTGCCACAGCTAGCACCGTGCTCCAGACTGATACCACTCAGCTCTACTGAGAGCTAGCACCAGGTTCCAGACTGATACCACTCAGCTATCATAGGCGTAGGAGCGTTTCAATTATTGGGGGGGGGGGGGGGGCCAAACTATTTTGCTACATGTAAAATTATAGATGTTCGGTAATACAGAGTACAATTTTACATAACCCATTACACGTAATAAGATAAGGCGTTAAAATGGTCAGCTTACACTTACACTCCAAAACATACATAAAATGTAAGCTTTTTTATTTTGTAAAATACCGATGATGTTATACACATTATCAGTTACATACATAAACTGATTGTAATTCCTTCTAACGATACATTATTGGATGAATAAACGTTTGCAGGCTGTGACATTGGTCAATATATGACATACCGAGAGGGTACGTTGTAATGAATTGGTGCCCGAGTGAGATGTTTTGTGACAATGATACGTTATTCTATTTTGATTAGCGTTTGAGCAGCAATCCTGCTAGAACAACCTGCCAAATGGATAGGTACAAAACCTTAAGGACGCGTTCTATACCTGATCATCGTTTGATTCAAAGATAATTGCTTCGTAAATATGATAGAATATATGTGAATACTGCCTCGTTACTGTATCCTATACGGCACATAAAGTGGCCAAATCGGCCATCTTTGTGTGTTCCAGCCATCAGACAGTTTCACCTGTTATGCCGTTTGACAAAGAACTCAAAATGTGAAGTAGAACATATGATATAAAGTAGCTATTCACATGTAGAAAAGCCAGGAGAACGGACTCCTATCAATTATATGATACCAAACTGTAAAATATGTCAGTTTTCTGGACAGGTTTGTGCCTGTGTTTTTTTACAGCATGAACCACCATTATAAATAACTCATACAAAGAAAAGCACACAGTGTATCACTTTTACCTGGCAAACCACACAACACATACCATATATACCCACTACTGTACTCTGTTATTAGCTATCAAATCCAGTGACATGTAGGCAGTTACCTGAGTGTATTGTCCCTGGTGTCTACTCACCTACTATGCAAGTAAATATGGCTTTACCTATGGTAGCATGTACAATAACATAGACGGCGCATCAGATTGAGAAGTTTACACATCAACATTTATTTTGATATTGATGGGAGAAATGCTCAGATATATCGTCTTTTGTATAATTTGCTGGCATAATATTTATAGCTTGCCGTTGGCATATGTGTCTATTATGTATTGTACCAATATGCATATAACATATGTGAATATTGTCTTGTTACTGTATACTATATGGAGCATTGAGTTGCCATCTCCGCCATCTTTGTATGTACAAGCCATCGTAAAGTTTCACTACTTTGTGCGTTTGACACATACAGCAAATAATATGACAGTAAGCCAAATAAAATCTGGTGCAATACATAATAGACAGATGTGACAACGCCAAGCTATAAATATAATGCCTGTACAAAAGACGAGATATCTGAGCATTTCTCTCATCAATCTCAAAATAAGTTTTGATGCGTAAACTTTTCAATCTGATGCACAGCCTATTGTTAGTGTACACATTATACATAGGTAAAGCCATATCTACTCGCATAGTAGGTGAATAGACACCAGGGACAAAACACTCGGGTAACTGCTTATATATCACTGGATTTGATAGCTAATAACAGAGTACAGTAGTAGGTACATGTATATATGGTGTGTGTTTTGTGGTTATATATGGTATGTGTTGTGTGGTTGGCCAGCCAGGTAAAAGTGATACACTGTGCGATTTTCCGTGTATCAGGGTATTTATAATGGTGGTTCATGTTTTTAAAAACACAGGCTCAAACCTGTCCAGAAAACTGACATATTTTACAGTTTGGTGTAAAATAATTGATAGGAGTCTGTTCTCATGGCTTTTCTACATGTGATTAGCTACATTATATCATATGTTCTACTTCACAGTTTGAGTTTTTTTGTCAAACGGCAGAACAGGTGAAACTGGCTGATGGCTAGAACACACAAAGATGGCCGGCCGATTTGGCCATTCATTTCATGTGCCGTATAGGATACAGTAACAAGGCAGTATTCACATATGTGACGCGCCAAGCGAAAACCTCCCTTATCGGAAAACGTGACGTAACGAGTTATAACGTTACAAAGATGGAGTAATTTCCACGCGGTTTTGACAAAGTAAACGTCACATTTAGCGTCATTGTCGCGTCTATGTATATTTTTTATTTCCATAAATACGCCTACTTACTTTGTTCTTTTATTTTATTTCGAAGAAAGCGGGTACTACAGTCAATGTTTCTGACAATAAAAAAATACCTCACGATGTATGAAAATCTACCTGTGTTTAATAAATCGGCAACAAAGAACGTAGTTTCCTTTTTTTGCCTTTTTTTTACCACTGGTCACGTTATCTCCCTTGGACAACTGCTCACGTCGTTCTCAAGACAATTCGTACATAAAACAACATGCAGGTGTGCCCATTTGGGCGGTAGGATAGAATTGGACTACAGCGGCGGAAAACTTACGGGTAATTAGATAAAAGTTAAATAATCCCACCTCTCTATTTCGTCTAATTCTCCATGTATGATCGACCCTACCTCATAAAGGTGTATGTGTATTGCAATCATGCGGACATGACAAACCCAGGTCTGGGAAAACACATTTAAATATCACATAGTTTATTGTCCCGTTTACATCGACAGTTGATTCAAAATTAAATGTATACGAAACTGTAATTGTTAAACGTGTGTATAAGTCCGTTGGATAAAACATGTTCTACATGCGTTTCTTTTATATGTTGGCTAGTTTTGTTCTCTAAGTCTCAGTATTGAATACATCCAAATGTAGACTTTGTATTGAGCATGCTGCCAGCCGCGAACGAAGTGCACACCGGTACCGAAACAATACAAGCGACGTACGCGTGTTTGGCATGTATTCAACTTCTGACAAATAGATATTACTGCTGTTACTGCGAAATTTGATACATGTGCACGCAACGGCCGTCAAAAACGATATTCATCTTTATTCATAATTGATGATTTAAAATTAGAATCATTGTGTTGACATAATTTAATGTCGCGTATTGCAGATATTGGAAATAATTTCCTTTGAAAATCCTCATACAATCTAAAGCCTCATACATTTACAATGATTATCACAAGGACGGGGTTCGTTTATAGATATAAGTATAGTACTTATAGGTTATTATGTTTTCTATATGTGGATATATGCACGAGCTATTGTGCGACTTTAATCGGAACGAGTGGCAATTATATCCACATACAAATCAAATAACATTTTTTATAATATATGTAAATTACTCATAACTAAGATGCGCCTAAAATATACAAACTATCAATGAAGTAAACAAATTACTGATGATTTAGAAGGAACTATTATACAATGTGAAAAGTAATTATGGCACTGATCAATATGGTAAAATAATGACAATTTACTTTCCATTGTGTTTCAATGTCAAACAAATGTACATATATAATGTGTTATTCTCTGATAAAATATCAAGACTATTTGTATTCCTTTCATGTGCTGGACATATGGACGCCGGTAACACTATATGCCCGCCTCACCATTCGGTGGCGGGGACATAACGATACAAAACTATATATTCAACCTGAAATCAGAATAATCCTGATCTGGTGCCAGGTCTTCGCCACACCAGAATCACTTGGCCCCCTCCAAAAAGCAGTAGGATCAGTAATAATCTTACTACTTTTATAATGTGCAATAACCCAATTCAACTCCCAGGTAACAAAAGAGCCAAATATAAAAACGTACCTGAGACTTTGTTTGTGACCTTGACCTTGGGGTAAGGGTTGAGTGCTGGGACATGGATTTGCTACAGCACGATGGAGGGCCATCTGAGGAATGCATGTATGAAATAGCAAAGTGCTCCATGAAAGGAAACAGAAGTTATAAGACATTTACCCCTACGTTAAGTTTGTGAACGCCGACGCCGACGACGCCGGGGGTATGCCATAAGCTCTTCTGCTCTTCATGCAGGCGATCTAAAAACAGGTCGTTGGAAATATTCATCCGAATCTCCACAAAAAGTAGTCCTCGATCTGGTTCACACGTACGAAACTATAACACAGGCTGTAAACATCCTATGTAAAAAGAAACAAATGGACATAACTCCAAAAGAGAAATCTCACATATTTGACACGATATCTATGAATGTGTGAAGTTTTTTTTTAAATATTCCATACGATATACGATTCCATTTCATACGATATTCAACTTATGCTCTGGACAAGAAATAAAAAAAAAGGAAAAGAAAAAAAAGCAATAACTAAACAAATAACGATGAAATTATCCAAATTAGCGATGCTAGAATAGTCCGGACCCCCTGGACCCTCCCCCTATATCCGCGCCTGCGGTCTAAGGGTTAAGATGGTCCAGACAAGAAAATGTCTCCAGACGTGACTGCTTGACCACGTCAAATTCATAATATTTACACAGTCCTTAAATTCATAATGGAAACGCCCATTCAACGTATTGCGTTTATATCCCAGTACATTACATTAGCCCCACGTGACGTCGCATCCGTGTTTACATTTTCAAGTTTACTATTATTGTTATAAAGCTGACAGATAATCCTTGTCTTATGTTATCTTGCATGCAAATAGTCTAAGTAATTACTTACTACAAATTTGGCTGCAACTAAGATTCAGGCGCGGATACAGAAATTTTTAAATGCCAGATCGCCGCAGATGCGATTTCCCGACACCTAGGCCACGAATTCACACTTTAAAATGTCCTTTTTTTCCCGGAGCAGGGGGGAGGGGGATCCTGGACCCCCCCACCCACCCCCCACCCCCCCCCCCCCCCCTGCATCCGTGCCTGATATTTGTAAAAAGCATAGGCATAAAATTGATCGAAAATCAAACTAGTGTTTTTTTGTTGTTGTTGTAGAGATCTACATGTCTGTGTAAAACCCGCACTTATATTTCGCGGCACCAACATACTTCCAGTAAACGCTTGCTCTCTTGTGTCAGTCTCTGCATGATAAAAAGAACTGTCGCACGAACCTAGGGTGAAATTATTCACAAACTCTAGCTTGACATTGTCTCATATATATATATGAACAGTATAAATAACGATACATACACACAATTTCGTGCAATTATTGGAGGGGCCAACACATACTCTGCCCCCCCCCCGACTCTCAATATTGGGGGGGGGGGGGGGGGGGGTGGGGGGGGTGGGGGGGTTGGGGGGGGGGCAGCTACCCCACCCCCCCCCCCCACCCTGCTCCTACCTATGACTACTGAGAGCTAGCACCGGGTTATAATGATACCACTCAGCTACTGAGAGCTAGCACCGGGTTCTAGACTGATACCACTCAGCTCTACTAAGAGCTAGCACCGGGTTCTAGACTGATACCACTCAGCTCTACTAAGAGCTAGCACCGGGTTCTAAACTGATACCACTCAGCTCTACTGAGAGCTAGCACCGGGTTCTAGACTGATACCACTCAGCTCTACTGAGAGCTAGCACCGGGTTCCAGACTGATACCACTCAGCTCTACTGAGAGCTAGCACCGGGTTCCAGACTGATACCACTCAGCTCTACTAAGAGCTAGCACCGGGTTCCAGACTGATTCCACTCAGCTCTACTGAGAGCTAGCACCGGGTTCCAGACTGATACCAGTCAGCTCTACTGAGAGCTAGCACCGGGTTCTAGACTGATACCACTCAGCTCTACTGAGAGCTACCGCAAGTACTTGCGCCGGTTACTAGACGAAAATGTGTTCATGCAGTATGTTCTGTATGTAGCTGAATAGCAATTCGTCAGGAATCCGGCACCTATTTCGACTTGAAACATTTTACGCCGGCGCGGAGTGCAACACCAGTGGTCACATACATGCACGACCAGTCACGTGACAATGCTGGTTCCAGTTGAAGACGTTATCCCTTAAACTGCTGCATTAAATTAAACATTTTTGACAGCACATTTCCATTGGATATGATTCTAAAGTGCTGTCACATCATGATTTGCTTAGGAACAAAAGACAAAATCTAAATAAAACAGCAGACGCTTTTCGTTCTAAGAGATAATACTATAATGGAGTGTTTATCTACGGGAATAATCTATGGGATGCCACGGTTACTGATCACTGTCAACTTCAAACGACTTCCAGTAATGCGTGTTCTTACGGAGCACCGCAGGGGACGTAGAATTATTTTTGTTATGAATTCGTTCCCACGAAAGAACAATTCGTTCCCTCAATTTAACAATTCGTTCCCTCGAATTAACAATTCGTTCCCACGATATAACAATTCGTTCCCACGAATTAACAATTCGTTCCCCTGGGAACGAATTGTTATTTCGTGGGAACGAATTGTTAATTCGAGGGAACGAATTGTTATATCGTGGGAACGAATTATTAATTCTAGGGAACGAATTGTTAAATTGAGGGAACGAATTGTTATTTCGTGGGAACGAATTAATAAAAAAAATCCATCTCCCCTGCGGGGCTCCGTATGTTCTCGATACTTGGTATTGTCAATGATAAATTAGATCCATTTTGTCTGTCGTGGTCACCTAGTACAGTCGATAATCTCGTGTTACGATTGAAATTTCCCGAATAACGCATGCAACAACAGATGACAGTTCGGTTATTAAATAAATAAAACTTTAATTTAATTTAATTGATATTACATGAGCGATGATATAATATGATATTTGTTAAACGAGTTTACCGATTTCGTAAGAAACGAGGCTATGCTGAGTTTCTTATAAAAACAGTCAACGAGCTTAATAAATCTCATATTAAATAATCACAAATGTTATATTTTATTTATCGCATAAGCACAGCACAATACGTTGAAACTACAAATACATTGAAACTACAATGATCACCTAGTGTGTTTTCTGGAGCGGGCTCATTTGCATATTTATTACACTACAGTAGTGTATTATGGGTTTTATTACACCGTGTTATTACACTGTGAAAGTCTGTTTTATGCAATAAATCTAGTTTAAAGGTACTGTGTATCATCAGATTGTGGTTAAATATGGGAGTTTTCACTTTTGGCTGTGTCTGGCTTATGGACTCTACGACCAGTGTAGATCCAGATCAGCCTGTGCATCCGCACAGTCTGATCAGGATCTGCACTGTTCGCCATTCCATCAATAAAACACCGGTCATCCTACTAACAAGCATAACATATAGTTATCAGGATACATGGGTGTGCTATTTGATCAGGAGCTACACTGGTCACAAATCCCATAAGCCTCATTTCTCCAGTCACAGCCACATTTGATGGACTGCATATGACTTATATCAACCAAGGATTTGTATTTATGTCTCTGTATCAACTAAACATACAATTTTATTTGATCAAGTTCCAACTACTTAGTTTATGTTTTACACTATTTAATAGTATAGACCGTTTCAAACAGGGGAGATAATTTGATACTGTATTTCTGCTACTTCTGTACCAACAGGAACACTTTGCAAACATATAAATGTATAGCGATTGCCAGGTCACAGCGCTAGTTATTCTGCGGCATTGTAAACTTTTTTTCTTACCAAAGTTAAACGGATATGTGCAGTTGGGTTCAGAAATATATACGAGTATCATATGACAGAAATATACCATAACATTATGTTTGACTATGTTGAAATTACATGAAAACTGTTCCATCACTCTCTTAGCATATATGAGACCCTGGGAGCCGTTTCACTAAACGCCGTACGACTAAAATGTTCGTAAGTGCACATTTAGGATCGTCTGGAAAATATCAATTGATGGATTTACATTTATTGAGCATAGACTGCATATGCTCGACAAATGTAAATCACATAATTGTTTACAAGAAAACATTGTTAATGTGCAATTTACAGACTATCATCATTTTGCACTTACGAACATTTTAGTCGTACGAATTTTAGTGAAACGGGCCCCAGCGATGACATGTAGTCGTATATGAATGAAAGCACGTATCACACAAATGCCGCCCTGTCTATTGTCACGTATATTAGCAACCATTAAATTACCACATCAATAACGACAGCATATTGCAAAATGTTTCTCAAATTACCCTGTATTTTACGTTCAAATTATACGTGACATGCATATCCCTTGGACCGTACGCTCCTAGTAGCTTTTATTGTGTTGAAAAAATCCACCACATAGCAGAAACAATCTTCTTACGATTTACTAACATCTATAAATATAGGCATGTCGCCACACGAACGCCCCGCTGGCAGCCAAAGTAAACGAGGGAACATTTGAAAACATAAAAGGTCGAAGGATGGTGGATTTGTCACATGATAGAGGACCATCAAAGGAATGCAAGTGTGAAATATGAAGCGGTAACGTCACCCTTGGCCTTGGGTTTGGCGGGGGCCCGAGGATCATGGACTTGTCACAGCATGACAGAGGACCATCAGATAAATGCATGTGTGACATATGAAGCAGTTACGCGAGAGGAAACAACAATTATAAGAAATGTAACCGGGCGTTTAGGTTTAGAAAGTATATGACTTTAACATTGGGCTTTGCGGGGACCCGATGATCGAGGATTCGTCACAGGATGATAGAGCCCAGTCAGAGGACTGCACGTATGAACTATGAAGCAGTTACCTGCGATTTACATAACTAGAAATGTTCGCACACGCGAATGCACATCATCGTAGGTACATGTCCCAAATCGCATGGACTGTCTCATAATTGTGACCCGCCATGTGATTTTCAACCTTCGGATATCTGCGTAATTTCATGAGAAACGGTTACAACATTTACAATAATTTCCGTAAATGGCGTCAAAAGTTGACAAAACTTTCAGAGTACATGCGGAATATAATTCCGCATGTACTCTGAAAATGTTGTCCACTTTTGATGCCATTTACGATAAATATTGAAAATCGTGTAAACGTATTTAATGAAATTAAGCAGATGTCCGAAGGTACAAAATCACATGGCGTGTCTCATATGTAGCTGTGACTGGAGAAACGTGGCCTATGAGATTTGTGACCAGTGTAGCGATTACTTGTTAGGCGCATGACTAGAGTTTCATTGATGGTATGGCGAACAGTGCAGATCCTGATCAGACTGTGCGGATGCACAGGCTGATCTGGATATACACTGGTTAAAAAACCCATAAGCCCCATTTCTCCAGTCACAGCCACATATAATCGTGTTGTTGATGGCAGCATGGAGTGACGGACTGGAAAACAGTGTACGCCCAGATATAGGATACACTGGTCGCACACCTTTCAGCCGGCACCCACATGCAACTTCGTATGCATCTATAAACTAAGCATGACAATATGTTGTAGACACATAAATGCCATTAAATGAAATGCATGCCGTAATTATATTCACTTGGCTGAACAAATATGAAATTGATGTTGTATATGCATTTAATATCGTGTATCATTTACTGTGTGGTGTACGCCGGTAACGTGACTGTCAAGGACGCCAAACCGGCATTATGTTGTGGATATAGTTTGGTTTAGATTTACAGCAAATGAACATGAACTTTAAAGAATAAGGTGTTTAATACTTTGAAAATAATGATGCTGTAAAATGATATTTGTTATAGTTTGTTGTCTGTAGACAAACGGTAATGATACACGATTGTCTGGCAGCAGTACATGAAAACTTGAATATTTATATGATTATAGAGCAACACAATTTGTACGATTCACATATATCGCAGCAATATTTAATTTACGAAATGAAGAGTTCATAAAATATCAAATTATACTAAACAGCATAAGCCCAGTATGGATCGAGAAAATCAAAAACAGAAAGTATTAACACGCTTCCATACTCTGAAACTCTTGTATTAAACATACAACTATGTAAATGCGGTGTTAATACATTATTGTATAAAACTCAAACAGACCGAAGAAATAATACAATCTGAACAAAAATGGGCAACGAAATTTGCAGATGCTAATCTATGTGGGCCACAAATTTACACACTATCTTTTGCAAGGTGTATGATCACGTGGTACTAACAACAACAACAAGTACCGATTCAAAGTACGTATTATTTTGTAGTGTCCTTATTACGTAACGGATTTTGATGTAATATGGCACATCAAACGCGTCTTGTTAAGCTGCATTTGGTGGTCTCTTTATTTTCTATTGTTTTTGCGGAAATAGATTCTTTGCAAAAACGACATACGTCTGTGCCAAGCTCAACTAGACCACCAAATGCAGCTCATGAAGACGCGTTTGTTGCGCTATATTTCATCAAAATCCGTTGCATATTAAGGAAAATATCAAATAATACTTACTTTGGAGTGGGCGACGTTGTTTTTGTTGTAACCACGTGATCATGCACCTTGTTTTGGCTGTACTATAGATTCGATACTATGCAACTTCCAATATAGATATATAATGCGAATGCTGGGTACAAATACATTGCTCTACCGGTGCCATATAATAAATAGCAGCCTATGTGATGTTTTGTTGCATGTACGTTGGAAGCATAAAACACGTATTCTATGAATGTTCGAGTACTCATGTGCAGAACATATTTAATCAATACAAATATTGAATATACAGTGAATTTTCAAATCATCTCTCTAGGAATTAATGATAGATACAATCGGCACAATTTAATTTCATCATTATATTGGCGAAATACTTTATTATCAAATGCAAATATGAAAATCGTGATATAGCATTTGATCCATTTATAAAATATCTGAAAAATAGAATAGCCTTAGACGAGGAAATACAGTGGGGTCAGCGTGTAAGTGCATACACGAACGAACACGACAGGTTGGAACCAACCTTTCGTGTTCGTTCGTGTGTGCACTTACACGCTGACCCCACTGTCGCCGTACGAAAAGATAAAAGAGAACAACATATTGTTAAATGAGGTATGTTCGGAGAGCAATAATGGTAACTGTAACTAAAAACTGCTTACTGGGTGAGACATATTCTTCCTCTGTCACGGTACTTTACTATCTTCCTCATTCTATATTTCTCTAAAATATCGTAACGAGCCGTCTCATCACTGTTTAAAAGTGATTTTCATATTTTTGATAAAAACAAATACCCCCTTTTTATAAATGGAATAGTCTGAAAATCATTTTGCGATGATTGGATTGGTTGCAAAACAAACATATCGCAGCCCATTCAGCTTCTTAGGGGTGAAAGGGTTAAACGTGAATAATCATAAATAACAACCAAAAAACTGGACTATTTTACAAACGCAGCAATTGACATAACACTGGCAGTATCTCGTTTATCTTTGCCGCAGGTAATACTGAACATGAAATAGTTCAATAATAGTGTATACACATACTTCCATACACGTGCGAAGCGAGCATTTATTTGATTAAAAACACTAAATATGAACATATACATAGATACCTGTTTGACGTATTGCGATGTTATACTCGGATACATGTATATAGCATGAATTAGCAAAATACGAAACTAGTTGCGCACACGTAATTCTTCAAATACTCTACTCCGCACGATACCAACGTGTCTGAAAAGGTATGTGTCCACAATTAATATAGATCCTATTGTATAGATATATAGAGTTAATTAAACAAATTCGCTTTGACCAATATAATACTGTTTGCATAAATATAACGAATTGTGTATAATTACAAGACAAAGTCAAAGAGATACACAATAATCGCAGAATGCACGCATGACCCGTGATAGTAGTGTCCCTAACATGTTACCTATACATGCCGGACAAAATACTTTTTATACTCTTTTTTTGTTAAACAAAATGTATAAGACCATCGCTACGATGGTCTTATAAATTGTGTTTAAAACAAAATCGACTGCAAAAGAACTTGGTCACAGTACATGAAAGAATAAATGAAATAAGTAAGTATACATACATGTGCCATCGTTGTTTATTCTCTATCTGTTGTCCACTTCCACAAGGTGTGATGCTAGTCCGAGTGCTTCTACTAGGCAAATGAAACACGGTTAACTAAACGTTTCACAAATACTCTCCTGGGAAACCTTTTTGTTTTGGAAGTACAACTGTCAATTGAAGCAGCTATGAATAATATATAGCGTGACGAACAGCTTGGTGGCGGGCCGATGTTTGAATGTACCGCTTGTAGAGTAATCGTCATCGATCGGTTTCGTCCCCACTGGAGCTGCAACTCGCGGCAACGTAAACTATTTCATGTCGAAATCGGCACCGGATTCCTGACGAATTCTCATTCAGCTACATGTAGAAGATATTGCATAAACATGTTTTCTTCTAGTAACCGGCGCAAAGAATTTGCGCCGGTTACTAGACGAAAATGCGTTTATGCGATAGCTCTAAGCAGAGATGAGCGGCATATCGTCAGGAAACAGGCATATTTTTCGACGTGAAACATTTTACGGAGTGCACCACCAGTGAGCGTAATCGGGATCGATCTGGTTCGTCCCTATCGTGGCCAGCACCCAGTTGATGACACCTTGTCGACTCACAGGGACGGTGTGTCTAATGTTCAGTTACCATCCATTAATGGAAAACGTTCTTCCGTAAATGGTTTAAAACAATATTTATTGTCGAGTAATTGCACGTTTTGACATTGCCGACACATTACGATGTTGGTAATACGGGACTTAGCTGTTAAAGGCATTTACAGGAAAAACTGTCGATACCAATATATCATATCTTAAGTTAATTATCATGGAAATAAATATTAGGACAGTTTTCTATGGAAGTATAGATGGTATAAGGAGATATCAGTAGCCGATTTCATCAAAATTGCAAAGTATACTTATCTAGCAAAGTTTACTTTGAGGGAGTAACTATTTATTTTTCCTGAAATGCTTTATTTCATATAGAACTAAAGACTGCATGTATTTGATGATTAAAAATATGCAGAATTATTATACTGAATGTATTACATTATCACAGCCAAAATGGCTGTGATAGTGTAATACATTCAGTATAATACAAATAAATAAATTTATTCTTAAATAGAAAATTTCTCCCTCAAAGTATACTTTGCTAGATATGTATACGTTGCAATGTTGGTGAAATAGGCTACTGGTGGAAATATTGATGATAGAGTTAGATATGTGTTAGAAATATGGAAGCTGTAGCCAGATTGCTTGTTGTTATGAGAATTCACAATCATCGGGACGTGTGATGAAACCGTTGTACCGTTACACGTCTTGTACGTTTGCTGTGCATGTATATATACATTTTGTACTAGGTGAATAGTCACACATCGACATTCGGCCGATATAACTTGCTAATGTCCAACCAACTATATTGGCTTCCCCACCGGAAAGGTTTGCGGTGTATATGGATCAGCCATGGGTCGGCCAGTCGGTTTGGCTCAAAATATGTATCAACATTAAGGAATAACGCAGGCCTTTGTTGTAATAGGTCACATGACGATTTTCGTCCAGAACTAAATGTTGACCAGGTATCCAGGGCATTTTTTTTATCTCAGGATCTCAATTTGAATACATCAGAAGGAGCCTTATATGCTAATAGTCAAAATAAACTCATGGGGAGATTTCAATTGAAGAAGTTGACCTACTTTTGAACGGTAGTAATCTTGGATTATTTCAAATTTAATATTCAACATTAGAAATAACACAGACCATCTCCTTTTATTTGGAAGAACTTGGCAATATTGCGAAGTCACCGCTATATTTGGTCACGTGATTGCCCACATTGAAGCTTTATAAGCCACAGTTAGATCACGGTTCGTCCGCATGTACGAGGAGATAATCCGCGAGCTTTGGCGAGTGGATTATCGATCGTACATGCGGATGAACGTGATCTAACTGTGTTATCACATCCAAATATCCATACATTGCCCATGTGCTGTGTAAATGTCCATACATTGCCCATGTGCTGTGTAAATGTCCATACATTGCCCATGTGCTGTGTAAATGTCCATACATTGCCCATGTGCTGTGTAAATGGCAGAAACAAAACTCGAACATGTATCAAAGCTGTGATGATTGGAGTATGGATTTCCGACTTTTGACGTTTGCAGGTTCATACTCAACGCCCATTGGTAAAAATGTATATCAGATCTACGTTCGATCTGATATATCACATGGCAATTCCACATGCAACCACTTGACCCATATTTGAACCTCCGTATTCCGCCCACTTTTAACCCAGGTTCTCTGAGCGAGAATTATATATCGATAACATTACTCAAGTTTAGTCAAAATTGGTCAAACTGACAAATTATACCACTTCAAATGTTAAGGATGCCCCGGAAGTAATTATAATGGAAGTTACCTTTGTATAAGGCCATGCAAAAGTACTTTGGTTCTCATTCTCAGATATCGCGCGTCTGAATAATCCCTGCGTGTCGAGCATTTTATCGTCATGGAGAAATAAAAATCACTACCATGCTAAAACATGTTACGTCCAATCATGTCTGACGAAACTCTTGTGATATTTCACGTATAAAGAGGTTATAGTAACTTTATAATACATGTTCTTTTTGCTTGAGATGTTCGTCTCTGATATTTTTCAAGTTGCCATCTGGTAACTTGAAAAATATCAGATACGAACATCTCAAACAAACACAAATAAAATATATTATAAATATCCGCCCTCCAGCATCACATTCCGTAAACCCAGTGTCTGAGAACTGAAGTACGTATCTTTTTATGGCCTGAGACAGGTCAATGCTCACTTGGACCTTCAGCTCCGTTGAGCTAAACGACCTACTCCAGTTCAGACAAGTTCATTTCAGGAGCCGTGTGTCTCATGGTTTGTAGGAGTACCACTCGGCACATTCTGATTGTGCGTACTCACTCGGACCTTCAGCTCCGGTGAACTAAACGACCTACTCCAGTTCAGACAAGTTCATTTCAGGAGCCGTGTGTCTCATGGTTTGTAGGAGTACCACTCGGCACATTCTTATTGTGCGTAACACATTATTATTGTGCGTACATTTTGAAATGAAAAAAAATGTAATTGTTCGCATTGCACATGGTCATTTAGATTGTCGTCATATAATCCATTTGTATGTTTACGTGTCGCGTTGTCGATTTCCCCTGAGACAGACATTACGGCAGTTATTGGTACTGCATCTCAATATATTAGCAAGTCAAACAGGACCATCTCACTTCCCTTTAGTAACCAGTATAGACTCGCATTCATATGTAAACATTTCAACCACGACCAGAAATATGTGCCCAGCTAGAGCAACGCCTTCTGCATCTGTGTGCGGTGGCCGCCGGGTGGAAGCTCCAATCTGCGATCTCACTCGCAACCACCGTGCCAGTTGGTGGCTGCCGCCATTTTGTTACGTGCAGCTGCTTGCAACTGTTGAGAAAACATTTTAATTTAAAATATGACATTCTTTTGATGCTGTGTTGACAGTCTAGCAATCTCACTTGCAGTGATTAAGTCACGAAATGTGGCTGTGACAGGATAAAATTGACTTCGTAGCTCCCGATTAAATAGCGCACTCCTGTAGCCTGTCAATCATCTGTATTTATTGTTAGAACTGTGACGGGCGTTTCATTAAGTTACGGAACGGCGAACAGTGCAGATCCTGATCAGACTGTGCGGATGCACAGTCTGATCTGGATCTACACTGGTCGTAAAACTCATATGTCTCCACAGCCACAAATATCGACAATATTAAAACGTTGAAACGGTTTCCATAGACTGGGCTTCTTTAATCAGTGGTTTGGTTACAGACAGCAACGTGACTGCCGCTAATATTTGGATAGTCCCAATTGCAGCTGTGTGAGCACATGGCAATTACACGGTAGCTGCTACTGTGGGTCTGTGATTATAAGACTCTGAACGTGTTTTAAAATGGACCGCTGCGTGCAAAAAAAGTACGTTGCGATATCAGCAACAGTTACTGTCTGTTCCACGTTTTGCTGCCGACGAACCTTTGGCTGTTAAACACATTAAATCTAAAAAATATTTAAAACTAATAACAAAAAAGTCACCCTCCCAAAAAATGAATTTGATTAAATTCCATAAATATTAATTTTATTGCGAAAAAACGATTTTCCCAAGCGAATTTAATATGGGGCAAAAGGAGGAGGAGGACCAGGAGGATAAAAAAACGACAACTTTGGAAATTGACTCAGAAACCTGGTGAGATATAGCTTTCAAATGATGCAAATAAGAAAACAAAAAGTTTTATTTTGAAAATCTGTCCAGAAATAAAAAAATATTTAAAAAATATTTGTAGCCCCAATGTTAAACTCCCGTATTTTTCAAATCGTTTTGTTTTTTCGCAGTTAAATCAATATTTGATGGAATTTCATCAAATAATTTTTTTTTGGGAGGGAGACTTTTGTTATTGATGAAAAAGTGCTTAATTAAATACATTTTAGATTTAAAGTGTTTAATAGCCAAAAGTTCGTCGGCAGCAAAACGTGGAACAGACAGTAATAGTCATACAATAATCAGCGCTCCAGATAAGTTTTGTATCTAAAGAGTCTTATGCCCCCATAATTCAAATTCGATGCGTATTTTACTTTTACAAATGTAGTATCGATTTTATTCCTTATTAAATAGGTAACAAATGATTTATTGTTTTTTTAAATTTACTACTTGAGCTGCAAAAAGCAAACAGTGCAACTCAAAAGTAATTTTCAACTTTATTACAGTATTTTATCTACTCAATTTGAAAATCAACGCGTATTTTCACATTGCTGTGAGTATTTTATACTCCCACTTTTGATAATCAATGCGTATTCTGCCAAAATAAGTGCATACAATACGCGAATACACACCTTATATAGAGCGCTGAATAATGCTAAGATTAAATCGTTGTTGACGGTAGCAAGGCTGCTGCAACGTCTGATTGGCGAACAACGTAGGCCCTGGTCAGACGCCGATTCCGATGCTGGTTTGGGCCTACGTTAGTCGTGAGCACATCACCCGATACATTTTCTCTGCTGCATTCTATTCTCGAAATTAACCCTTTCAACACCACAGGCCTGTATAGTGGTATTGGCCAAACAGTGTAGATCCAGATGAGCCGGCTCGTAACGAGCCGTCTCATGTGGATCTGCACTTTATGCAAATAATTTTCATATTTTTGAGAACAAAAACACCCCCTTTTCATAAATGAACTATTCTGAAAATCATTTTGTGACCATTTGGGTTTGTTGCAAAAAAGACATATCAAATTCCATTCCAGTTACTTAGGGGTGAAAGGGTTAAGCAGTGACGGTTCCATATGTTCATTAAGTGCGCAAAGTGCTGCATGGAAAACGACCATGCTCGTTTCGTTGACTAGCCTAGGCTAAACATATAATATATATAATTGTAAAACTATCTGCAATTGGCAGATCAGAAAACGGTGAGAATGAAAACGTCACATAGTCGTTACACAAGTTTAGTAGTTGAATAGTTCAGTAGCATACTGACACGTTTTTTCTGTACATTTACAGGTGGTAAATCCACCGGGCTGTTAGGGTTGACTGTAATTCTACTGAAATACAAGGTGTATGATCACGTGGTACTAACAACAACAAGTACCGATTCAAAGTACGTATTCTTGTATAGTGTCCTTATTACGTAACGGATGTTGATGAAACATTGCGCATCAAATGCGTCTTGTTAAGCTGCATTTGGTGGTCTCTGTATTTTCGCACAAACTTCTGTCGTTTTTTTGAAGAATAGATTTCCGTGTCTCCGACACGGAAATCGATTCTTCGCAAAAACGACATAAGTCTGTGACGAACTCCCTAGACCACCAAATGCAGCTCATGAAGACGCGTTTGCTACGCCATATTTCATCAAAATCCGTTGCATATTAAGGAAAATATCAAATAATACTTACTTTGGAGTGGGCGATGTTGTTGTTGTTGTAACCATGTGATCATGCACCTTGAAATATATACCTAAATATACATATGTAATTGAAGGTCCAATATAAAGCAAACAAATATATACCATACGAAGACAACACATCTATATACGTCACGGAAGTGGGTTCTGTGTGGAATATGTCTTTTACCGTAAGGTGTGAGTAGACGAGATCAATATTTGGAAATAATAAAATTATCACGTTTCGTGATAAGATTAATAAAAAATTGTCAGAAGACAACGAAGCTCTTTCACTCAAACTTGGCACAGTTGCATAAAAAAACATGAATATTATATAATTTGACCTTGGGTTAAGGGGCGTGCGGTGGACCTTGACATTGGGGTGAGTGGTGCAAGGTGGGTGGTGGGTTTGCTATAGCATAATATAGCATATTAAGATGAATGAATGTATGAAATATCAATGCGCTCCCTGAAAACAGAAGTAAAACAAAATTTAACCCAACGTTAAGTTTATGAACTCGCTAAGTTGGTGATTTTCTACAGCATGATAGCTATTCACATGAGGAATACATGTATGAATGTGCTAAGTTTGTGACCTTGACCTTGAGGAATGGGGTGTGGATGGGTCATGAATTTGCTGTAGCACAATATAGGATCATCAGATGAATGCATGTATGAAATATCAAAGCGTTCCCTGTAAAGAAACAGAAGTTACACAACATTTACCCCAACGTTAAGTTTATGAACATGCTAAGTTTGTGACCTTGACCTTGGGGTCAGGGTTGGGTGGTTGGTCATGGATTTGCTACAGCATGATAGAGGGTCATGTGAGGAATGCATGTATGAAATATCAAGGCGTTCCATGAAAGGAAACAAATGTTATAAGAAATTTACCCCAACGTTAAGTTTATGAATGTGCTAAATTTGTGACCTTGACCTTGGGGTAAGAGTTGGGTGGTGGGTCATGGATTTGCTACAGCATGATAGATGGGTCATCTGAGGAATGCATGTATGAAATAACAAGGTGATCCATGAAAGGAAACAGAAGTGATAAGACATTTACCCCAACGTTAAGTTCGACATGAAAGGAAACAGAAGTTATAAGACATTTACCCCAACGTTAAGTTCGACGCCGACGCCGACGCAGACGCAGATGCAGACGCAGACGCAGACGCAGACGCCGGGGGTATGCCATAAGCTATTATGCACTTCGTGCAGGCGAGCTAAAAAATTAAAGGACTGAACGTCCTGAAATTATTCGCATAGACTAGTAATTAATCTAGAGTGGAAAGCGTTTCGCGAAAATTAAGCGCGGGAATTTCACAGCAGCAACAACAACGAGTTAAAATATTTTTGGAAAACCGCAAGATTGCATACGTGCACCGAACCGTGGCGTTACGAATCGCGAATGATCGAGTATGGCGGTTAATCGTCGCACCCTTAGAAACATTTACAATAACATAAATTTAGCACAAAAAAAGCGAACAAAACATTTGTCACACTGAACATGCCATCAAGCTAAGTGGTTAGAACTATTTCCGTTATGGCGTAAGAACCGTGTTTATAAAACGTTCAACCCGCGAAGTATGTGCTGCGGTCGAAATTAACTCATTTGAAAAAAAGCTGAAAGACCTAAATTGGGATGTTGGTTGTATAATTCTTCGCTAGCGCTCGAATAAAAACATAGTTGTGACCACTTGCATGGTTTTACTGACATCATCGATACACAGTGGAACCCCTCTAAACCGAACACCCTCCGGACAGACTGAAAAGTAAGGTGTCAGGTTTAGAGGGGTTTTCCGATTAGAGGGGTTTTCGGTTTAGATGGGCTTTCCGTTTACAGGGGTTTTCGGTTTAGAGGGGTTTTCCGTTTAGAGCGGTTTTCCGTTTAGAGGGTTTTTCCGTTTAGAGAGGTTTTTTTAATTCCAGTGAAGGAAATTGATATTTTTTTCATCACCAACTCTGTCCATGAAATGATAAATGTGTGCAGTTTAACAACATTCTGGTATAAACATCAGCTGCTGTTAATGTTACTGTAACAGGAATCACTGTATGGTAACAGTACACCCTGATCATTTTGCGGCGACTATCAAATGCCATAAACTGGTCCACAAACTAGTCTATGTATAAGTGCATTTGTCCAGGTTCTGAGTCTAGTGTTGGTTATGAAAACAAGTAGTATATGAGGATTAAAATGATACCATCTCCCACTGGAAGTTCCCCCGCTACGAGGTGGTATCATTATTGACTCCTCATATACTACTAGGATTTTTCTCCATTGTTATCACGGTATGTATGAGAAGAGTGGAAAATATTTTTCATCGACCATTATAATTCCTCGACTGGATGAGAAGTTATCAACGATATTACACCCTATTAGAGATAATAAATCCCTATGTTATACTCAGTATATACAGCAATCTGCCATACATAGTAGATCTGTCATACATATCGACAACTTACACCATATTAGAGATAATAATCCATTGGTTATACTCAGTATAATACAGCAATCTGTCATACATATCAACAACTGACAATCCTATTAGAGATAAGAATCCATTGGTTATACTCAGTATAATACACCAATCTGTCATGCATTTATTAAAAATAAAATAACAACTTACACCCTATTAGAGATAAGAATCCATTGGTTATACTCAGTATAATGCCTACCATAAAGCAAATGAGAGAGCAAGCTAAGAGTTGGGGAATTTCGCTAAGAGGTTTGTGACTCAAGAAAGCTATAGCAGATAGGATAAGTGAAGCGCGAGCCGTCGTTCACGAGGAGAGGCTGCGGCGTGCGGTTTTGACCGGACGACTGCCTGCCGACCCCGAAAAACGCTCCGAGAAATTGGAGAACGAGACGACGGCCAGTCTGCGTGCCACCGCTTACGCGCAGCGTGTAAAAGACGATCCGAGCGCACGCAGAAAAGCACTATACAAGGCGTACTACAATAAGATTTATCAAGGGCTGGTGGGGAGACCTCCTAAGAGGAGGAGAGAGATCGCCAGAGATTTGGTGGAGGAGGGTCCCAGGGTTCTCGCCGAATATGCCGAAGCTAGGTAAACTGTTGATAGGGGTAGGAGGAAGATAGTATGGACTTTCGAGAGGGGGGTAGACGGTGAGATTGCTAATCGCATAGTGAATAAAATTCGCCCAGAGATGATCACGGCATGTTATCTGAGGTATTCGTGCTCGTATCGTATTAGGAACATCGAGACCGACGCTACGATGATCTATCACAAACAATCAAAGGATAGTCCGTGGATAAACGAGATCGCCAAAGCTGAGAGTTGGATATCCGATAGAGAGCCGGGGAGCGCTTAGAGCCGGCAGCAAACTGCTTTCTGGCTTCGTCCCACTGCTGGTGCGCGCGAAGGCCCTGGCTGTATAGTTGATTGGGGACTCCCTCGATCGTCACCTCGACCTTCGTGATTTTAGGGTTATACAATTTGTCGCTTTTTCTAGCCCCAAGCGCGAACCGACCCTCCTCGAACAGCATCAGTATACCTTTCATCGAGCGGGCGGGTGCGTTGACATTAATATTCCACAATGTGTCACTTCTGTCTTTCGTCATCTTGCGGTGGCGAAGAACTCGGTCGTAAAGTATGGCAACGCGCCCGGCGTACTGGGATCTGATCAATCGCGCGAGTTCGGGCATCGTGACCATGTCGTACTCCAACGAAACATTGTCGATCGTATACGTCGATGCTATGTCGGTGGCTATGAGAACTCGGTCGTAATCGTTGAACGTTAGTTCGTATTCGAGGCGGTCAGCCAAAGCGCTCTGATAGTAGGGCATGTGACTCTCCAGAACTCAAAGTGGAGCGGGATGTAGAAGCAGTTGCCGTAAGCGGCCGCGATCGCGTTGTCGCTCGCGACGTTATCTGCCTTGTCACCAGCCCCGATTCTAAGTCTGGTTACGTTCTTATTTCGGCTGGTGTCAATACCCTGATAGACCGCATTTTCGCGCTCTTGCGCCGTCTTCCACAGGTCCTGATAGCAATGGTAGACGTCGCTGTCGTCGATCGACATCACCTCATTTCCAGAAATATTTATCATGGTCTTCTTGACGATGGCGCGACCCAGGTTCTGAACGACTGTTCGGTCCGCGTCCGTGGACGTCAGCGAAATAGTGAAAGCGAGGCGAACATTCCCCGGCACAATGACGTTGCTAACTCCGAGGTTGGGGAAGCGGGCCAAGAGCTGCTGGTTCTGGTCGATCGTCGATGGGTTGTTCGTAATAACGACGCTCTGCCTCACGCCTTTCGCCCCGAGGGGCTCCCGCATTCTGCGGTATGGATTGACTTTGCGGCCGTATTGACTCGAAGACATATGTAGTAACTCTATTAAACCCGTATGGTTTTTTCTTTAATACATCGTTAAAGATGAGTGATTACGATATGAAAGAATTCGATCACGACCGAGACGATGACATCGACGACGATGACATCGATGATGATGATGACTTCAATGATTTCATCACGACCTATGACGAAACGCCCTTCATAGAGACTCCAGCCGGCGACGAAATAGGTGGCGCTACCGTTAGTCTAACCCAGGAATTACTCAAGTCAGCTGTAGACGACTACTACAACAGTTTGGCAGAAAAAGGTACGGTCCCATCTGTCGGACGCGACTACTTCAAGTTCGAATTGGATCGTGTCGGCAGGTTGCGACTAAAAACCTCAAATGTCCCACTCATCAACATGAAGACCGGAAAACCCCTAGCGCTGAGCACCATTGCCGGAAACCGGGGCGGTGGCCAAATCGTAAGGAGTGAACTAGGATTCCCAGATTGGAAGATGGGTAAAACAATTATGCCTGCCCGCGCTGTAAAGACCCTACAGTCTACCGACGAAACGATGGTGAAGACGGCCGCCGAGATAGAAACTGCCGACATCAGCGAGCTCCCTCGAGTAGCCACCGACGCTATTCGCAGAATGGAGATCAGCGAAAGCGAGATAGACGGAATACTCAACCTCGACCAAGGGTCGAACGACGACCCACCGTTACCTCTTCGCGAACTCCGGGGACTCGATAGGGCTCTACAAACGGTTCGGGGAGAATTGGTCCATAACCTCTCCAAACTCACGGCGCCTGATGAACATATCGCCCTAGAAGAAAGAAAACTGGAGGAAGCCCGTGGCGATAGAGAATCTACCGAGCGGATCACCGAACGACTGCGGTCGTTGCGGAATGAAAGAGAAGCTCGCTCGGAGGCTGCATCGGCTTGCCGTGAGGATCTCCGCACACAAATAAGTCGGATTCGCGAAACAATCTGGAGGGTTCTTCACGAGGAGACGACACTCGGTGAGCGTCTTCGCACTCTGTTCAGAGAGCAGGTCTTCACGACAGTAAGCATCCTCATACCTCTCGGCATGACTATATCGACCGTAGTTCTAGCTTTCACTGGCGGTGCCGCTGCTGCACCCGCACCAGCACCCGCGCCATCCAGTGGAGCCAAAGAGTGGGCAAAAAAGCATCTAAAAGCCCTCGCCAATCTCCTGGCTAAATTAGCCGGAAAGGCGTTTGACGAGCTGCCTGGACTGATCGGGGGTATCGTCTCCTACTTGTTATCTATATTATCAAAAACGGTCTGATGGCTCGCCGAGAATGCTTGGGCTTTAATCGTGGCGATCGCCGGTCTCCTATTTTTAGCCGCCCGAGAGTTCCTAAAACCAAAGCGCGAATAATCCGATCGCCACGAGGGCGACGACGAGCCCATATTTCTCCTCCTCGTGGGTTGTGCCACTAGTTCCCGCTCCTGTTCCAATTCGTGAATTGGAGGAACTGGTGGAACTTGATGGTGTGCTTTGTACTGGGGTGGGTGTTTGCGGTTTTATGAAATCGGTTCCACTTCCAACCTCAACACTGTTGAACCCGGGCCTCTTAGGGGGGAGTTTGATGATACCCGTGTTCACGTTCCCGTTGCGGCCGATTTTTTGATTGGCGGTGGCGACTACGATCTGATTATTGTAACCGTCAACCGGGTCGTCTCGTAGTATCATATTGCTCGGCGCCATATAAATACCTATTCCAAATGCATAGTCTACTGGGGTGCGGGCAGTCTGCAAAACGTCTTGATAATTCTGGATCGCCGCTGAGACGTCCACCTTAGCTGATATAGCGTCCTCGTCATTTTCCAAGAACTGTTTTTGCGCGTCAAACGCCTTTCCCATGCCTAGTATAGCACTGCGTGTTTGCTTCTGTGAACCGAGGATGGCCCAGACGTATATGCGAATGGAGTCGTTGAGGCGAATAACCCCGCCCTGCGTAAATCCAGTGCTTTTATAAATGTGGTCCACGCATTTCGCATCTGTGGAGTATCACCCTGATCTAGGTATTCCACGTGGGCTACTTTAGTAGGTAGCCAATGACAATAACCGTCTTTACACGCAAGCTCTCCAAGCACTTCATCACAGAACGTCATCGTATTCAACTTATAATTATATTCAGTCCATGTTGCCATTTTTCAAGCTGGTGGTGGTGTTCGAATCACGCGATCACTCCACAACCCTGAGAAATATACAGGGATTTTATCCAGATGCCCACCACTAACTAAGCCTTTAAGGTGAACTAACCCTAAACTGTTGGTTGGGGTATGCACTTTCTGTCTCCAGTCCGCGTCTTTTGGTACCCCAAATTCGTTACACAATCTTTCGAACGCCTTACGGTCGTATGTGCTGGAAATGGGATCCCACCCGTCGTCTTGAGGTAGTGGAATACCTAGTTATTTGAGAACCCTCTTACGGTCGTATGTGGTGGAACTGGGATCCCAGCCGGCGTCTTGAGGTAGTGGAATACCTAGTTCCTTGAGAATCCTCCTAATGGTGTAATACACATGAAAGTTGTAGACACTTCGGAGCATGACATTCTTGGATGTCAGATGGTCTTGATGTGATTATCCGGCTGTTGTGCACCATACAGCGAAATTTAGCTGGTTCTGCCAGAAGTTCATATGGGAAAAATCCCAGCTTAGTACTACATCTTAGTTAGTAGTCTTTGGAACTACATATTTCTCAAACATATTAGGGAAATTGGTGACAAAGCCACTGTCCGGTCTAACTGTTATAGTTGGGTGTACAAGGGGGTTAACAACGTCTTTTTGCGTGTATTTACCACCAACTTTGTAGTTTGCATTATAATTAAAGCTAAATGCCTTGGTATCCATTGAAAGATATTATTATGTTTGCTACTATCACTAATGTTGAACAAGAGAGTTGTGAACTTCAGATGTACAACTGCTGCGGAAAACGCCGGGTATGCCTCAGATCAATCACCTTCACGGTTGGGTGGCGAAACTTGGGGGACCGCGAAGGGTTTTACTATGTGAAGGATGGACAACAAGTAAGTGTAAAGCTGCCTCCCGGACTGTGGGGAGCAAGACAGCTCATAGACTTTGTTTCCACATAGCTTGGTGACGAAACCAACCTCTCGATATCGAAGGCTACCGGGCTCGCAACATTAACAGCCCCCGACGGCGCTGTCATAGCTATGTCAGATCCATTAGGCATTCGCCTCGGTTTCAGCCGCCCACTTAAAAAGTTTGTTTCCCCTCGGGGCCAAAGCTTTGTTGGAGATGTGCCTGTGGATCTAGCCTTTACCAAAACCCTCAAAATACATTTGAACCAGTTGAACACGTCGTACAACTTGTTAAATGGGGCCCCCAGCACACTACTTAAAACAGTGCCCGCCAGTGATTGTTATTTTGGGGAGACTGTGACATTAGACTTCCCATCCCCCGAGATGAAAGTTTTGGAATCTGGACACATCCACGAATTTAAGGTCTCTATTCTCGACGACAAGGCTAAATAGTTGAATAACTATTATCCGATATCGGTCGTTCTCAAAATTTCGAAGAATTATACACAAGCTACCCAAATTTATAACAACCAACATTATGAGTATATACGGGCCAGATAGTTCTTCCAATTCCAATCGCGATTGGTTGTCCCCACTGAAATACAAATATGATTCAGGTGGTGGATTCACCCCCAGAGTGATTTTTTATCTACCGGGAAAACCGTAGCACTGGTTGATGACACTGTGACTTCAGCTACAAAGTACATTCGTAGAAGTATAACACAATTGAGTACGGACGTCCTAACATCTATAACACAAGTTCACCAAGAGGCCCGGACGGGGATTGAGGAAGTCCTGATGGGTATTGAGAAAGTCCGATCAGATACACAGACGGACCTTACGGAAGCCTATGTGATGTTGAGCTCTGAGGACCAGACAGCACTTACTGAACTAGGCGGAAAAATAACCGAATTTCGGGAAGAGGCCCATACAGAGCTTATGGAAGTTTCCGATAAACTGAAACGTGTTCGTAAAGACGCGAATAAAGCACTTGAGGATACCTCTGAAAAGGTTCGTGTTGAGGCCCATACCGCAATCGAGAAGCTTAAGCTTGCCGCATTGTTGGACACATCTGTAGAGCAGTTTAAGTTATTACGCCGCAGAAAACCCATCATAACAGTTTGGGCTGAGAAGCGGGGCCCATTGAATGAGGGGATATATGAATATTCATTTGGCTCCAAAGCGAGCAATATATATGGGGGGGGGGGGGGGTACGTCATGAAAGCTCCAGGTACACTTCTATGAATGGCGGTCTGCGTGGTTAATGCTAAGGGTAATTATGTGGGCGCGGTCGCCGTACATCTCGTACTGGATGGGGAAGAACGGGCGATTGGAGTCATTAAACTCGCTGGACAGAGGGCAGCGGTGGTTTTGTTCGCCGGTGACGATCCAATTAGACTTTCCGAAGGTAGTGTTATTAACTTTGTTACGAAAATCGCTGACCCAGCGAGTTCTTCCACTGTTGTGACATTGTTGATTGAACTCGATATATGAACGAATCACCGCTTCCGAGCACGCTAAAAGTTTTTGGCGAAAGAAGTTCAGATTTTAGGTTGGAAAATATCGTCGAGATGCAGCAGATTGTAAAACGAGAGAGGGAAACTCGGAAAATGAATGCTAACAAATATAAACGCGCGGCAAACATAGTGGAGGGGGCGAGCACCGTGCTGGCAGCAATTTCTATAATGGGTGGTGCCGGAACAGTCGCATTATTGTCTACAGTCGTGGCAATTCCCATTGAAGGGGGTTTGAGCGGGGTAGCCGCTGGGGCGGGGTTGTTATGTATGGCGTTTAGAGTAGTAGGGAGAAAATTCGAAAATAAAAGTTCAAAGCACGACAGAATATCGGTTCTCGCGAGGTCTAAGAAAAATAGCATCGACGTTATCGTGTCCAAAGCGTTGGCCGATAACAATATATCAGACGCTGAATTTGAGTCGGTGGTGGAGGAGATGTCTCGATATGAGGATTTAAAAAATACTATTAGAACTAAGGCGCGCGCCACCCTTCCCAAGATTGAGAATACTGATTGGGATAAATTTAGGTTAAAACTGGGAGATAAAGTGGGAGGGAAAAGTTATTTCCTTATAGAAAGCGTTGAATTTGGGAAGGTAGAAAGTTTTGGGTCCAGTCGAGATTCGAATTTCGCGCCGGCATACACCGGTGATAAAAAAAAAAAAAGAAAAGGTTTTGGGTCCAGCCGAGATTCAAACTCGCGCCGGCATACTCCGGCGATAACAAAAAAAAGAGAAAAAAAGCTTTCGGTGATATAAGATTTAACCAACTGTTTATTTCGTGATTAAACGTGTCGATTTCGATGTGTTGTGCAATACATACATATATTCTACATACAGGTATTCTAGAAATATATACGGGAAATAATCCCTCACGTTCAGTGAGGGATTTATATAAAATATATAGTGAGGGATTTTGGCGCAGAAGTCTCAAAACCTATTCATCACTGGGAAATCCCTCCACAATTCTATTTTTAGTCACGGGGATTCTAACGGGGTCAACGAGTGCGCCGACCCGCCGACCCGCTGACGCAGAACCCCCATTTCCTACTCATCATGAACTAGAAAAACCTCGCTAATATGGTAGGTCATATCCGCCATAATTATATTTGGCTTGATGCTTGCTGGCTGATGACATTTTAAGTTATATCCGTCTTATTACAATTACAATTGGCTTGATGCTTGCTGGCTGATGATATTTTAAGTTCTATCCGTCTTATTACAATTATATGTGGCTTGATGCTTGCTGGCTGATGACATTCTAAGTTCTGTCCGTCTTATTACATTTCTATGTATGTGGCGTGATGCTTTATTCATTCGTACTGTTTCAATGCGTTGTGTGTTGATTACATTCTAAGTAGCTTGATGTTTAACTGCTAGTGATATCATGAGTTCCATTATTTATTATTGCATCGCTGTTTTGCTATGCTCGCTAAGCCACGCCCCTTGACAACAACAATTGCAACAGTAATTTGGGAACAACCATTATGACGCCAGGTGCGCTGCTAAAACTTAAAACAGTTATCACTAAAAGTATTTAATATGCTGGTACCTGTCCTACAATGCGTTGCTCTCTAAATTGGTTCCATGTCCCTAACGGTGTTGATGTAGATTGGTGCCGCCTTTTCTGTTGCGCCATGTTTTGGTTAAAAGACACCAAATAGTTTTACTGTATAATTTAACCGAATCCCAGCCAGTCTTTCCTACGTTAATTATTCGTATGCATGTTGTGGGACCAACCTCGATCGTCATGTTAGGCGCGGATCCAGGATTTCGTGCTAGGGGGGAGGGGGGGGGGGGGTCGTAACTATTTTGCAATACTTGACTATAATCGAACGATCGTAGGATTGTAATTCAGGTTGTTGCTGTTGTGGATGCTGTCAGATGATGCTGCTGCTGCCCCGGATTTATTTTTTGGCTACTCCCCCCAATAAACAATAAATTCACAACGCGTACATAGAAACGTGCCTTGTAACTTGTACAAAATCTTTACTCGGCGAATTTAGGGGGCGGGGGCGCGCGCCTGGTCCCCCCCCCCCCCCCTGAATCCGCCCATACATCTCGTGACCGACAGGCTCAGTGTTTTCTTTTAATGCTTCAAATATGCTGAAACTGGTGTCAAATTATCTAACCTTAAACCTAGAGTGCTACATGCCAGGTTATAATATAGGGAGACATGTCTTTTATTTATTCTTTCAATCTGACATTTTTCTGGCAAAATTAACATTGATTTACCATTACCAGACGTACTAATTGATAATTATTATACTTTTTATATCAAACGCGAAATGCCAGTTTGATATCAGGGGCGATAACCGTGTTTCATTAAAATGATAACGGAAACAACTATTTATTCCATTTATTTATTTTTTGATGTGCAATATCATACTTTATATGTCGATACATATATTTATTCAGCATTTAGTTGATATAAATAATTTAAAAATACTGCATCATTTGCATATGGAACTAGCTTGATACCACCGCGAGTCTCTATGAGTACATTAAAGATTACTATATAATTATATCTGTGTAGCTGGCACTCGTAATTTTTAAAAGTGGTGGACTAATTGCAATTATACACTTATTTAATTTCCATAAATACAAATGTGTACCTACTAGATGGGACCCCAGCTTCAACAATAATTAAATCTATATTTTAATTAGTCAAGATCCAGAGCAGAATAAATGCAGGTTATTGGAAAATAGGTCCCACAACATCCATAAGAAAAACGAAAGTAGCAGAGAATAGCAAAATGTGTGGTAACGGGTTAGTGTTGTAGAGAAAATCAATGGTGGTGTGCCACCTTAGTCTGATCCTTGACGGTTATTGGTTTGCATCGGTAACGGGCCAGTTTGACAGTCAACCTGTGTAAGTTACCATATATGTAACTTAATACTATACACATGTGATTGTTTTCAATTAAGTACATATGTAATTTAATTATGAGAATACGTGTATGTATAAAACACATGAGTAAGTCAAACACCATACATACGTATACAATTTAGTTAATATAGATTAGAGAATACTAAATGGTGCGAAATCGTCAAGGGGGTAATAGTAGTCCAGTATGAACACAATCGTGCTGGTGTTTTGTGGTCACAGTTTGCTTGCAAATCTTGATCCATTACTACCCAGTTTCACTTGAGGTACATGTGGGGGTGTTGGTCATGTGATGTAAACAGACTTTCCGTGGCCAATACAAAATGTAAACAATATTGGAGGACATGACGAGGTTGGATTTTTCTTTCTTAGGAATATGTGAACCTATTGTTTAATTCATGCAGAACCAGTACAAACCGGCTGCAGGTCATGTACAAGTAGGTCCCACAACATCCATACGAATAGTGAAAGTAGGATAGACTGGCCTTATTGGATGGGATTCGGTTAAAGTATATAGTAAAATTATTTGGTGTCTTCTAACCTATGCTGTGATAATTTGTGGGTGAAATCTTGCCGGCATTGGAGGTGTGACTTGAACAGCCAATCAGATGTCGGACTATAATTTATTAGAGGGAGAATTACTTGAGCGGACAGCAGTGCCATCTCATTCTGACGTCATAATGACACACTACTAACCCATATATTGCTTGCATCATTCTGCTTGTAGCTTGATGCTTTCTGCTTGCGGCCTTCCGCTTTCGGACTGTAGCTTGATGCTAACTTCCTGCGGTTTTGTCCTTACTGCTTTCAGCCTTATTCAAAGTGCTAAGTGCTTTGTTCTTACTTTCTATTGCAAATGCTTGGTGCAATAAAACAGGGACACGAATAAGGACGTATCAATAATTGTAATGTAAATAAGACGAATTAACAAAGCAATCAGCAGAATGGACATGTAAGAAAGACAAATACAATTACGACAAGCAGATTTCAAATGTAATAAATACAAATGACGAATGAAATAACATGAATATAAGTTGTAATGTCATCAGCACGCAAGCATCAAGTCACATAGAATTATGGCGGATATTACCTTCCATACGCTAAGTGTTTATAAATAACCCGTATCTGTGTAAATCGATAACCCTGCTGTGTAAATCGATAACCCGGCTATACACACATGTTCATAACCCGTGTAATTGGAACATTGTCATCTGCTTGGTGTTTGTGATGCGTACATGGAATATGCTTGTACAGTGGAACCTCTCTAAATTGGACACTTAATATACATTTAAGGTGGAACATCACTATATTGGACACCGCATATGTTTGTACAGTGGAACCTCTCTAAATTGGACACCGAATATGCTTGTAAAGTGGAACCTCTCTAAAGTTGACACCTAATTTTGCTTGGTGTTTGTGGTGCGTGTGAGGAAAAAAACTACACATCAGATCGGTTCTATCTTTATAACTGACTTTCTGATTTGAATTATTACTAAACGATAATGCTTGCGAGCACGTAATTCCTTGCTAACCAGTCGATGCGTAGCCTGAGTGCCACCGCATGGTGTACATAGCAGTGACTCGGATCTGGTCCCTACCCCGCAATGCCGACATGGGCGAGGCGAAACTGATCCTCTTCTCATCCATGACCGGTGATGCTTGCAATACTCGTAAATACCGGTACGATGACATCTCTCGTGACTACCTGTCTTCAACCACGCACACTTAACTAGAACCATTATGTGATGTATATATACTGAGTATAACCAATGGATTTCTTATTTCTAATAGGGTGTACTCTCGCGGTTGATGAAAAATATTTCTTCTCATACATACCGTGCGAACAGTGGGGGAAAATCCAAGTAGTATATGAGGAGTCAATAATGATACCACCTCCATCTGGGAGTCGCCGCGCGTAGCGGGGGGACTTCCAGTGGGAGGTGGTATCATTTTAATCCTCATATACTACTAAACAAACAAACACACAAATGCAGCCTGTGGTTTTAAGATTGGACCAGCCACCAGTATTGTAGTCTTATGGAGTCGTACACGTACCAATATCAAAATTACAATATGTCCGTGTATGTCCTGTTATTAAATGTACAATGTGCACCATAAAACTAGAAAATGTGAAGACCCTGAGGTGTATATGTTGCACAAATATGGCACATTAGTAATGTAATTGCAGGGCGAGATGTTTCTATACTTGATAATAGCACACCCAGTTTGGTGCGTCACACGTTTATTATTAATTAACAGACTTTGAAACCCACTTGACATTGACAATGTCACCAGAATCCGTTGCATATTAGGGGGACTATCAAAATTGAAATAGTACTTACTTCAAGGTGTATGATCACGTGGTACTAACAACAACAACAAGTACCGATTCAAAGTACGTATTCTTTTATAGTTTCCTTATTACGTAACGGACTTTGATGACATATGGCGCATCAAACGCGTCTTGTTAAGCTGCATTTGGTGGTCTCTGTATTTTCGCCCACACTTCTGTCGTTTTTGCGAAAACGACATTAGTCTGTGCCAAACTCCCTGGACCACCAAATGCAGCTCATGAAGACGCGTTTACTGCGCCATATTTCATCAAAATTTGTTGCATATTAAGGAAAATATCAAATAATACTTACTTTGGAGTGGGCGACGTTGTTGTTGTTGTAACCACGTGATCATGCACCTTGAAATTGGACTCGTGCTGATATATGAGACAATTGTGTTTTTGTTTTGTTTTTGTTTTGTTTGTTTTTAGATTTGTGAGTTATATCAGTATGAGGCCCTCGTTACATTGTTCAAGGAGAGGAACTCTATAATATAGCAATATTTCGTTCCAATCCTCCTACACTGCTTGTATACCTAAATGTATATAAATTACTATTTAATAAAATATGTTTATACCAAATGTCATACCGCTTATTTAGTCAGACGGTGTCACACATTTGGAACAGTCCCATCATAACGGATAATCGACTGGCGTTACGATAGTGGGCCTGCATTATGGCGACTGGTCCCGGGGGACACGATTACGGCAGCTGCAGTACAGATATGGCCAACATTGGTCCATGGACATAATTACAGGCGTCATTCTGAGCCGGAATTACATACACGGCGGGTATGACCGCATCGCTGTGCGTGGCTATTGTGTCTGGCAGTGGTGCTGGTCATTACTAACGCAGGAAACTTCAACATTAGTTTCCAACAGATTGCAAGCGTTACATAACACGTCAGAAAAGGACATAAATACAATTTACCGCATAAACAAAGAATTAATTGTCAACACTTTTGAAAGGTTCTTTATAGAATGCTAGGTTGGCTGTATTTTAAGTTTGTGACCACATCGCCGCGAAATAATGTTACATTCATTCTTCGCAAAAACGACATAAGTCTGTACCAAACTCCCTGGACCACCAAATGCAGCTCATGAAGACGTGTTTTCTGCGCCATATTTCATCAAAATCCGTTGCATATTAAGGAAAATGTCAAATAATACTTACTTTGGAGTGGGCGACGTTGTTGTTGTTGCAACCACGTGATCATGCACCTTGTACTTTGGAGTGGGCGCGCAGTCAATACTTTCAGCCATTGTTGTTGTTGTTCTAACCACGTGATCATGCACCTTGTGTTGGAAAGTAATGGAAGCCAACCTAGTGCTGAATGTTACAAGGAAAAAACCCAGATTGACAGCGCCGTATTTCTTTGATAGTTATATATGCAGACAGGAGACAGAGTTGTTCGGTTTTCAGGTGTTTTTTTTAATGCTGCAATAACGTTTTGGGACTTGAATTGTAGATCCGGATTACGGAATAGAGGGGTATCGGATAGGGGGTAGAAAACAATGTGTTTATATAGCGGAGACTTCGGGACTTGATCGTCTGTTCGGTTTAGAGAGAATTCCGGTTTATATGGGGGTTCGGTTTAGACGGGTTTCACTGTAGTAGGATATCTAAATAGTATTCTCTGAATAAAGACATCGTTCATCTTGTGAACTGGAACACGCACTAGTAATTTTATTTGCATGATTCTGAATAGTGCCGAAAATAACGGTATCGTCTTGGGATTAGAACAAAAACAGCCAATGCAAAATATTTTTATATTCATACTACAGTTTGTAATACATCACCAAATGATTCCATAGCACCGAATAACTGACAAATATATATGGAACGATATAAATCACTCAAAGCTACGATTATAGACCAACAATAATGACAATCGGTCAATCAGCCGATAGTGGAGCTAGACAACTCTATATTCAGTCGGCGACAACAACTGGTGAAAATAGGAAACATACGTACACTAGACAAAACCGCCCTTACTTCACTGTTGGCGATCGGTCGATACTGCGATGAACAGTTTGAGCATATTTGTGGCTGTGACTGGAGATATGTGTAGTATGGTCTTCTAGACCAGTGAAGACACAGATCAGCCTGCGAATCCGCGCAGTCTGATCAGGGTCTTCATTGTTCGCCTTTATGTCAGTGAAGCACCAGGCATGCATCTAACAAACAATATGTACATGTATTTTATCACAGGCCGAGTATGTCAGTAAACCAGGAGCTAGACTGGTCACAAATACCATAAGCTCTCTTTCTACAGGAACATTGGTCACGGGTGATTGTCTAGAATATTCCACCTATCGGGTTCCGAACAGTGTTAAACGTGATCAGACTGCGAACATACTGTAGCTGTGACTGGAGAAATGGGGCTTATGGGTTTTGCGACCAGTGTAGATCCAGATCAGCCTGTGCATCCGCACAGTCTGATCAGGATCTGCACTGTTCGCCATTCCATCAATGTAACGCACTTCGTGCTTCTAACAAGCAATACAGATCGTTATCAGGCTACAGGAGTGTGCTATTTGATCAGGAACTACACTCAGGCACAAATCCCATAAGCCCCAGTTGTCAAGTCACAGCGACACACATACTGGTGGTGATCTGACTGAACAAGCAAGAGCCCTGTTATGTCTGGCGATATCTTCGTTCGTATAATATTCACTACCATAGGGGGCATTACACGAGACCACGTGTTGGTATTATCAATAAAGCAATTCTCTAGATACACAATTAAGGCGGTACAATTTTAAATAAATATGACAGCTTACAAATGGATGGAGACAAACCGATATTATCTCCTTGAAAGCGATGTTGGTACGTTTGCATACCACATATACCAGTCTGTTACCACTGAAGGGGTCAGTGGGACAATGGGGGCTAACTATGCCCTCTATTGTTCCACATACTAGACTGTGCGGATGCAGTCTGATCTGGATCTACACTGGTCGCAAAACCAACTCCGACAATGTGTCCGAACTGGTAATCTGCATGTCCGCTTTTTCAGAGTCTTGATATCACTAGACTCTTTTTTTTAAATACGACGATTTTCCGCTTTTATATGGAAGCGTCGTGATGCCAATGCTAAAATATATTAGGAGATACTATCTCCTAATTATGAGATATTAAGTCCTAATTAGGTCATAGTAACTCATAATTAGGAGATAATATCTCCTAATTAGGAGTTAGTAATATCTCTTAATTCAGACTTACTATCTACTAATTGTGACCTACTATCTCCTAATTATGACCTACAATCTCCTAATTGTGACCTACTATCTGATAATTGGGACTTACTATCTCATAATTATCAGTTAGTATCTCCTAATTGCAAGTTAGTATCTCCTAATTAGGAGATACATTATTTGTTAGCATCGGCACATATACTAAGTCCTAATTAGAAGTTAGTAAGTCCAAATTAGGAGATACTAACTCCTAATTAGGAGATAATGATTCCTAATTAGGAGATACTAAGTCCTAATTAGGAGATACTAACTTCAAATTAGGAGATACAAATATTTTAGCATTGACACCAGGACGCTTCCATACATTTACGTTGTTTGATGCTAGACGGTGGAAAATTACTTCTGGCTGAAATGTTGAAAGCACGCCCACTCCAAAGTAAGTATTATTTGATAATTTCCTTAATATGCAACGAATTTTTATTCTACTATAATTATATTATCATCAATTGTAACTAACAGGGGAGATAACTTGACAGTTTATGTCCGCTATCACTGTATCAGGACGACATATAGCTATCGGAGTCCATTCTAGTAATTAGTTCAATTAACATAAACAACAGTATTAAGTTGAGTAATTTAGTAACTGTCGATTGCACAAAACTTGCTGTAGTTTTCAGGAGGCTGTTTCACTAAACTTCGTACGACTAAAATGTTGGTAAGTGCAAATTTAAGATCGTCTTTGTTGTATTATCACTATTGTGGATGAATACAATTAATTGAACGACTAGTTGTGTTCTATCTTTTAATTGGTACTATGTTCTCTGAGTGCTATTACTAGACTGACTCTGTACATGTGTAACATGGGGAGGGCGGGACTTAATAAGCATGATAAGGGGCTGCTGTGATTGGCAGGTGCCATGCTACAAGGAACATGCTCAGGGGTCAGGGTGACTGATCACTGCAACCTGAGTGGTTGCATAACAACATTGATGGACATAATGTAACATCTCCCTTCTTAACAGAAAGCAAACATTAACAAATTTATGGCTTTCAAATTGAAATTAGCACTGGTGAGTTTAAGTTTAAGGTTCATAAACAAATAATTACTGAAATCCTTTATGTGTTGCTTTCTGATAAGATGACAGTTTAATAGCATGTCAAATTGTTTATTACTAGCTGACCACCTAATGAATCAATGTCTACTGTCCTTAATGCCACATGTGGTCAGTACATTTCCTGCAACACAATAGTTCCATGGAGTCAGATAACTGACCCATTAGTCTTTAGCACAGATTAATTACTACAGCTATAAAACAAGGGTTATTTGTTTGGCTTAACCAGCCTTCCAGACCTAAGTTTTATGTACATATCAGGGTTGTGTTTCTGATTATCAACGGTGGGTTTTGCAGAGATACGAGGTGGAGCCTGCTCTGAGATTTGGGCTTCTTCGTGAGGTTCTACATTTTCAGGGGCACTCTGTATTTCACAATCTGGTGCATCAATGTCTGCTGTGTGCTGTTTTGATTTTAGTAAGTGTTGCCTATTGCGGGTGTACACTGAACCAGCTGGGGTACGAACAGTGTATGACCTGCTATTGTGCTTCGCGATCACTACAGCTGGTTTCCATGTGTTGTCATGTTGTTGTATGTGTGCTGAATCACCAACATTCAGGAGAATTTGTGTCTTAGCAGTCTGGTCATAGTGAGATTTCACCTTCTGTTTCTTAGAGCGGATTTTCTCCTGAACTACTCTAGGGGATATTGCCTGAGGAACAGGCTGGCTGGTTTGGGATACTGGTAGGACTGATCTTACCTGTCGGCTCATGAGAAGCTGGGATGGAGAATAACCAATGTCAAGAGGGGTAACTCTGTACTCGAGAATGCTGATTAGTGGGTCCTTGCCATCGGCCTTAGCCTTTGTCAAGATGCGTTTGCATATTTGGACATATTTCTCTGCTAGACCATTGGACTTATGATGATATGGGCTGGTGGTCACGTGATGGAAATCCCATTATTTCGCAAAGTTGGCAAATTCCTGAGATGTGTAACAAGGGCCGTTATCGGACAGGACCTTCTCACAAATTCCAAAACGGGCAAATATACCCTTCATTCGATTGGTCACAGCACTGCTTTTTAGACTCGGAAGTGCCTTGACTTCAAAGAAACGACTGTAGTAGTCTACAACAACAAGATAGTTGTTGTCCCAAGTAAATAGATCTGTGGCCACAGCTTGCCAGGGGTAATTGGGCGTGTCATGGGAAATAAGGGGTTCCTTTGGGTTACAGTTCCTGTGCTCTAAGCAAATTGTACAATTGGACACCATCTTGGTAATATCAACCGAAATTCGCGGCCAATACATAACGTCACGGGCTCGTTTTAAACATTTGTCTGTGCCCATGTGACCAGTATGGACAACTTCGAGCATCTTCGACCTTAATGTTTTGGGCATGACAATTGTCTGACCTTTCATGATCAAACCATCTACGAATGATAACTCATCCCTATATGTCCAGTAATCAAGAATGTGAGGTGAACACTTGCCCCTGGTTTCTGGCCAACCATTAAGAATGACTTGTTTGAGAATACATAGATTTTCATCTAGCTCAGTGTGTGACCTTATCTCTTCAAGTTTTCTGTCACTAACAGCTAGGCTGGACATGACCATGTTGACCTGAATGTCCATACCTTCAGAAAGTTCAGGGAAAGTATCACTGAGTGACTTACGAGACAGAGTGTCGGCAACAGGTATTTGTTTGCCAGGTTACCTGTGTGAGTCAATGTCATATCGTTGCAATTGAAGCATTATTCGTTGCAAACGGGCTGGGGCGACATGAATGGATTTCTTTAGGATTGAGACCAATGGCAGGTGATCGGTTTGGACATGAACTCTACGGCCGTACACATAGTGATGGAAGCGTTTGCAGCCAAATACAATTCCAAACATTTCCTTTTCAATCTGGGCATAATTCGTTTCAGTAGGGGTCAACGATTTGGATGCATAGGCAATGGGCTTTCCATTTTGCATGATTATTGCACCCAATCCAAACTTACTTGCATCCACTTGCAGGGTCAGTGGCTCATGTGGGTCATAATAGGATAGCACGGGACCTGGGTGTTGTGTAAGTATCTCCTTGACCTTGAGAAATGCGTCAATTTGTGGTTTATCCCATGAAAAGTCAACATCTTTCGTCAATACCTTGCGCAATGGAGTGGTAATCTCAGATTAATTTGGGGCAAATCTGGACAGATATGTGACCATACCAAGAATGGTCTCCAATTCGGCCTTGTTGGTAGGGGGCAACATGTCCTTAACAGCTGAAACATTCGCAGGATCAGGTTTTAACCCTTCTGCCGACAACACATGACCGAAATATGTCACCTCAGAGACACCAACTTCGAGTTTATCCTCATTCAAGCGAACACCATTTTCCAATGAGCGTGGAGATTGTTGTCATGCTCTTCCCGAGTCTTACCGAAAACCAAGATGTCATCAACAATTGATACAACACCTGTGAGACCTTCAAAGCATTCATCAATTTTCCGTTGAAACTCATCACCCGATGAACGCAGACCGAACGGAAGCCTCAGATACCTGTACCGACCGAACATGGTATTGAATGTTTTGAGGAACGATGATTGTTCAGACAGCTTAATAGACCAGTAGCCAGACCGTGCATCAAGTTTTGTGAAGTATTTAGCACCTGCGAGCTGTGGAAGTATGTCATCGAGAGTCCTCATTGGGTAGTGTGGACGTTGAATGCGTTTGTTCAAATCTTTCGGGTCGAGACAAATTCTGAGCTTTCCTTCTTTTTTCTGCACAATGACCCGGTAGAATTTACCCAATCAGTCGGTTCATTTACCTTAGCAATGTGTCACAAATTGACGAGTTCGTTGGATAGGTCGGCAGATGGATCTGATGGCTAAGACTAGTGAACACAGTTGGATTAGGTGTAGCATGTATATTATGGTTAAAACACGTCGTCAAGTAAAATATGATTACTATTTTACACACAAGTACAAGTGAACCCCTCAACACTTCAACACAAACACATGTCAAATAACCACCCTGCTTATGAGTGTATCATTTCATAACACAATTCCAAAGTGTCTCATTACCCCACATAATGTTACAAGTGTCAACTACCCCACAACTGTTCACAAGTGTCTAATTCCCACACAGGATCATAAGTGTCTAATTCCCCCACATAAGTGTCTTAAGTCCCACACCAGTACATAAGTGTCTAATTCCTCACATAAGGTCATATGTGTCTAATTCCCCCACATACATCTCTAATTTCCCCCATATCAATTCATAAGTGTCTAATTCCCAACACAAGTGTGCAAATCTCACACAGTTCATAAGTGTCTAATTCCCCACGCAAGTGTATAAATCCCACACAGTAGTTCATAAGTGTCTAATTCCCCACATAAGTGTATAAATCCACACACAAGTGTCTTAAGTCCCACAGCAGTTGTTAAGTGTGTCTAATTCCTCACATACGTTCATATGTGTATAATTCCCCACATACATCTCTAATTCCCCATATCAATTCATAAGTGTCTAATTCCCAACACAAGTGCGCAAATCCCACACAGTTCATAGGTGTCTAATTCCCCACGCAAGTGTATAAATCCCACACAGTTCATAAGTGTCTAATTCCCCACATAAGTGTATAAATCCACACACAAGTGTCTTAAGTCCCACAGCAGTTGTTAAGTGTCTAATTCCTCACATAAGTTCATATGTGTCTAATTCCCATCATACATCTCTTAATTCTCCCATATCAATTCATAAGTGTCTAATTCCCAACACAAGTGCGCAAATCCCACACAGTTCATAAGTGTCTAATTCCCCACACAAGTGTATAAATCCCACACAGTTCATAAGTGTCTAAATCCACACACAGGATCACACGTGTTACATTAGCAACTGCATTAACTTCTCTCTAGATTCCATTGTCAGTGAGTGTGAATATACAGACGATAGTACTCAATAATACACCCGGCCATTCTTAGGACATGTAATGGTCCACACAGGACAAGTCACGGCCCACACAGGACACGTAATGTTCCACACAGATCAAGTATTGGTTCACCCAGGAAAAGTAATGGTCCACACAGGACAAGTAACGGTCCACACAGGACAATGTTCCACACAGGACAAGTAACGGTCCACACAGGACAATGTTCCACACAGGTCAAATATTGTTCCACATCGGACAAGGAATGGTCCACACAGGCCATTCACAGTCCACACAGGACACGTAATGTTCCACGCAGGTAGTGTAAGGTCCAGGCCTCAGAGTATTGTCCCCCACTCATGGAAACGTAATAATGGAAAGTTCTTACATATTAGCCCAGGAACAAACTGTCTCAACAATGCACATGCAGGCTCGCTTCCTCGCCTCGCTGCTCTCACATGCCCGTAGCACGGCCACACCCAAAAACCACCTGTACAATACAAAACTATCTTCTAGCAAAAATTCCAGAATTACAAAGTATGTCCAAAAAGAAAACATCTTTTTAAAAAACAATCCTCAGCTATTTGTCACTTAGCCACTCTACTAAAGTGTCAATTAATGAACAATTCATTTATTGTGAAGTCTGGTATAATATTTCACAATCTTAGGCGAATGCATATTTGAGAATATTAATAACACTTTAGTAAAAATAATCACATTTGAAACTTCAGATAAAATTACACAAAGCCTTTGACTAGTAAAAATACATATTCACAATTCACACAATTCACACACAAACTACATGTCACTAAAACTAATGCACATGTACTTACAGTTGGATAACTCAGTCTGCTGTCTCTAATACAAGTATTGTTGTTGCCTAGTCGAGATTCAAATGTCCACTGTCCACAATGACCCCACTTCAACTCATGTACAATGCACATGTCCAAACACACAGGTAACCTGCTTGACCACTCAAAAAACCAATACACAGGAATGTCAACATGTATCTCACAGTAGATATTCACTCACTACATACATGTACACTACCGTATTTGACCACCTATGTGTCCAGTGTCCAGCAAACCATATATACCTATATACCCAACAATGAATATTGTGACAATTCCTCCCTCCTTAAGTGTAAAAATGGAGAATCCACTTTTTACTCCTACTTCCTCACTAAAATCAACTATTTACACGCCGTCTGGTTTCTTGTCGTAATTACAGACCTAACAACTACATTCGCAATCCCAACTGTGGTTTCTGCTCTAACTACTACTGTGCATGTCGACTCAGGAAAATCTGCTCCCACGTTATCCGACCCCTTGATCGCGATAATTACGAAACCTGTAAGGCTGAAGAGATAAAGCCCATCGCATGATACGTGAATTATCGACTCTTTGGCTTGGAATCTCGGTAACAACAACTTACCTGAAACTGTCTTATTTGTGTCATCTCGGTCTTCCACTTCAGGCTCAATAACTCCGACACATACTTGCGCTATGATGCCTCTGTCACCAGAATCTGTCTGCGCTGGTGCTTCCTGTTCCCGCTCTATGTATTGTTTCAGCATGTTTGCGTGGTACAATTTCAACTTACCTTTAATGTCCACGCGATAGTTCACAGGTCCCACCTTCTGTACAACTTCAAATGGCCCCTTCCACTGCATGAGCAGTTTATTGTGATCTGTGGGCAATAACAAAAGTACCTTATCTCCTACACTGAAGTGTCTGTCCTTGGCCTTCTCATTATAGTAACCCTTGTATCTGTCTGTTGATTTACGTAATTCTGATCTGGCCAACTCACATGTCCCTTCCAGTCTCTCTCTCAGATCTACAACATACTGGTATGTGGTTTTAATGTCGGTCTGCTCCAACTCCTTCGTCCACAGCTCTCTCAGAATTGTCAATGGTCCTCGAACTGTCCTTCCATAGATCAACTGAAAAGGTGAAAATCCCAACTTTTTCTTGTGGTGCTTCCCTGTAAGCAAATAATAAAGGCGCAATATACCTGTCCCAATCAGTCGGTCTTTCCTCAGACATTCGAGACGAAGCATGCGCTTGAGAGTTTGATGAAACCTCTCCACCAATCCATTACATGCGGGATGATATGGAGTCGTTGTCAGCTGTTTTATGGATAGAAGATTACTTACCTCTTTCATCACCTCAGAAGTGAATTGTGATCCCATATCGTCAAGATTTCATTTGGAATACCAATGCGTGAAAACATTTCCACTAATGCTTCGGCTACGGTTTCGGCCTCAATGCTTTTCAAAGCAGTCGCCTCCGGATACCTTGTGGCGTAGTCTACCAAGGTTAACATGTATTATTACCTTTGTCTGTTCTGGGATGTATTGGCCCCAATAAGTCTACAGCCACACGTTTGAATGGTGTGTCGATGATTGGCATTGTGCCAATGGGAAACTTTACTCACCTTGCCTTTACGGAAAAGTCGTCTGACACACATCACACGAACGACAATAACGCATAATGTCTGAATGGAGTCCTGGCCAAAAGAAATGTGTTAGTCTCTTTTCTGAATTTCTTTACCCCTAGATGTCCAGCGAACAATGAGTCATGTGATAACTTCAATACCTGGGCTCTCAGAGCTGTCGGTACTACCAACTGGCTGAAAAATCGTACCGTTCTCTACCTTTGGAGATTGGAATTCCCTATAGATCAATCCATCTTTGATCTGGTATCGAGATGTGTTGCCCCCACGACCATTTTGACTGTTTTCCACTTACTGCTGCCTCTCTAATCGATTTTAGAGCAGGGTCCTGGCTTTGATGCGTCTTCACATCCTCTACTCCGATATCACTAATAGGTGCTGGAACATGTAACTTACTTGGTGTTCGAGACTTATTCCGTTCTCTCTGTGCCCAAGTTTCGACCGCCTGTATAAGTGCTTCCGTTGGCTTCATCTGAAAATGTGGTTCATGCCCCATCCAAATCTGGATTAGGATCTCCAGGATTTCTAACTCCAGGAATGTTACCCAATATGAGATCATAGACCGGGTTTTCCATGCAGAGTGCCTCAATTTGTCCAACCAAGTAAGGGGTATCAACATCAATTGCGACCACATCAACCTTTCTAACAGTTCCATCAACCAATACACAAAGACGAGTTCTCCCCGTGAACTCGTGTGTATTCACTAAATCTTTCCGCACTACTGCGCTACTACAACCACTATCTCTAAGGACCTTGACCTTTGTATATCCTATATAACCCTCTGAAACTGGCATCCCACTAAACGGTTTTTGGTCTGCATTTGCCTTGCAGGCTGCACTAACAATAGGAGTTCAGGCCACACTGAATGTGTACCTTACAATCTGAAATGCAACAAGGTTCAAGTGTAGATTCATTTGGAATTAAACAACTAACAATGACCTTGGGCTTTGTTTCCTCTTGTTCTACAACACAGTTTCCTGACTCAAAATTCCTACCATATCCCCTGCCTCGACCTCGGCCACTCCATCCTTCCCTTGACTTATCAAATGGCTTAAACCCTGATCCACTACCCATCGACTTAGCCGGACAGTCTCTAACCATATGACCTGGATTACCACAGCCATAGCACTTCCTACCAACTTCACGAACGCGATCTACTCCTGATGGCATAAATTTACTGGAATGATTCACATTGCGATTGTCTCTACCTGTATTCAATTTGCTACTGCAATCAAACCCCCCATGAGCCTCGTTGTATTGTTCTGCCAGTACCGACATTTCATGAACGGTTTCAGGTTTTGGTTTTCGTTCTTTTAGAAAAACAGCCAAATTCTTACCCATTGCCATCATAAATTGTTCCCTTAATAACAGATTACTTAGCCCATCATAAGTTTTTGGTGCATTCCCAAGTTCCATCCATCTGTCAAGATAATTTTCGAATCGTGCAACAAATTGCGAACTACTTTCCCCAGACTCTGGTTTACTGTTTCTGAATTTATGTCCGAATCCTTCTTCAGTCAATTGAAAGCGTTTCAACAATGAGTCCTTCAAAGTTTTGTAATCTGCTGCATTTGTTGGAGACAATCGTGAATAAACTTCTAAAGCTTTGCCCTTCAACAATGTACTCAAATTCACAGCCCATATATCTTCAGACCAACCAGCCATTTCAGCAAAACGCTCAAACCTTTGAATGTATGCATCTAAGTTATCCTTTCCTTCTTCAAAGGGAGGTAATCTGGGTAATTTCATTTTTGCCCCACCACCGTTATTGTACGAGTGATTACCTGCATTATCATATGCTAAAGACATATCACCTGATGCCCTACTTCTAACTCGTTCAAGTTCAATTTCCTTATCTAACAGCTCTAACTTGCACCTAGTCTGCTCTTTAGACAACTCTAACTCGAAATGCTTTTGTTTTTCCTCAGACAAGGCTAATTCCTTCCTACTCTCTCGCTCCCTATTTCTCTCATCTCTTTCACTGTAAGCTCCTCTCGCTTCTCGATAAATGCTAGCAATTCATCCCCTTGATAACCAAACCCCTGTCCAAGTTCCATTAACTTTTCAAAATCCATATTTCTCGTCAATGAACCTTCACCTACAAGCCTAAATACAATTAATATCAATAGTCCTATTGCCAATATCCATATACCTTTTTCGAGCAATGACCTATCCCACCGCTGCCACCATTTGTCACAAATTGACGAGTTCGTTGGATAGGTCGGCAGATGGATCTGATGGCTAAGACTAGTGAACACAGTTGGATTAGGTGTAGCATGTATATTATGGTTAAAACACGTCGTCAAGTAAAATATGATTACTATTTTACACACAAGTACAAGTGAACCCCTCAACACTTCAACACAAACACATGTCAAATAACCACCCTGCTTATGAGTGTATCATTTCATAACACAATTCCAAAGTGTCTCATTACCCCACATAATGTTACAAGTGTCAACTACCCCACAACTGTTCACAAGTGTCTAATTCCCATACAGGATCATAAGTGTCTAATTCCCCACATAAGTGTATTAAGTCCCACACCAGTTCATAAGTGTCTAATTCCTCACATACGTTCATATGTGTCTAATTCCTCACATACATCTATAATTTCCCCCATATCGATTCATAAGTGTCTAATTCCCAACACAAGTGTGCAAATCTCACACAGTTCATAAGTGTCTAATTCCCCACGCAAGTGTATAAATCCCACACAGTAGTTCATAAGTGTCTAATTCCCCACATAAGTGTATAAATCCACACACAAGTGTATTAAGTCCCACAGCAGTTGTTAAGTGTCTAATTCCTCACATAAGTTCATATGTGTCTAATTCCGCACATACATCTCTAATTCCCCCATATCAATTCATAAGTGTCTAATTCCCAACACAAGTGCGCAAATCCCACACAGTTCATAGGTGTCTAATTCCCCACGCAAGTGTATAAATCCCACACAGTTCATAAGTGTCTAATTCCCCACATAAGTGTATAAATCCACACACAAGTGTCTTAAGTCCCACAGCAGTTGTTAAGTGTCTAATTCCTCACATAAGTTCATATGTGTCTAATTCCCCACATACATCTCTAATTTCCCATATCAATTCATAAGTGTCTAATTCCCAACACAAGTGCGCAAATCCCACACAGTTCATAAGTGTCTAATAAATCCACACACAGGATCACATGTTGTTACATTAGCAAACTGCATTAACTTCTCTCTAGATTCCATTGTCAGTGAGTGTGAATATACAGGACGGTAGTACTCAATAATACACCCGGCCATCTTTGGTAGGACATGTAATGGTCACAGGACAAGTCACGGCCCACACAGGACACGTAATGTTCCACACAGATCAAGTATTGGTTCACCCAGGAAAAGTAATGGTCCACACAGGACAAGTAACGGTCCACACAGGACAATGTTCACAGGACAGTAACGTAACTCCCACACAGGACAATGTTCCACACAGGTCAAATATTGTTCCACATCGGACAAGGAATGGTCCACACAGGCCATTCACAGTCCACACAGGACACGTAATGTTCCACGCAGGTAGTGTAAGGTCCAGGCCTCAGAGTATTGTCCCCCACTCATGGAAACGTAATAATGGAAAGTTCTTACATATTAGCCCAGGAACAAACTGTCTCAACAATGCACATGCAGGCTCGCTTCCTCGCCTCGCTGCTCTCACATGCCCGTAGCACGGCCACACCCAAAAACCACCTGTACAATACAAAACTATCTTCTAGCAAAAATTCCAGAATTACAAAGTATGTCCAAAAAGAAAACATCTTTTTAAAAAACAATCCTCAGCTATTTGTCACTTAGCCACTCTACTAAAGTGTCAATTAATGAACAATTCATTTATTGTGAAGTCTGGTATAATATTTCACAATCTTAGGCGAATGCATATTTGAGAATATTAATAACACTTTAGTAAAAATAATCACATTTGAACTTCAGATAAAATTACACAAAGCCTTTGACTAGTAAAAATACATATTCACAATTCACACAATTCACACACAAACTACATGTCACTAAAACTAATGCACATGTACTTACAGTTGGATAACTCAGTCTGCTGTCTCTAATACAAGTATTGTTGTTGCCTAGTCGAGATTCAAATGTCCACTGTCCACAATGACCCCACTTCAACTCAATGTACAATGCACATGTCCAAACACACAGGTAACCTGCTTGACCACTCAAAAACCAATACACAGGAATGTCAACATGTATCTCACAGTAGATATTCACTCACTACATACATGTACACTACCGTATTTGACCACCTATGTGTCCAGTGTCCAGCAAACCATATATACCTATATACCCAACAATGAATATTGTGACAATTCCTCCCTCCTTAAGTGTAAAAATGGAGAATCCACTTTTACTCCTACTTCCTCACTAAAATCAACTATTTACACGCCGTCTGGTTTCTTCGTCGTAATTACAGACCTAACAACTACATTCGCAATCCCAACTGTGGTTTCTGCTCTAACTACTACTGTGCATGTCGACTCAGGAAATCTGCTCCCACGTTATCGACCCCTTGATCGCGATAATTCGAAACTGTAAGGCTGAAGAGATAAAGCCCATCGCTGATACGTGATAATTCGAAACCTGTAAGGCTTGAAGAGAAAATAAAGCCCATCGCATGATACGTGAATTATCGACTCTTTGCTTGGAATCTCGGTAACAATCAAAACTTACCTGAAACTGTCTTTTTATTTGTGTATCTCGGTCTTCCACTTCAGGCTCAATAACTCCGACACATACTTGCGCTATGATGCCTCTGTCAGAATCTGTCTGCGCTGGTGCTTCCTGTTCCCGCTCTATGTATTGTTTCAGCATGTTTGCGTGGTACAATTTCAACTTACCTTTAATGTCCACGCGATAGTTCACAGGTCCCACCTTCTGTACAACTTCAAATGGCCCCTTCCACTGCATGAGCAGTTTATTGTGATCTGTGGGCAATAACAAAAGTACCTTATCTCCTACACTGAAGTGTCTGTCCTTGGCCTTCTTATTATAGTAACCCTTGTATCTGTCTGTTGATTTACGTAATTCTGATCTGGCCAACTCACATGTCCCTTCCAGTCTCTCTCTCAGATCTACAACATACTGGTATGTGGTTTTAATGTCGGTCTGCTCCAACTCCTTCGTCCACAGCTCTCTCAGAATTGTCAATGGTCCTCGAACTGTCCTTCCATAGATCAACTGAAAAGGTGAAAATCCCAAACTTTCTTGTGGTGCTTCCCTGTAAGCAAATAATAAAGGCGCAATATACCTGTCCCAATCAGTCGGTCTTTCCTCAGACATTCGACGAAGCATGCGCTTGAGAGTTTGATGAAACCTCTCCACCAATCCATTACATGCGGGATGATATGGAGTCGTTGTCAGCCTGTTTTATGGATAGAAGATTACTTACCTCTTTCATCACACAGAAGAGAATTGTGATCCATATCTGTCAAGATTTCATTTGGAATACCAATGCGTGAAAACATTTCCACTAATGCTTCGGCTACGGTTTCGGCCTCAATGCTTTTCAAAGCAGTCGCCTCCGGATACCTTGTGGCGTAGTCTACCAAGGTTAACATGTATTTATTACCTTTGTCTGTTCTGGGATGTATTGGCCCCAATAAGTCTACAGCCACACGTTTGAATGGTGTGTCGATGATTGGCATTGTGCCAATGGGAACTTTACTCACCTTGCCTTTCGGAAAAGTCGTCTGACACACATCACACGAACGACAATAACGCATAATGTCTGAATGGAGTCCTGGCCAAAAGAAATGTGTTAGTATCTTTTCTGACATTTTCTTTACCCCTAGATGTCCAGCGAACAATGAGTCATGTGATAACTTCAATACCTGGGCTCTCAGAGCTGTCGGTACTACCAACTGGCTGAAAATCTTACCGTTCTCTACCTTTGGAGATTGGAATTCCCTATAGATCAATCCATCTTTGATCTGGTATCGAGATGTGTTGCCCCCACGACCAATTGACTGTTTTCCACTTACTGCTGCCTCTCTAACCGATTTTAGAGCAGGGTCCTGGCTTTGATGCGTCTTCACATCCTCTACTCCGATATCACTAATAGGTGCTGGAACATGTAACTTACTTGGTGTTCGAGACTTATTCCGTTCTCTCTGTGCCCTAGTTTCGACCGCCTGTATAAGTGCTTCCGTTGGCTTCATCTGAAAATGTGGTTCATGCCCCATCCAATCTGGATTAGGATCTCCAGGATTTCTAACTCCAGGAATGTTACCCAATATGAGATCATAGACCGGGTTTTCCATGCAGAGTGCCTCAATTTGTCCAACCAAGTAAGGGGTATCAACATCAATTGCGACCACATCAACCTTTCTAACAGTTCCATCAACCAATACACAAAGACGAGTTCGTGAAACTCGTGTGTATTCACTAAATCATCCGCACTACTGCGCTACTACAACCACTATCTCTAAGGACCTTGACCTTTGTATATCCTATATAACCCTCTGAAACTGGCATCCCACTAAACGGTTTTTGGTCTGCATTTGCCTTGCAGGCTGCACTAACAATAGGGAGTTCATGGCCACACTGAATGTGTACCTTACAATCTGAAATGCAACAAGGTTCAAGTGTAGATTCATTTGGAATTAAACAACTAACAATGACCTTGGGCTTTGTTTCCTCTTGTTCTACAACACAGTTTCCTGACTCAAAATTCCTACCATATCCCCTGCCTCGACCTCGGCCACTCCATCCTTCCCTTGACTTATCAAATGGCTTAAACCCTGATCCACTACCCATCGACTTAGCCGGACAGTCTCTAACCATATGACCTGGATTACCACAGCCATAGCACTTCCTACCAACTTCACGAACGCGATCTACTCCTGATGGCATAAATTTACTGGAATGATTCACATTGCGATTGTCTCTGTATTCAATTTGCTACTGCAATCAAACCCCCCATGAGCCTCGTTGTATTGTTCTGCCAGTACCGACATTTCATGAACGGTTTCAGGTTTTCGTTCTTTTAGAAAAACAGCCAAATTCTTACCCATTGCCATCATAAATTGTTCCCTTAATAACAGATTACTTAGCCCATCATAAGTTTTTGGTGCATTCCCAAGTTCCATCCATCTGTCAAGATAATTTTCGAATCGTGCAACAAATTGCGAACTACTTTCCCCAGACTCTGGTTTACTGTTTCTGAATTTATGTCTGAATCCTTCTTCAGTCAATTGAAAGCGTTTTCAACAATGAGTCCTTCAAGTTTTGTAATCTGCTGCATTTGTTGGAGACAATCGTGAATAAACTTCTAAAGCTTTGCCCTTCAACAATGTACTCAAATTCACAGCCCATATATCTTCAGACCAACCAGCCATTTCAGCAAAACGCTCAAACCTTTGAATGTATGCATCTAAGTTATCCTTTCCTTCTTCAAAGGGAGGTAATCTGGGTAATTTCATTTTTGCCCCACCACCGTTATTGTACGAGTGATTACCTGCATTATCATATTGCTAAAGACATATCACCTGATGCCCTACTTCTAACTCGTTCAAGTTCAATTTCCTTATCTAACAGCTCTAACTTGCACCTAGTCTGCTCTTTAGACAACTCTAACTCGAAATGCTTTTGTTTTTCCTCAGACAAGGCTAATTCCTTCCTACTCTCTCGCTCCCTATTTCTCTCATCTCTTTCACGTGTAAGCTCCTCTCGCTTCTCGATAAATGCTAGCAATTCATCCCCTTGATAACCAAACCCCTGTCCAAGTTCCATTAACTTTTCAAAATCCATATTTCTCGTCAATGAACCTTCACCTACAAGCCTAAATACAATTAATATCAATAGTCCTATTGCCAATATCCATATACCTTTTTCCGAGCAATGACCTATCCCACCGCTGCCACCATTTGTCACAAATTGACGAGTTCGTTGGATAGGTCGGCAGATGGATCTGATGGCTAAGACTAGTGAACACAGTTGGATTAGGTGTAGCATGTATATTATGGTTAAAACACGTCGTCAAGTAAAATATGATTACTATTTTACACACAAGTACAAGTGAACCCCTCAACACTTCAACACAAACACATGTCAAATAACCACCCTGCTTATGAGTGTATCATTTCATAACACAATTCCAAAGTGTCTCATTACCCCACATAATGTTACAAGTGTCAACTACCCCACAACTGTTCACAAGTGTCTAATTCCCACACAGGATCATAAGTGTCTAATTCCCCACATAAGTGTCTTAAGTCCCACACCAGTTCATAAGTGTCTAATTCCTCACATAAGTTCATATGTGTCTAATTCCCCACATACATCTCTAATTTCCCCCATATCGATTCATAAGTGTCTAATTCCCAACACAAGTGTGCAAATCTCACACAGTTCATAAGTGTCTAATTCCCCACGCAAGTGTATAAATCCCACACAGTAGTTCATAAGTGTCTAATTCCCCACATAAGTGTATAAATCCACACACAAGTGTCTTAAGTCCCACAGCAGTTGTTAAGTGTCTAATTCCTCACATAAGTTCATATGTGTCTAATTCCCCACATACATCTCTAATTTCCCATATCAATTCATAAGTGTCTAATTCCCAACACAAGTGCGCAAATCCCACACAGTTCATAAGTGTCTAATTCCCCACACAAGTGTATAAATCCCACACAGTTCATAAGTGTCTAAATCCACACACAGGATCACACGTGTTACATTAGCAACTGCATTAACTTCTCTCTAGATTCCATTGTCAGTGAGTGTGAATATACAGGACGGTAGTACTCAATAATACACCCGGCCATCTTAGGACATGTAATGGTCCACACAGGACAAGTCACGGCCCACACAGGACACGTAATGTTCCACACAGATCAAGTATTGGTTCACCCAGGAAAAGTAATGGTCCACACAGGACAAGTAACGGTCCACACAGGACAATGTTCCACACAGGACAAGTAACGGTCCACACAGGACAATGTTCCACACAGGTCAAATATTGTTCCTTACATCGGACAAGGAATGGTCCACACAGGCCATTCACAGTCCACACAGGACACGTAATGTTCCACGCAGGTAGTGTAAGGTCCAGGCCTCAGAGTATTGTCCCCCACTCATGGAAACGTAATAATGGAAAGTTCTTACATATTAGCCCAGGAACAAACTGTCTCAACAATGCACATGCAGGCTCGCTTCCTCGCCTCGCTGCTCTCACATGCCCGTAGCACGGCCACACCCAAAAACCACCTGTACAATACAAAACTATCTTCTAGCAAAAATTCCAGAATTACAAAGTATGTCCAAAAAGAAAACATCTTTTTAAAAAACAATCCTCAGCTATTTGTCACTTAGCCACTCTACTAAAGTGTCAATTAATGAACAATTCATTTATTGTGAAGTCTGGTATAATATTTCACAATCTTAGGCGAATGCATATTTGAGAAATATTAATAACACTTTAGTAAAAATAAACACATTTGAACTTCAGATAAAATTACACAAAGCCTTTGACTAGTAAAAATACATATTCACAATTCACACAATTCACACACAAACTACATGTCACTAAAACTAATGCACATGTACTTACAGTTGGATAACTCGTCTGCTGTCTCTAATACAAGTATTGTTGTTGCCTAGTCGAGATTCAAATGTCCACTGTCCACAATGACCCACTTCAACTCATGTACAATGCACATGTCCCAAACACACAGGTAACCTGCTTGACCACTCAAAAAACCAATACACAGGAATGTCAACATGTATCTCACAGTAGATATTCACTCACTACATACATGTACACTACCGTATTTGACCACCTATGTGTCCAGTGTCCAGCAAACCATATATACCTATATACCCAACAATGAATATTGTGACAATTCCTCCCTCCTTAAGTGTAAAAATGGAGAATCCACTTTTTACTCCTACTTCCTCACTAAAATCAACTATTTACACGCCGTCTGGTTTCTTCGTCGTAATTACAGACCTAAACAACTACATTCGTAATCCAACTGTGGTTTCTGCTCTAACTACTACTGTGCATGTCGACTCAGGAAATCTGCTCCCACGTTATCCGACCCCTTGATCGCGATAATTCGAAACCTGTAAGGCTGAAGAGATAAAGCCCATCGCATGATACGTGAATTATCGACTCTTTGGCTTGGAATCTCGGTAACAACAACTTACCTGAAACTGTCTTATTTGTGTATCTCGGTCTTCCACTTCAGGCTCAATAACTCCGACACATACTTGCGCTATGATGCCTCTGTCACCAGAATCTGTCTGCGCTGGTGCTTCCTGTTCCCGCTCTATGTATTGTTTTCAGCATGTTTGCGTGGTACAATTTCAAACTTACCTTTAATTTCCACGCGATAGTTCACAGGTCCCCACCCCCTTCTGTACAATTCAAATGGCCCCTTCCACTGCATGAGCAGTTTATTGAGATCTGTGGGCAATAACAAAAGTACCTTATCTCCTACACTGAAGTGTCTGTCCTTGGCCTTCTTATTATAGTAACCCTTGTATCTGTCTGTTGATTTACGTAATTCTGATCTGGCCAACTCACATGTCCCTTCCAGTCTCTCTCTCAGATCTACAACATACTGGTATGTGGTTTTAATGTCGGTCTGCTCCAACTCCTTCGTCCACAGCTCTCTCAGAATTGTCAATGGTCCTCGAACTGTCCTTCCATAGATCAACTGAAAAGGTGAAAATCCCAAACTTTCTTGTGGTGCTTCCCTGTAAGCAAATAATAAAGGCGCAATATACCTGTCCCAATCAGTCGGTCTTTCCTCAGACATTCGACGAAGCATGCGCTTGAGAGTTTGATGAAACCTCTCCACCAATCCATTACATGCGGGATGATATGGAGTCGTTGTCAGCTGTTTTATGGATAGAAGATTACTTACCTCTTTCATCACCTCAGAAGTGAATTGTGATCCCATATCTGTCAAGATTTCATTTGGAATAATACCAATGCGTGAAAACATTTCCACTAATGCTTCGGCTACGGTTTCGGCCTCAATGCTTTTCAAAGCAGTCGCCTCCGGATACCTTGTGGCGTAGTCTACCAAGGTTAACATGTATTTATTACCTTTGTCTGTTCTGGGATGTATTGGCCCCAATAAGTCTACAGCCACACGTTTGAATGGTGTGTCGATGATTGGCATTGTGCCAATGGGAACTTTACTCACCTTGCCTTTCGGGGAAAAGTCGTCTGACACACATCACACGAACGACAATAACGCATAATGTCTGAATGGAGTCCTGGCCAAAAGAAATGTGTTAGTATCTTTTCTGACATTTTCTTTACCCCTAGATGTCCAGCGAACAATGAGTCATGTGATAACTTCAATACCTGGGCTCTCAGAGCTGTCGGTACTACCAACTGGCTGAAAATCTTACCGTTCTCTACCTTTTGGAGATTGGAATTCCCTATAGATCAATCCATCTTTGATCTGGTATCGAGATGTGTTGCCCCCACGACCAATTGACTGTTTTCCACTTACTGCTGCCGCCTCTCTAACCGATTTTAAGAGCAGGGTCCTGGCTTTGATGCGTCTTCACATCCTCTACTCCGATATCACTAATAGGTGCTGGAACATGTAACTTACTTGGTGTTCGAGACTTATTCCGTTCTCTCTGTGCCCTAGTTTCGACCGCCTGTATAAGTGCTTCCGTTGGCTTCATCTGAAAATGTGGTTCATGCCCATCCAATCTGGAGTAGGATCTCCAGGATTTCTAACTCCAGGAATGTTACCCAATATGAGATCATAGACCGGGTTTTCCATGCAGAGTGCCTCAATTTGTCCAACCAAGTAAGGGGTATCAACATCAATTGCGACCACATCAACCTTTCTAACAGTTCCATCAACCAATACACAAAGACGAGTTCTCCCCGTGAACTCGTGTGTATTCACTAAATCTTTCCGCACTACTGCGCTACTACAACCACTATCTCTAAGGACCTTGACCTTTGTATATCCTATATAACCCTCTGAAACTGGCATCCCACTAAACGGTTTTTGGTCTGCATTTGCCTTGCAGGCTGCACTAACAATAGGGAGTTCATGGCCACACTGAATGTGTACCTTACAATCTGAAATGCAACAAGGTTCAAGTGTAGATTCATTTGGAATTAAACAACTAACAATGACCTTGGGCTTTGTTTCCTCTTGTTCTACAACACAGTTTCCTGACTCAAAATTCCTACCATATCCCCTGCCTCGACCTCGGCCACTCCATCCTTCCCTTGACTTATCAAATGGCTTAAACCCTGATCCACTACCCATCGACTTAGCCGGACAGTCTCTAACCATATGACCTGGATTACCACAGCCATAGCACTTCCTACCAACTTCACGAACGCGATATTACTCCTGATGGCATAAATTTACTGGAATGATTCACATTGCGATTGTCTCTACCTGTATTCAATTTGCTACTGCAATCAAACCCCCCATGAGCCTCGTTGTATTGTTCTGCCAGTACCGACATTTCATGAACGGTTTCAGGTTTTCGTTCTTTTAGAAAAACAGCCAAATTCTTACCCATTGCCATCATAAATTGTTCCCTTAATAACAGATTACTTAGCCCATCATAAGTTTTTGGTGCATTCCCAAGTTCCATCCATCTGTCAAGATAATTTTCGAATCGTGCAACAAATTGCGAACTACTTTCCCCAGACTCTGGTTTACTGTTTCTGAATTTATGCCTGAATCCTTCTTCAGTCAATTGAAAGCGTTTCAACAATGAGTCCTTCAAAGTTTTGTAATCTGCTGCATTTGTTGGAGACAATCGTGAATAAACTTCTAAAGCTTTGCCCTTCAACAATGTACTCAAATTCACAGCCCATATATCTTCAGACCAACCAGCCATTTCAGCAAAACGCTCAAACCTTTGAATGTATGCATCTAAGTTATCCTTTCTTCTTCAAAGGGAGGTAATCTGGGTAATTTCATTTTTGCCCCACCACCGTTATTGTACGAGTGATTACCTGCATTATCATATGCTAAAGACATATCACCTGATGCCCTACTTCTAACTCGTTCAAGTTCAATTTCCTTATCTAACTAACAGCTCTAACTTGCACCTAGTCTGCTCTTTAGACAACTCTAACTCGAAATGCTTTTGTTTTTCCTCAGACAAGGCTAATTCCTTCCTACTCTCTCGCTCCTATTTCTCTCATCTCTTTCACGTGTAAGCTCCTCTCGCTTCTCGATAAATGCTAGCAATTCATCCCCTTGATAACAACAAACCCCTGTCCAAGTTCCATTAACTTTTCAAAATCCATATTTCTCGTCAATGAACCTTCACCTACAAGCCTAAATACAATTAATATCAATAGTCCTATTGCCAATATCCATATACCTTTTTCCGAGCAATGACCTATCCCACCGCTGCCACCATTTGTCACAAATTGACGAGTTCGTTGGATAGGTCGGCAGATGGATCTGATGGCTAAGACTAGTGAACACAGTTGGATTAGGTGTAGCATGTATATTATGGTTAAAACACGTCGTCAAGTAAAATATGATTACTATTTTACACACAAGTACAAGTGAACCCCTCAAACACTTCAACACAAACACATGTCAAATAACCACCCTGCTTATGAGTGTATCATTTCATAACACAATTCCAAAGTGTCTCATTACCCCACATAATGTTACAAGTGTCAACTACCCCACAACTGTTCACAAGTGTCTAATTCCCACACAGGATCATAAGTGTCTAATTCCCCCACATAAGTGTCTTAAGTCCCACACAGTTCATAAGTGTCTAATTCCTCACATAAGTTCATATGTGTAATTCCCCACATACATCTCTAATTTCCCCCATATCGAATTCATAAGTGTCTAATTCCCAACACAAGTGTGCAAAATTCTCACACAGTTCATAAGTGTCTAATTCCCCACGAAGTGTATAAATCACACAGTTCTAAGTGATAAGTGTCTATTCCCCACATAAGTGTATAAATCCACACACAAGTGTCTTAAGTCCCACAGCAGTTGTTAAGTGTCTAATTCCTCACATAAGTTCATATGTGTCTAATTCCCCACATACATCTCTAATTCTCCCATATCAATTCATAAGTGTCTAATTCCCAACACAAGTGCGCAAATCCCACACAGTTCATAAGTGTCTAATTCCCCACACAAGTGTATAAATAAATCCCACACAGTTCATAAGTGTCTAAATCCACACACAGGATCACACGTGTTACATTAGCAACTGCATTAACTTCTCTCTAGATTCCATTGTCAGTGAGTGTGAATATACAGGACGATAGTACTCAATAATACACCCGGCCATCTTAGGACATGTAATGGTCCACACAGGACAAGTCACGGCCCACACAGGACACGTAATGTTCCACACAGATCAAGTATTGGTTCACCCAGGAAAAGTAATGGTCCACACAGGACAAGTAACGGTCCACACAGGACAATGTTCCACACAGGACAAGTAACGGTCCACACAGGACAATGTTCCACACAGGTCAAATATTGTTCCACATCGGACAAGGAATGGTCCACACAGGCCATTCACAGTCCACACAGGACACGTAATGTTCCACGCAGGTAGTGTAAGGTCCAGGCCTCAGAGTATTGTCCCCCACTCATGGAAACGTAATAATGGAAAGTTCTTACATATTAGCCCAGGAACAAACTGTCTCAACAATGCACATGCAGGCTCGCTTCCTCGCCTCGCTGCTCTCACATGCCCGTAGCACGGCCACACCCAAAAACCACCTGTACAATACAAAACTATCTTCTAGCAAAAATTCCAGAATTACAAAGTATGTCCAAAAAGAAAACATCTTTTTAAAAAACAATCCTCAGCTATTTGTCACTTAGCCACTCTACTAAAGTGTCAATGAATGAACAATTCATTTACTGTGAAGTCTGGTATAATATTTCACAATCTTAGGCGAATGCATATTTGAGAATATTAATAACACTTTTGTAAAAATAATCACATTTGAACTTCAGATAAAATTACACAAAGCCTTTGACTAGTAAAAATACATATTCACAATTTACACAATTCACACAATTCACACACAAACTACATGTCACTAAAACTAATGCACATGTACTTACAGTTGGATAACTCAGTCTACTGTCTCTAATACAAGTATTGTTGTTGCCTAGTCGAGATTCAAATGTCCACTGTCCACAATGACCCCACTTCAACTCATGTACAATGCACATGTCCAAACACACAGGTAACCTGCTTGACCACTCAAAAAACCAATACACAGGAATGTCAACATGTATCTCACAGTAGATATTCATTCACTACATACATGTACACTACCGTATTTGACCACCTATGTGTCCAGTGTCCAGCAAACCATATATACCTATATACCCAACAATGAATATTGTGACACAATGACACCTAACTTTTTCATGCGACTCAGTTCTGACTTGCATCTATCGTGTAGCGCAACAGGGACTTTTCGTGGTGGGTGGATAACAGGTGTTGAATTGGGTTCTAAGTGAATCGTGCACTCCCCTGGGAAGAGACCAATACCTTGAAATACCTCAGAGTGGTCATGTAGAACAGTTTGTTTTGTGTAGAAAGTGGGTGATTTGCCAGTTTCTACTGAGTATGTGAGTTTGAGTAGTTTGAAATGCATGCTTGACTGTAAGCCAAATAGTGGAGGTGACTTTGTATCAACTACAATGAAACTCGACATTGTGCGTTTTGACCAGACCGTGGATGTAAGCAGGGCAGTTTGATGCACCCTAACAAGTCAAGTGAGTTACCATTGTATGCGGATAGCTGTGTGTTGGAGTTTTGAAGTGGAGCTTTGATGTTCAGTTTCTGAAATACAGAGTAGGGAAGGATGTTGACTTGAGCGCCTGTGTCAACTTTGAATTTAATCAAACAATTTGTAGGGCCTACCTGTATCTCTGCATATACCTGTCCATTGATAATCCGGGACTCAACACTATCCACATATACATCCGAATACACATCCAATTCACTATGATCATACACATCCTGATCACAATTATCCATGGCTTGAACATCATTGACATTTTTAGATTTTGTAAGGCACATTTTAGCGAAGTGGTTCCACTTTTGACAATAATGGCACTGTTGTCCTCTGGCTGGGCACTGATCTTTGTTGTGTGTTTGGCCACAGTTTCTGCATCGCGGGCTCCCATTGGGTTTCCATGTTGGTGGCTTGTTACGCGCCTGTCTGTCATAGGTCGGAGCTGGAGAAGCTGGATACCTGCGTGGCTGTCGTGGTGGCATCCTTGTCCGGACCGCATTGACGTCGGTGTTGGCACCTAATGGTGTTGGTTGATTCATAGTGCGCAATTGTTCCTAGGGCATACTCAATTGATTGGCATATCTGAGTAGCCTTGTCTAACGTGAGTTTGTCGCCTTCTGTGATTAGCCGCTCTCTCACTTTCTGCGATTTGATACCGAACACAATTCTGTCACGTATCATTTCGTCTGGATCATCATAGTTGCAGTCCTGTGCTAATAGCTTCAACTTTGTGAGAAATTGTTCCACTGTGTTTTCTCCTTGAATTTCATTGTTAAACTTGTAACGTGAAAACACTGGATTGCACTTAGGTTGTATGTGCAATTTGATGGCACCACAAACGGCATTCAAGTTTGTCTTCTGCTCTTCACTTAAAGACAATGTGTCGAAGATGTCTCTGCCTTTATCGCCGATCCAGAGCAGCAAGTATGTTATTTTCACATCGTCTCCCTTGTCTTTCAATGGACCTCTGAATATCAGGTCAGTGTGTTGCTGGAATTTTCTCCACGCTTCAGGTAGATTGGTACAATTCCAGACCATACATGGAGTTGGTACACCGTTTAAATCCATTCTGTAGTGAATGATTGAAATTCTGCTCGCATGGAATTTAACTGTCTAAATGTCCATTCAGGAATGTTCAAATTCACACTGGTAATCCCTCTACTCTGACACCATGTTGTATTATCACTATTGTGGATGAATACAATTAATTGAACGACTAGTTGTGTTCTATCTTTTAATTGGTACTATGTTCTCTGAGTGCTATTACTAGACTGACTCTGTACATGTGTAACATGGGGAGGGCGGGACTTAATAAGCATGATAAGGGGCTGCTGTGATTGGCAGGTGCCATGCTACAAGGAACATGCTCAGGGGTCAGGGTGACTGGTCACTGCAACCTGAGTGGTTGCATAACGACATTGATGGACATAATGTAACAGTCTTGACATTTCAATTGTTGGCTTTACATTTATTGAGCATAGGCTGCATGTAAATCCAATACTTGTTTACAATTAAACATTATTAATGTGCAATTTACAGACTGTCATAATTTTACACTTACGAACATTTTAGTCGTATGAAGTTTAGTGAAACGGGCATACATACGTACATACATAAATGTGATAATATTATGACACGCATGTAATAACACCTGCAGCGAATGTTATTGGCTGGCCGCATCACCCTATTTACGTATTCGCATAATGCGCCAACGTTATGCCAAACGAACAAAACGCAGACGTTTCAAATGACGTCCCTAATGGTGCAACAAAGCAATGATGTTTTGACGTTGACGTTAGAAGCGTCGGTGACGAAAATCACTACAATTGTTAAAATGCTCCCATTATAGGAATGAATGGCCTTTTTGTGGAATTTATCGGGGTATAAACTTGGAAAAGTCGCGGGAATACTGGACGAAGGCCTGGAAGGCCTCGTCCATGTTTTAATCCCGTATACCCGCGACTTTTCCAAGTTTATATCCCCGATAAATTCCACAAAAAGACCATTCATTCATTATACTTCCAACATTTGAAATAAATTCATCAAGAAAATGTGTTTATCTTCCGTTTTCTTAAGAATTATTTTAACTGCGCCTCACAGTTACGGAAAGTAGTTCGGCGTGGGAGTTTACTGGGATATAAATTTTGGACATAGACTTAAGAGTTCATGCACCATACAGCTATGTAATATGTTACATACACTTTGCGACAAACCAAGGCGTTAGGATAAGGACGTGTGAAAGCTTGGTGAAATCGGATACGGGGCGAAGATACATTACATTATAACATATTAGACTTTATCTTGTTTGGTATAAAATACGATTCCTTATGGCAAATGCCTTGTAAATAAATATGGCATAATAACCATGACATTGTCTGAACTTATAACGTCTATGAATTTTACCACACTTGGCCTTTTCCAATAACGTTTCAAAATATAAGATTTACGCAAATATGTACGTGATGCATTCCAAAACAAAGTCAGACTCATCTTCTAGGATTGAACAAGAAGAACAATTATATGTAATGTTTAGTTTCAGGTAGTCGTGTTCGCCGATTATCATCGATCACTAAACTTGGTTTTCTAATTGCGAACAACATGATTCTTTTAGAATACGATGGTGGCTTATAACAGTTTCCTCATTGTAAGTCATATTTCCGTTCGGACGACAATGTATGATGGCGTTCGCTAATTGCGGGAAGTAACTCTGCAATACTCCCGGACCGTCCGGGAGTATTACAGAGTTACTGCCCGCAACTAGGAGTTCGCATGTACGTGCGCGCGGAACCGCAGCTGTCGTTCAAGGGAGATTTAACACCCGTGTTTGAAGGATTTCTTTTGTGCGCATGCTGCGTGTAATCTCCGCCGAGCGTGTGTCGGCTGCAGCAGTAAGGCACGTATCGCACGTAGGTATATAGCATGATGATCGGGTTAGACATACATCATAGTTTCACCATCGAGGGCTGGACGTGGTATCCATTACACTGTGACAGGTCCATTTGTCTCTGTACTGTCGGATCATTGGGCTGCGCTGCGAGGCTCCATCATCCTGTCGTATTCCCAATGTTAGGTCACGTGTTGTCATTGTCTCATTATGACCGAGTGACTGGGGTCATCACGTGTCGGTCGCGATGGAATAATAAGCATGCATATTGTCATGTTAACTTCATGCTGATTGCCAACTCCGAGTTGACCATGTACCACCATTGATAGTTTGGATGGGCAGAAGTAATAATGTAAGAGTTGTTAAGCTGGGATATGATGTACACAACACCATTACATCATTACCATTATAACTGATGTGGAATTGGTGGATTGGTGGCCTTGGTGGAATCATAAGTAAAAACACAATACACTGATGCATTCTCTAGCAAAGGAAACCCGGCTATCTGATGACATTATAGGAATGAATGGCCTTTTTGTGGAATTTATCGGGGATATAAACTTGGAAAAGTCGCGGGAATACTGGACGAGGCCGGCTTTTTGTGGAATGTATCGGGGTATAAACTTGGAAAAGTCGCGGGAATACTGCACGAAGGCCGGAAGGCCTCGTCCAGTATTCCCGCGACTTTTCCAAGTTTATATCCCCGATAAATTCCACAAAAAGGCCATTCATTTCCGGCCTTCGTCCAGTATTCCCGCGACTTTTCCAAGTTTATACCCCGATAAATTCCACAAAAAGGCCATTCATTCCTTATAATTCCAGCATTTGAAATAAATTCATCAAGAAAATGTGTTCATTTTCCGTTTTCTTAAGAATTATTTTAACTGCGCCTGACGGTTATGGAAAGTAGTTCGGCATGGAGTTTACTGGGACGTAAATTTTGGACAGAGACTTGCTACGGACCAATCAAATGTTAGGGAATTGTGTAAATATTTTTATGCTGGAATTATGAATGCATGTGTTAGTGTGCTAGTGTGTATTCCGATAATACGTCTTTCTGCTCTCGCTTGATAAACAGTATATAAAGACGCGCAGGGCATTCTCTTTTTTTCAGTAAATATATATTTTTTCTAAAATACATTTACTATCAAACAAGTATACAAATGTGTTCAATGCATGAGAAAGTATTTGTTTCACTACATACGAGCACAGGTGTTTGAACAGATGGCCAGTATGGTGGTGTGATATGGGTATTTTGGTGATTGTTTTTGGTAGATTTGGGTGGATTTCGTTGGTTTTGGGTAATTTACATAGTTTTGTGCAACTACTAATGCTCAATCGTTACACACGACATAAATCGTTAATTATCTACACATTCACCGTTGCGAACTTTCGGACCAATTGTATACAGTCAACATACCAAGGAATGAAAACTTTTTCAATATTTGGCAAATACAAGTTCCAACATGTGTTGCTTTCAGACCGATTATATCATCAATTTTCAACCACCAACTCCAAATTCGGGTTCTATCGATTCAGGAATCAATATACGTGAACTGCAATTATCTGTTCCTACATTCAAGACATATAAGACATTAAAAGTAATACAATTGCGCGATTTTCTAACGAGCCCTGAAAGCGGTGATTTCACGCGTGGCGCGCTATTTGATTGGATAGCCATTTCCCGCGATGTGTCAACATCCACTACGACATCCACCGTCACGCTATTATTAGATTTCAGTCAATGAGCGTCGCGATGTAAAGAGATTTACACGTCTATCTAAGGAGGTGTAGCCAAATTTCTACGCTTTGAGAGCTCGTCCATCTATCAGAGAGTATTTGACGTTTTTCTGACGATTTATAGATGTTTGACTTGCATTGGCGGTTCAGGTCTACTACATTAATCTAAACAAACAATTTGTGACCGGTTTTATTGTTACCGGTTAACAAATAATGGTTTTATTGGTTAAAAACGTACGCGGGTAGAATCTCAGTTTCTCACCTTGTAAATTCGTACGTATATATGTGTAACTCGCGGAAGGTGGCGTAAATTTGTATGTTGGTAACAATGCACACAAACCACCAGATATACCCAAATAATTAATAAAACACCGAATTTTTCTTCCAGAACCTGTGTTCTCAATGTGTTGTGTATATTTGTCATGGAACAGGCATATTGCAGCTGTCATTTGTCACCTGTGTCTGGCAACTGATTACTCCTCATTGGCTACCAATTAGGCTTTGTAATTTATTTAATCGTGCAACGCATCGTGCACTTTAGAATCGATGCGCGCAGAAACAGTAAAATCACAACTTAGTACAAAATTAATGTGGCTGTCACATCGCCTTTCTGTGCTCCATTCCGGTCACGCATGCCGGAAGGAATGAACGGGTCGTGATCCTGGTTAATTGCCCAGTAAAGTGTCACCGTGCGGGCAGATCGGATCAGTGTGGGCCATGTAACTGATACCAAGCTCGCCCCTCGCCCCACGCCTCGCCACCTCGTGTTGTGGCTGGAGGACTAGGGAATGCCGGGCTAGTGTTTTATACCAATTCATCAGGCACGGCTAGGAAACGCGTAGGAATTCCGAGGCAAGTCTCGGAATTCCTATCGTTTCCAAGCCGAGTCTGAAAAACTCGGTACACTAGCCTGGTATTCTTTAATCGGGTAAGGTTTCTGCTACAGAAGAGCATTTAACGAAGGCTTCGATGAATAGAACGCGCACTGGTTTGAGTTGCGCAAGTACACTGGTGTAATTCGGCGACGAAATGTGATACAATTCGACCAATGAAATATCAGTGAAAGTAGTTTTAAGTCCGACGTGATGCTGATATTCGTATCGCGGCAATGCAGGATTCGACAACTTGTTACCAGTCAGTATGTATTAGACCAACACAAAGCCTGTTGCCTGTGACATTGTGTGCATGACGTCTGCACCAGTATAGCTCCAGAACTTCTAACACACCCACACATGCTCATGTTGCCTGATAGTACGGAGCCCCGCAGGGGACATGGATTTTTTTATTAATTCGTTCCCACGAAATAACAATTTCTTCCCTCGAAATGACAATTCGTTCCCACGATATATGGTGGGAACGAATTGTTATATCTTGAGAACGAATTGTTATTTTGTGGGAACGAATTGTTAAATTGAGGGAACGAATCGAATTGTTATATCATGGGAACGAATTGTTATTTTGTGGGAACGAATTGTTAAATTGAGGGAACGAATTGTTATTTCGTGGGAACGAATTAATAAAAAATAATTCTACGTCCCCTGCAGGGCTCTGTATAATAGGGATCTATTTGTGTGTTACAAAAATGGCGAACGACGCATCCTTCATCAAACTGCACTGGGCTTAAATTCATCGCAAGAGTAATAACCAAATTCTCTTATAGCAGGCTTAAGAATACATTTTCAGATTTCGATTGGTAACTGAACAGACACGCGCGGCAGTTGAATGACGTAGAATACATGTTGTATGACATGTGTCGTATTATTGTACAAAAGAATGTGAAACAAATTATGTAAAAAATGAGTCCTAGATCCGCGTGCCCTTCATATAAACGGATTGTGCAATAATGCATTCTATGTCAGATAATTAATTGCCAGCACTGCAACAATTTGCTGTAGAAACACGTAACCACTGTTTAAAGCTATGTGCGCGCTTCGAATAAATGCCATATTTTAGTATATTGTAATGATCATATATAGTCCCGTTCTTAAATGACCTTAGCTATTGATATGACGGTAAAAACCAACAAACAAACATTTTATATAGACAACGGTATGATCTATCACGGTCGGGAACGTAGAACTAGCAAAACGTGACGTATCCCCATAATGTGCTACGTAGCTCGTCACCTACATAGGAATCACGACATTACGGAACAAACAAAATAAATCTGATAATTAGATTCACTATATGTTTTATTTAAACTTCTATTGTCGTTTATGTTATATGCAAACAGGGATTCTAATACTTTGACTCGTCACAAACACAAAGAATATAATCAGCTACAGTGGTGTCAGCATGTAATTGCACACACGAACGAACACGACAAGTTGGTTCCAACCTGTCTTGTTCGTTCGTGTGTGCACTTACACGCTGACCCCTCTGTAAATACAGCTCATTTAGACGTTGCGACAGACTAGTAAAGTCGGGTCATGGGTTCGATTCGACATCCGGCGATTTATTTTTCTTTCTTTTTTTTATTTTTCCTGGCGGTAAATCAAGGTGCATGATCACGTGGTTAAAACTACAACAACAATGGCTGAAAGTGCTGAAAGAGCGCCCACTCCAAAGTAAGTATTACTTGATATTTTTTAATATGCAACGGTTTTGATGAAATATGATGCAGCAAACGCGTCTTCATGAGTTGCATTTGGTGATCCCGGGAGTTCGGCACATACTTATGTCGTTTTTGCGAAGAATTAATTTCTTCGAAGAACTAATTTCTTCGAAGAATTAATTTCTTCGAAGAATTAATTTTTGCGAAGAATTAATTTCTTCGATTCTTCGATAAAATCGATTCTTCTCAAAAACGACAGAAGTTTGGGCCAAAGAACCGAGATCACAAAATGCAGCTTAACAAGACGCGTTTGATGCGCCATATTTCATCGAAATTCGTTACATAATAATGACCAAATAAAAGAATACGTACTTTGAATCGGAGTGCTTCTGGAAGTTTCAGTACTTATTGTTGTTGTTTTAACCATGTGATCATACACCTTGTAAATGCGAACGTTATATTTACAAACTATATACAAGAATTGAGCATCATCATTTAGGTTATCCCTTTCAACCATAGACAAAATAAAACAAACATTTGCAAACATGCAGACGAGCTGACTGGAAACGCAGGGAATGGGATCATGTGATCTTTTATTTACACTGCAGTAATGGCGGTGCCAATGAGGTCTCGGGTAAATCGTATTTTCATCAATATGACTGCGGGTACTTCCTTTAAATGACGACCATGTTCCAGCCGTTAATACTATACGAGTCCGCTAATACCAACTTTATCAGTATTACTTGTGTAGTTAGTCTGAACATTCTGCAGAGAAATTTGAATCGGACAGAATCGAACGTTGTTTAATGACTGACTGTATAGAATATGACATTTTGTTATAAATGTAGTGTAATCTATATAATGCATATCTGACCCTGTTCTTCTTAGAATATATTATACAGAGCATCGAGTTGCCATCTCCGCCATTGTAGTTTGTACATGTTATCGGATAGTTTCACCACTTGGAGGGTTTGACACCTACAGCAAATTATATGGCAGAAATTCTAATAAAAGTTGGTGCAATACGTGCCAGAAATATAGGACGACAACGTCCTATAAATATTATTTCAGCAGACTACACAAAAAGCGAGACATCTGAGTATTTCTACCATCACTCACAAAATATACAATGGACACTTTTTCAATGTGTAAAATGACAAACTGATGCACTGTACATTATTAGAAGTGCATCTGCCACAGGTAAAAACAAGAGAATGTTCACATGTATGTTAGATGATCAGGGGTCCCACGGGTCCTTAAACTAGCAGAATGTGTCATACTGTCGAGTGAAAACGAAGTACATGTATAAATGTTCACATATGAAGTTGTGACTATGAAAAAAACGAATGTCCTCTAGCATGTCTATATATGTTGGTATATTCGCCAAATGTCACGTCTCTCACGTCGCTACAGTAGAATAACAGATACTTCATATCATGTGTCAACCTGGGTACAGCAAGATATATCTCCAGTGGGCCAAACAACCGACTGACAGCCCACATTTCGGCGGCTGTTAATACGGAAACAATGCCTATTTAATAACTGACTGACAGCCACCGTAGACACACAGTGAACCCTATCACGGAGCACCCTGTGACATAGTTGCGAACGGTAACTCTTGAAATTTACTCCCGTACTGTCCGTAGCCTGACTACGGACGGTACGGAGGTACATTGCAAGAGTTACCTTTCGCAACTACCTGGGACACAGCTTAGTGTCTGCCATATTCATCGAATAACTAAGAACATATGCATTGCTTTGTGGCTGATACTGGAGAAATGATTCTGTGACCAGTGTATTTCCTGAGCAAAAGTACACTCCTGTAACCTGATAATGATCTTGTTAGACGCATTACTGGCGTTTCATTGATGGAATAGCAAACAGTGCAGATCCTGATCAGACTGTCCTCATACACAGACTAATCTGGATCTACACTGGTCGCAAAGCTCATAAGCCCCATTCCTCCAGTCACAGCCACATATACATTTACTGTCTGTTCCACGTTTTTCTGCCGACGTACTTTTGTCTATTAAACACATTAAATCTAAAACATATTTAAATTTTAAATGCAAGTACTTTTTCATCAATAGTAAAAAAGTCACCCTCCCAAAAAAATGTATTGGATGAAATTCCATCAAATATTGATTTTATAGCAATACAACGATAATGGTTCTATGGGAATGTAACATGCAGAGCTCCCGATAAGCTGCGTATTTTCTTAAATACCCAATTAAAATTGCCAAAACTCAATTGAAATCAGAAGTAGCGAGTATCAAAAAGCAATAACAAATGTGTGGTACGTTTATCATGCTGCAGAAATCAATAAACAGACCACAAATATAGCATATGTTTTATTATTTTCCATGAATACACATCTTGGTATTTCATTAGAATTGTCTCCAAGGAGACAATTCTAATGAAATGTCAAAACATGTTTTCATTTCGAAGCAAACCATTCAATAATTGCTGTGTGTTGATGTGTGATTTTATTTTACTCAATTAAAATTTTGAAATACCCAATTGATTCAGAAATGATGGAGTGACAATAATCAATTGCAAGTTCCTTATCTGGAGCCCTGTGACAAAAAGGAGGCGAATGATGACACCCAAAGTCGAAAAAGGGAAAACAATAGTTACATTTTGAAAAACCGTCCACAAATAAAAAGAATGTTAAAACAATGTATTTTAGCCCCCATGTTAAATTCCCATTGGATTTCTTTTGTTTTCGCAATAAAATCAATATTTGATGGAATTTCAACAAATAAACACATTTGGGGAGGGTGACTTTTTGTTATTGATTTAACAACTACTTACATTTAAATATTTTTTAGATTTAATGTGTTTAATAGCCAAACGTTCGTCAGCAGGAAAATGTGGAACAGACAGTAGTTTGAATTAAACAGTTTCCTGGACGATTTGTTGTATTGATATGATACAATACTGCATATACAAACGGTTACATGTGCATGACTGTCGCTTTGAGACCAATATCAAGGTGGTTAAACAACAACAACAAGTACTGAAACTTCCAGAAGCCCTCCGATTAAAAGTACGTATTATTTTATTTTGTCCTTATTATGTAACGGATTTTGATGAAATATGGCGAATCAACCGCGTCTTGTTAAGCTGCATATGATGGTCTCGGTACTTCTGTCGTTTTTGCGAAGAATCGATGTCCGTGTCTGGATGTGCCGAACTCCCGGGACCACCAAATGCAGCTCATGAATACGCGTTTGCTGCGGAAATCGATTCTTCGCAAAAAACGACATACATATGTGCCGAACTCTCGGGACCACCAAATGCAGCTCACGAAGACACGTTTGCTTCACCATATTTCATCAAAATCCGTTGCCTATTAAGGAAAATATCAAATAATACTTACTTTGGAGTGGGCACGCTTTCAACACTTTCAGCCATTGTTGTTGTTGTTGTAACCACGTGATCATGCACCTTGAATATACTTAACTCATTAAATAGATGCTGAGTATGCTACCGTTGCTACACAGTGGGCATTTAAGTCAAACTGAAGTGGTGAGTGGAGCAAGGGGCATAACTCCATAACGAATGAATTAGCACCTTTCTTCCACTGATCAATTCGATAAAGTCCGTCGTCGTACACGTCTCCATATCTTGGTACACGTATACCGGGTTTATTTGATGGATGAATCCTATTTGCCTGAAATAATGATAGATAACTTCGTTTCCGGTCAGTCATGTACTGGGGACCACTCGATGCGAGAGAATGTTTTTGTCCATCCTCCAATGGCGCTGATAAGATTGACGAGAATTGGTTTGCCTGGCGCTGTATGGATGTATCAGCCTTTATGTGACATTGATTAACCCCTGTCATATCGGCGGATAAATAACGGACCATTGTTGCCAAAAGTACGTCCTGTCCGCCATAGACCGGGTCGAACGCAATATTACTTTGTAACAAATGGCGCACTGATGCTCCGAATTCCATTTAAATGATCGTTGTCGGCACGTAAATGGTTTTATGTAGAAAACACACCTCACTAGTTAAACTATTACGAAATAAATACTTGTATTGTGTTAATTGGAATCGTTAGTATTACAAGCGGGCCATTGTGACGCTATATCCCTCACCTGTAGCCGATTTTTTCAAAATTGCTAAGCATACTTATCTAGCTACATATAATTTGAGGGAGAAATCATTTATTTTTCTCGAAATGAATTATTTCATATAGAACTTACGACTGCATATATTTGATGATTAAAAGCATGCATACTTATTATACTGAATTTATTACATTAATGATAATGAAATAAATTCTGTATAATAAAATTAATAAATGTATCCTTAAATTGAAAATGTCTCCCTCAAAGTGTACTTAGCAAGATACGTATACTTTGCATTTTTTTATGAAATCGGCTACTGGTTATTATATATATGTAAGTTAATCCAATAGAGCTTTATACATTTATTATTCCTACAATGTTGTGTCGAAACTAGTCTGGTGATTATAATGGTAAGACATTGTTTAAATATTCTGTCCAAATCTCCAAATTGGAGATCGTGACATAATCCAAGATGGCCGCCTTATAAAAGGCGGCCATCTTGGATTATGTCACGATCTCCAAATTGAAAAAAAATATGTAAACGTTTCACGAAAGACAATAACTATGAAGTTTGGTCAGCATCGCCCAAGCGGTTTGTAAGAAAATGCTGTTTGAAAGAAAGATGTAATAAAAAGATACTGGCTTGACATTTTCGCGGCCATCCTGGATTTCGATAAAGAAAAAACGCTTCAAAGCGATCGTCTCCTCAATACCTTCGATTTGATATGCAACTTGACCATATTTGGTCAAATGTGAAATTTAACCCCTAATTTACCCGCCGGGCCCCACCCATTTTTGACCCCTGGGTCATCATTTTAACAAATCTAACCTGCATTGACTATCGATCATTTCTTGAAATATGTCTGGCGGTTCGTGAGAAGAAGATTTTTTTAAGAATGCGTCTTTAGTATGTGACCTACTTTTCCACGGCGGCCATCTTTGCGACAACCTCCAAATTTACAAATCTGACATTCCCCCACCCATAGATCATCTCAGTGAAGTTTGACCAACATTTGCCAAGCGACGAGAAGAATACGTTTGAACTCTTTAATTAAAGGATGACCTTTCGACGGCTATCTTGGATGACCTAATCATCCAATTTCGACACAAAAATTATCCAGAGTGATCGTCTCCTCAATATCTTCGATTTGATATATGGCATGACCATATTCGGTCAAATGTGAAATTTTACCCCTACTTGATCCCTCCAGCACCGCCCATTTTTGACCCCGGGGCCACCATTTTAACAAATAAAAGTTTTGACTATCAATCATTCCTGCCAATTTCATGGCGTTCATGCGAAAAAGCTTCTTTTTTTTTCTTTTTCTTTAAATAACCTACATTTTTACGGCGGCCATATTGGATTATACGATGACCTCCATTTTAACAAACATGAAAAGGCTTCGCCCACGGACCATAACAGTGAAGTTTGGCGAATATCGGCCGAGCGGTTCACGAGAAGAAGACGTTTGAAATAACTAATACAATGATGACATGTTGACCTTTTGGCGCCAATATAAGGTTTGATCATGTCCAGCCGTGTGCAAACGTTTGCTGTGGCCCTCGGGAACTGTTTGAACCCAAGGCCGCAGGCCGCGGTTTCAAACAGTTCCCGAGGGCCACAGCAAACGTTTGCACACGGCTGGACATGATCAAACGTTATTGTTACATTTCCAACAAAAAACTGATGTAATTTGAGCATTATATTCAGTATTTTCAGTACTTTTATAAATCGTCCCATTCGCGTAGATAATTTTCGGTATTCATATTCCGGGGCCGCGTCATGAACGTCATGAAGTAGTGACGTCATGAAGGCACTTCCGCGTAGTGATGTCATGAAGGCACTTGGTCTACGCGCGGCCCCGGAATGAGCATTGCCTAAAGCCATATGCAAACAACACGCGCTATTTGTTTGCACATACACACATACATATGTGCAAACAACGGAAACCATGTAACAATCTTGGATGACGTACTCATCCGATTTCGACAAAACATGCTCCAGCGTTACTGTCTTGTCGATACCATCGACTTGATATATGACATGGCCTTATTCGGTGAAATGTGAAATTTGAACCATACGTGACCCCTCCGGCCCCGCCCATTTTTAACCCCGGGGCCACCATTTTAATAAATCTGACTATGGATCATTCGTTGAAATCGGTCTGGCAGTTCGTGAGAAGAATATTTGTTAAGAATTTTACATACTTTTCCACGGCGGCCATCTTGGATAATGCGACGACCTCCAAGTTTACAAATCTGACGTTCCCGTACCAATATAATTATCATCTCAGTGAAGTTTGACCAACATTGGTCCAGCGGTTCGGGAGAAGAAGACGTTTGAAATTGTGGACGTACGGGCGATGGACGGACGACGACGATGACGGACGAAAAGCGTTAACAATAGCTCACTTGGTTTAGGTGAGTTAAAAGATGTAATAAACACAAAGTAAGTTATTTTGCATAATTTAACAAACGCTTCAAAGAAACTGCTGAAGATGGACTAGACGTCAGTAGGTTCTTACCTTCATTCCATACATAAAACATCTTTAGTCTATATCAGTCTTGTGCACTCTCGCGTTGCATTCGGGCGTAATATCGTGTGTTCTACATGTAGAAGGTATCACACCTATTGTATTGTGTGGTGGGTAATCCCGACAGCTCACCAGCTGAAAATGCATGTAACGGGCATGTATTACGGAGCCCCGCAGGGGACATGGATTGTTTTTATTAACTCGTTCCTACGAAATAACAATTCGTTCCCACTAAATAACAATACGTTCCCTCAATTTCACAATTCGTTCCAACGAATTAACAATTCGTTCCCTCAATTTAACAATTCGTTCCAACGACGAAATAACAATTCGTTCCCACGGGAACGAATTGTTTATTCGTTATATCGTTCCCATGAATTGTTAATTCGAGGGAGGGAACGAATTGTCATTTCGTGGGAACGAATTGTTAATTCGATGGAACGAATTGTTATATCGTGGGAACGAATTGTTAATTCGAGGGAACGAATTGTTATTTCGTGGGAACGAATAGTTATTTTGTGGGAACGAATTGTTATTTCGTGGGAACGAATTAATAAAAAAATAATTCTACGTCCGTATCACACCTATTGTATTGTGTGGTGGGTAATCCGGACAGCTCACCATCTGACAGTGCATATACACGGGCATGTATCCACTAACTAGTGCAGGAGATGTATTGATTACATGTTTTCTGTATAATATTGGTACATGTATAAACAAATCTGTAAATATGTGCAATTTTTATGGTATGTTATTGTGGAAGTCTGTGTTGCTGTCGATTGACTTGTTAAACACGTCCCAGGACGTGCGTTTTACTGAATGTGAAAACCTCTCACGTGTGATCGATTGGTTTAATTATGCGGCACTTGTGAGCTATCAATTACTGACTATAATACATATTGATTACATGTATACAATATAACATTGGCAATGTATATACATATATAGGGCGTAGTTGTTGCTCTCCATCCTCCATTACAATCCACCATTTAGCTTATAGCGACGTGAGGCCGCGTACACGTACAGACGGACGATGCATCACAAGTCTCTTACACTTATCACGATATATACCACTGTCTGTTCCACGTGTTTCTGCCGACGAACTTTTGGCTATTAAACACATTAAATCTAAGTACTTTTTCACCAAAAACAAAAAAGTCACCCTTCCTAAAGTTTGTTTGATGAAATTCCATCAAATGTTTATTTTATAGCAAACAAAAAGAAGATAATTTCCTATGGGGGAAAACGAGATGGAGAGACTTTTTGTTATTGATGAAAAAGTACTTACATTTAGATATGTTTTAAGATTTAATGTGGTTAATGGCCAAAAGTTCGTGGCAGCAAAACGTTGAACAGACAGTATGAACAGACAGTATGTCTTGCCAAACCCCGGTGGCAAACACACCGATGAAACCATACGATAGAGTTTACAAATAGTAGGCCTGTATTACTATGGACACTCATAACCGGCCACCACATATCGCATTACAGTGGAACCTCTCTAAACCGGACACTATGGGACGGATGTCCCAGGGTGTCCGGTTTAGAGAGGCTCCACTTAACTGTAGTTTTGCATTTCCCACTGCGGATATTACCAAGAACAGCGGGGCTAGTTTATGCCACGGAACGTCCGTTTAATGGTCCGTTTGTATGCAAGTTTGCGTCTCTGTGGAGCCATTGTGGACAGCAGGCCAGCCAATTTCGCTTCATATGTAATAGGCCATCTGTCTCTTTAAGTCGGGTTTGCAAATAAACAATGGATACACGTGCCAGACGGATTTATGGCGTACCGACCGTAACTGGTTTATATTGTACCTCTGGGATGGCAGCTATTCCATTATAGTTGTAAGGTGGGCAACGTGAGCACATGGCACCAGTTTCATCAAGTTTCTTACGATAAAAAAGTTCGGCATACGAATGTCTTTATGTATTTCTTCCCACCGTAATGTAGTTCACTATTGCTATATGTGTCCACCTACACGTACAACTAAAATGAAGGCGGTCTGTCGTACTACATGTGCAGTGTCTGTAGCCTATTTCACCAACATTACAAAGTATACTTTTCTAGCAAAGTATACTTTGAGGGAGAAATTTCAAATTTTAGGATAAATTTATTATTTTTTATTATACTGAATTTATTACATTATCACAGCCATTTTGGCTGTGATAATGTAATAAATTCAGTATAATAATTCTGCATACTTTTAATCATCAACTATATGCAGTCGTTAGTTATATGTGAAATAATGCATTTCAGGAAAAATAAATGATTACTCCCTCAAAGTATACTTTGCTAGAAAAGTATACTTGGCAATGTTGGTGAAATATGCCACTGGTGTACACCATGAGCAGGTGCTATTCAAATGTGGTGGTTGTATGGAACTGGCGCAGTGGGTGGTAAACGGACTTAAAACACGAAACCTTAACATTGAAACTAAGTAATCCAGTGAAGCGGGAAAAAGTAGGTCCAGGTCAAATGAAGGTCATATGACGTACTGCAGTTGCCGGGGTAAACAACTAGCAGATGATGTTGTTCAAGTTTGGTGGTTGTAGCCATTGCAGTGGGTGAGATATGGACTTAAACATAAAACCTCCACATTGAAAACTACTTAGTACTTGGTGCGAAGGAAGTAATGTAAAATGAAGGCCATATGGTTTCTGGGGTACACCACTAGCAGATAATGTTGTCCAAGTTTGGTGGTTTTAGCTATTACAATGAGTAACAAATTGGCTTACACACGAAAATTGAACATGAAGAAATCATCGAAGCGGAGAAAAATAGGTCCCTATCAGATTGCACAGGAAAGGGCTATATAGTCCGCGATATTGGCGTGCGTCCATGTACTTCATATACTTATTTATCACCATCCATATTTTGAATCTATAGCACACCCAATGTGGCCTCTATGTCCAAGGTCAATGTGAAATTGCTCTGACATTGTTAACGATGTACATGTATTTTATTATTTAGCATGCAACCAGCATAGGCAATGCACACGGTACATGTAAACGTATTATCTCGTCAACACAGTGCGTATGTGCCGTGAAATACGGTTTTGTGAAACATTTTGATATCCTGTCAATACGACATAATCACTGCGTATGAATATGTGCGGTGACTGGGGTTATTTTTGTTTGCATTTTAAATCCATTTGTAGGTGTTGACGGGATAAATAGAATAGTAGGTCAGTGCCGTGAATGGGAAAAATATCTGGCGCGGCTCGGAAACGGGATGTGCTCGGCAGAGCCTCGCCCATCCCGTTTCCTAAGCCTTGCCAGATATGTGTTCCCATTCACGGCACTAATCTACTATTCTCTATATAGGGGGTACAGCCAGGCTTCGAAGGTTTACGAAGCATTATCACATTGATTCATATAACACTTTAGATGCACGAGACGCTCCATGACAAAACAGGCGACACAGTTAGTCCAGTGTAGCCAGAGAGCAACATACCCTTTACGCAGTCGAATCATAGTCTACCATGTTCGTCATAATGCTGTTTCTATCAAACAAAATACGTAGCTGTCCGCAGATATGGCCAGTAGTAAACCACTACTCAAACAATGTGTTAATGCACTCTATACATATCACGCAATCTGATTGGCTGATGGTCATACATTACAGGTATATCATTGTTGATGAACGGTCGCAAATTATTTCGATATGTATTCCTACGCCAGTAGTAAAGGAGTTCATTAGAAATAGGTCAACCGCATTGTAATTGTAACCGGAAGGTCATTATTACATTTCATCCAAACTCCTATATCATATCCTATGATAACCATATCTCCTATAACCTATATATCCTATCTCATATCCTATGATACCCATATATCCTATCTCCTATATCATATCCTATATATATATTATAATGCACAGCTTACGGGGCGCCATACAGGACAGGTTAATTATGTGTACAAAATTGAGTTTTCTAACACAAAAAATCACAAAATCCAATTATGTAAAATTCTGATACAAAAACCAATTTTGTCCAGACAAAATTGAGTTTTGTAACACTAAAATTCACAAAATCCAATTATGTAAAATTCTGATATACAAAATTCATTTTTGTTATAAAGGATTCAATTTTGTAAGACAGAATTGAGTTTTGTGAACAAAATTCAGTTTTGTGGGACAGAATTTAATTTTTTCCACAAAAGTCAGTTTTGTCCACAAACATTAGTTTGCGTAGGATAGTCTATGCCATCTCTACGTTGATTGGTTGAGATCGGTCTTAGTCCATTTTACTAGATGGCGGAGTACACTTGCAGGTTTAACTATTTCAATGCGAAAATATAACCCAATATATCAATATTATACCTCTTTATGGACAGTTATTTTGGTTATATTATGATTACAAATGAGTGGTCACACCATATAAGCATATATACTTTGAAGGAGAAATAAGAAAAATATTCAGAATTTTCCCTCAATTATGTAAACAGGGTCAAACATAAAGTAGCCGAGACACAGCTAGACCTGAGAGCATGCCCATATATAGAGAATACCATGCTAGTGTATTTTGATATCAAGTTTATCAGGCAAGGCTAGGAAACGCGTAGGAATTCCGAGGCTTGCCGAGGAATTCCTACCGTTTCCGAGCCGAGCCTGATAAACTTGATATTAAAAACACTAGCCTGGTATTCTATTTATCAGGTAACGTTTTATGCTCTAAAATGACATTAGATGACGTCGTATTCTAACAGTAGATCTAACCTTGTGAAACAAATGGTATTGGATCTGTGTCTACTAGTTGCGAAGTTGCGTGTTCGCAACTATGTGTCTACATGCATTATTTACAGTATACACCATCTTAGTATCCATGGTATCTACACAAATACTGCAAATGGTTTCCTCAAATGGCCCAATACACACATTCTGTTTATAAACACAGACAGCAGTCAGAACACAGACCACAGCGCGTGTATTATTGATTTAACTGGGGCAGATGTACCTTACGATACACAATAAATGACGTCAGTACTCGCGGGAGATCTACATGTACATGAATTATGTGTACAATTATAACGCAAATGAGTTTAAATACGAATGGGTTTGTCAACGTTTGACTGTTTGGAGATAGTTGTAGCAAAATAGAAAATGGCAGAATGAGAAATGAATCATCGGCAGAATGAGAAATGAATCATCGACATTGAATGTGTAGATCGGCGACCGTGACCCATTTCTCCAGTGCAGTTTCTGACCAATGGTAGTCCTTCTTACATGCGTGTGCAGAATTGAATTTTGTGACATAGAATTGAATTTTGTTACACAGAATTGAATTGTGTGACACAGAATTGAATTTTGTTACACAGAGAATTGAATTGTGTGACACAGAATTGAATTTTGTTACACAGAATTGAATTTTGTGGCACAAAAGTGAATTTTGTGATACAGAATTGTGTTTTGTGGCACAAAAGTGACACAGAATTGAATTGTGTGGCACAAAATTGAGCCATGTCCCACTTGGCGCCCCGTACCATGCAGGACAGGTTAATTATGTGTACAAAATTGAGTTTTGTAACACTAAAAATCACAAAATTCAATTCTGTGTCACAAAATTCAATTCTGTCAATTCAGTGTCACAAAATTCAATTCTGTGTCACAAAATTCAATTCTGCATACATTTCGTATACAAAATTAATTTTTGTTATAAAGGATTCAATTTTGTAAGACAGAATTGAGTTTTGTGAAGGAAATTCAGTTTTGTGGGACAGAATTAATTTTTGTCCACAATAATTAGTTTGCGTAGGATAGTCTATGTCATCTCTACGTTGATTGGTTGAGATCGGTCTTAGTCCATTTTACTATATGGTGGAGTACACTTGCAAGTTTAAATATTTCAATGCGAAAATATAACCCAATATATCAATATTATACTTCTTTATGGACAGTTATTTTGGTTATATTATGATTACAAATGAGTGGTCACACCATATAAGCATATATACTTTGAAGGAGAAATATTCAGAATTTTCCCTCAATTATTGTAAACAGGGTCAAACATAAAGTAGCCGGGACATAGCTAGACCTGAGAGCATGCCCATATATAGAGAATACCAGGCTAGTGTATTTTGATATCAAGTTTATCAGGCAAGGCTAGGAAACGCGTAGGAATTCCGAGGCTTGCCGAGGAATTCCTACCGTTTCCGAGCCGAGCCTGATAAACTTGATATTAAAATACACTAGCCTGGTATTCTATTTATCAGGTAACGTTTTATGCTCGAAAATGACATTAGATGACGTCGTATTCTAACAGTAGATCTAACCTTGTATTGGATCTGTGTCTACTAGTTGCGAAGTTACGTGTTCGCAACTATGTGTCTACATGCATTATTTACAGTATACACCATCTTAGTACATGTATCCATGGTATCTACACAAATTCTACAAATGGTTTCCTCAAATGGCCCAATACACACATTCTGTTTATAAACACAGACAGCAGTCAGAACACAGGCCACAGCGCGTGTATTATTGATTTAACTGGGGCAAATGTACCTTGCGATACACACTAAATGACGTCAGTACTCGCGGGAGATCTACATGTACATGAATTATGTGTACAATTATAACGCAAATGAGTTTAAATATGAATGGGTTTGTCAACGTTTGACTGTTTGGAGATAGTTGTAGCAAAATGGCAGAATGAGAAATGAATCATCGGCAGAATGAGAAATAAATCATCGACATTGAATGTGTAGATCGGCGACCGTGACCCATTTCTCCAGTGCAGTTTCTGACCAATGGTAGTCCTTCTTACATGCGTGTGCAGAATTGACAGAATTGAATTTTGTGGCACAGAATTGAATTTTGTGAAACAGAATTGAATTCTGTGGCACAGAATTGAATTTTGTGACACAGAATTCACTTTGTGACACAGAATTGGAATTGAATTCTGTGGCACAAAAGTGAATTTTGTGGTTGACGAAATTGAGCCATGTCCCACTTGGCGCCCCGTACATGGCGCCCCGTACGTACAGCTAACACCTGTATATTTTTCTGAGCGTTTTAGCGTCCATCTTAGGACGTGGCTTACTGTTGCATAAGCACAGCTAAACAGCTACGTTTAATGGCGCGGAATCTCAAATCTCGTTCTGGCGTTGGCTTTGGGGCGCACTTCGCGGCTGTCGTCACTTCTTCAATAGTCGCCACTGTACGCGCATCGCCGCCATATTACATGTTTTGATAAACAATAAATTACATTTTGTAATTTGGTTTTGGGTTTATCTCCAGTTTCTCCAGACCTCAGCGATACAGAGCATCCCTGGTAGTCCGACCCTTTCCCCCACCAGTATGGACGTGCTGTGACATAATTTGGAAATTTTCGGCGTATATCAGAAAATGATCGGTCGGAAAACAATTCATGTTTAATGGCTTCGCTAGCGCTTCGCCATTAAACAGATTGTCCGTCCTATTATTTTCTGATATACGCCGCAAATTTCAAAATTACAATACAGTTAACCCTATATTACAATACAGTTAACCCTATATTACAATACATTTAACATTATATTACAATACAGTTAACACTTTATTACAATACAGTTAACACTATATTACAGTACAGTTAACCCTATATTGTAATGGCTGGTCGTAGTAGTATATCCACGTTGGAGACGTGGTCCGTCAAACGCTGACATGTTGCAATCACAGCCAAACAATTCAGCCCAGAGGCAGCAGCCAAGACACCGGACCGACTCACCAGACTTAAGGAATGACTATATGGAATATGACCTTTTATTTTAAATATAGTAGAACCATGCATGTGACTGAATATCTATATAATTATAAAGTATGTCTGACCCTGTTCTTCTTAGAGTATATTATACAGAGCATCGAGTTGCCATCTCCGCCATTTTAGTGTGTACATGTTATCAGACGGTTCCACCACTTGGAGCATTTGAAACGTAAATCCAATACTATGGCAGTATAATACAATTTGGTGCAATACGTCCCAGATATTTAGGACGACAACGTCCTATAAATATTATTTATGCAGACGACAGAAAACGTTAGATATCTGAGCTTTTCTACCATCACTCACAAAATATACAATGGACACTTTTTCAATATGTAAAATATCAAACTGAAGCACTGTCTATTATTAGAAGTACATATGACACAGGTAAAAGTCGTATTTACTCGCATAGCAGGCAAGTAGACAGTGGTGACACTACACTCAGATACCTGCTTACAAGTCACTGTAATCGATGCAGTATGTATGGTAATACAGCAGTGTGTATTGTTCTTACTGCTACACAGTCTTTACTGAATTCTCAAACATTTTAACAAAAGGTCAACAAACCCTTCAGATATCAGACTGTGTATATAAATTCGATGAAAACAAGGTATAGCACGCTGTTGTCTCATGTATCCCATCATGCCACACCAAATTGTATTAATTGTATTAATGTGTTCAGGCGCGGATACAGGGGGGGGGGGGGGGGCGGTCCAGGTGGTCCGGACACAAGTATGTTATGGATACATCCCTTCACATTTACGAAGCAATTATGCATGAATCATTGGATGATCAGGGGCCCCACGGGTCATTAATATAGTGTATACCAGAATGTAATTTTCGTGTCAAATGTTTGTTGAAAATAAACTTTCACTTGTTTTGGCATTTTTATTTTACAGAGGTTTAAAAAGAAATAGGGTGGAATGTTTCCAAATCCAATATGCCCACCAGATCCAAGATGGCCGACAACACTGAATATGGACAATTGAAACACACCATATATGCTACCTCTAAATACATGATTTATACACGATTAATATGTATAATGACATATCCTTGTAACGGCAATATAATATGCATCATATCATATAATTTGGCCAATTTTAATTTCAAAATGGCCGCTTAGAAACTAAAAATAGCATCGTGTTCATACAAATTAGGCTGGAATATATGAATTATCGACATCCCATGGCCATCTGTCCCATAATGTATGCATCGTTATTGCTTTAGAAATAGTATATTGGATGATCCATCAGAATTTCAGTGTAGATAACTTTGACAGTTTCCAAGTATGATATACATATTATCGTATTGACTAGTTGATATCCATTTTCAGTTGTTTAGCAAATATAAACAGATATAATACACTAATAGAAAATGATAAAACTTATATAGTCTATAGTTTCCATGTTTCTGTAGCAATTGTACAGCCTGTGTGTATTTGGATCTATCCAGTTTTACAGCACATGTATAATTTTACATATCCAAAAACATATATATTTGCCAATGATAAATGAGTATAGCACATTCTCAAGAATTGCTCAATTCTAATGTTTAGCATCAAGTAGCTATGTTGGCTCAGAGACCCAGCATGGAACAATCACACTGTATAATCACGAATTGATATTTCGTGTGTATATGCACAGAACGTTCTATATTAACGTACGTTGGCCAATGTTAACTGATCTGGCGGTGTACATTATAATATGTGAACAATGTACACTTATATTCAATGTGACAGATGCATACTGCAACCACTGCTAGATACGATAAACAATAGTTACAACTTTGAAATTTCTATAGTTTGATTTAGCGCATACTTTATAGTCATATTGTCCAAATGTGCCAACTGAATGTATGTACTAAGCTATGTGCCCCTTCCAGTGAGCGCGTGTAAAGTTAATTCAGTTATTAAACCATGTATATGTGATAGTAAGTATGTGCAGATACGTCATCAATAGAAATACCAGTGCTACTGTAATCTGCAAATAATATACACATGTTTATTTGGTAAATGTATATTTTCGTCTCTATACACATGTTTGTAGAAGCACATGGCTAATTCGCAGGAATATGTATGAAGATAAGGTGTGGTAAATGTAATAAGACAGCTCACATAATATATATTCACTCACATAAAAGCACACATGGACTCATTCCATATGATGGAAAGTCATTACCTAAGTAAGGATTCTTTAAGAGAAAAGTATTTAGAAAAGAAATATCAATTGCTAAAATGTAGGACTTGTAAAAAGTGAAATGTGCAGAACAAGGAATAAATCCTACATCATTAATTGCATATTACTGGATGTTTTTGAATTGAGTACATTGAAACATTTCACAAACCTAAAGAGGATTGTGTGTTGTGACACTTGCAATGCTTATAATGAAAAGGAAAAAGCAAACATGCTAATACCTGCCGATACAGAAATACAACACCGTCCCAGAGCTCTAGATAAGCTGCGTATTTGCGTAAATACCCAATTAAAATTGCCAAAAAAACAATTGAAATCAGAAGTAGCTAGTATCAAAGAGCAATAACAAATTTGTGGTACCTGTATCATGCTACAGAAAACAATAAACAGACCACAAATATAGCATATTGTTCTTATTTTACATGAAAACACATCTTGGTATTTCATTAGAATTGGAGACAATTCTAATGAAATGCCAAGACATGTTTTCATTTCGAAGCAAACTATTCAATAATTGCTGTCTGTTGATGTGTAAACAGTAGTATGATTTTATTTTACCCAATTAAAATATCGAAATACCAAATTGCTTCCGAAATGATGGAGTGACAATACTCAATTACTAATTCCTTAACTGGAGGCCTGCAGTCCTTTACAATCAAAGGAAATGAATGGCGATAAAAGAAAATTACAAACAGCCACAGGTTTATCAGGATATGGATCTTGTCAGATTGCGCATTGCCACCAGCCATCAAACATGTGCTGTAGTATGATTCTCCACAAGACAAAACTGGAATAATTAGTTTGTCGCAGCTGGTTTGCAGCATGTAGAGAAGCCTTCAACCCACATCGATACGACAGAACAAATGTTTCTTGAATTTGGTCATACACACATGGTGTGATGTAATGCATTCTGCAATAGAACACGTGACACAACGCACTTTAATGTTTATATCAAGTAACTGGGATACTGTAGTATGTGGCAAGAAGGAATAACTCGTAGTTATTATATAGCATACATATTTATTTTAATGTGGTTTAACAGTTTACGACATTTAGTTCAGGGTCGCCGGAAGCATCATAATATTGGTCCGGCGAATCTACTGGGTGCCCCCGCTACCCACCCAAAGTGTATGTTGTTACCACTCAGTTGAACAGTCTCGCCGAGACGGTTCAACTGAGTGGTAACAACATACACTTTTGACAAGAAATGAGAAAATTCCAGAAAAATACTTACATTCCGTTTTTTTATACATGAATTAAAAATATGTTAAAAGTATTGATCCGGCAGTGGCAGGACCTGCAGGACCTGTTCCGACGCCCATGTAGTTGGAATGAGGCTTTGGCAATGTCAAGGTCATCCTATGATCATTCCTCCAATTCATCACCCAGTTTATGAAGCGTTGTCAACAAATAAACCTGTAAAATATCCAGATTTGATGGAGGAGGATAAGGACTCAGATTAATATTCTCAGCAGACCAGTGGCTGTAATGACTAATCGCTACTAACGTGATTATGTTTGGCTCTGCAATCATACACTGTGATTGATTGTTGATATGTGTCATACTTATTAGAATGTATTTAGTAAGCAATCACTGTATTGACTATAAGCAATGCATATTTCTGTTTACCACTGATGAACATACACTAATAAATCCATATACATGTACATATGCATGATTTTGATAGGTGTTCTCCATAATAAACATCTAAGAAGACACGAACACTATCATACAACCATACACTTATGTTTCTATTGAGGATATAGTATAATAGTGCACTGCAATACTACAGATAACCATACACTCACATGCCTTGTAATAGAAGCGTGATATAGTATAATAGTGCATGCAATACTACGTACATACATCACTGCCTTGTAATAGAAGCGTGTTATAGTATAATAGTGCACTGCAATACTACAGATGACCATACACTCACATGCCTTGTAATAGAAGCGTGATATAGTATAATAGTGCACTGCAATACTACAGATAACCATACACTCAGCATGAAGCGTGATTAGTAATAGACTGCAATAATCGATAACCATACACTACATGCCTTGTAATAGAAGCTGTATAGTAATATGCACTGCAATACTACAGATAACCATACACTCACATGCCTTGTAATAGAAGCGTGATATAGTATAATAGTGCACTGCAATACTACAGATAACCATACACTCACATGCCTTGTAATAGAAGCGTGATATAGTATAATAGTGCACTGCAATACTACAGATAACCATACACTCACATGCCTTGTAATAGAAGCGTGATATAGTATAATAGTGCACTTCAATACTACAGATAACCATACACTCACATGCCTTGTAATAGAAGCGTGATATAGTATAATAGTGCACTGCAATACTACAGATAACCATACACTCACATGCCTTGTAATAGAAGCGTACATTTATTTGAAAGTAGATAGTAGTGCATACACACGTATTGTTTATAGGAATTAATGGTCTTTTTGTGGAATTTATCGGGGTATAAACTTGGAAAAGTCGCGGGAATACTGGACTAAGCGACTAAGCGATAAAAATTACAATTTTCGAAAAATAATCAAAAAAAAAATTTTTTTTGTTTTTTTTCCAAAATTGTAATTTTTTAAGGCCTCGTCAAGTATTCCCGCGACTTTTCAAAGTTTATATCCCCGATAAAGTCCACAAAAAGGCCATTCATTCCTTATAATTCCACCATTTGAAATAAATTCATCAAGAAAATGTGTTTATTTTCCGTTTTCTTAGTAATTATTTTAACTGCGCCTCACGGTTACGGAAAGTAGTTCGGCGTGGGAGTTTACTGGGATATAAATTTTGGACAGAGACTTGCTACGGGCCAATCAAATGTTAGGGAATTGTGTAAATATTTTTGTGCTGGAATTATTCGCACATGGTTTCCTAATGACTTGCATGTATAGTTGTAATTTCACATAATTATTTGACAATGTTACAATAAATATAGCACCAATAAAAGATTCCTAGGATTTTCACAAATAAAGGTCTCATTGGCATTCAATACCAAACTATGACATTACATGTACTGTATATCATATAGATAAAATACAACAGCACCGTTATTCTGTGTCATAATGCGACCGTGATTGCAAAGAACCTGACTACTTACATCAACGACTTATGATGCACGCTGTAAATAGTAAACCGTAATTGTGAAGAACGCTAATGAGCCCATTAAGTGGTTGTTAGGGGGCGACATATAGCTCGAGTGGCTCTATTACAACAATATGTGTGTCGTGCGAGCTTCTGTACTAGCTATAGTTCACATATTGGATGTTTAATCAATTAGTTTCGAGCGAGCGCTAGCGAGCAAGAAATTAGTTTATTAAAAATTCAATATGTTAACTATTACTTACTTGTTTACCCAGCCCAGTCGCGAAGCTTCGCCCCTAAACGTAATTTCGATTCACTATTCAAGTATATGATTGGCAGTGTGACACGAATTGAGCGCGTGTGTGGGTGGTAATATGCTTTGTGTCTCGTGAATTGATGACAAGGCGTAAAATCAGTTCTAAATATAACGCTGAACATTTAATGATTAATTAAATAGATATTGGCGAAAGCGTCGCAATATGCGATTAATTGAGACGAAATGTTGTTCGCTCATGGGTCGGGAAACAAGGTTAAACAATAAAGGTGCTGTCAATAAAGTGTAAGCCAACACTATATTGTTGTACAGACACACACACTCATGAATGTATTTACATACTGGTGAAAATGTAATCTGCCCAATTTTGTCGAAAGTGTGACTCATGTATTAATACCAATGGCTAATATGAATGCCAAAATGTCTCATACACTATCCTAAAGCATAAAACAGGTTCAAAATGAATATTACTTGTGGGATGTTTTACATTTTACTCTTTTTATTGTTACTAAGGCAGCCATTTTTAATTTGGCGGCCATTTTGTGCTTAAAAATTCTACCCTATTATTTGAATGCTCAGACTATCTAGATAGAAAATCAAGAGAGAGTTTGTGTAGACACTTATCAATCTGAGCATGTGTACAGGATAATCCTAGTCTACACTGGTCGCGGCGATCATAAGGTTTATTTTGTCCGGCGATTACTAGGAGGTAAAGAAAACATTAGCATTCTAACGGAATGCGATTTCTGGTTTATCCTGTCACGAAAGTGTGCATATAGAAGGGACATAAGTCGAGCAAAATACACTACAGCACAGGTTTGGTTATTGTTCCTGTATAATCCAATCTGCTTGTTTTGTAACCAAAGTACTGGAAGCACTGAGGCGAGGTTATCTCTCGAATGGAAACTAATTGTTGTCACTTCCAAACAATTGTATTATAGTGGCTTAGGAAAGGATTTAACACACAACATGGTCACAATGACTAAATCAAAGTAGAAAAGTAGGTCGTCACATGCTATGTGTACGTTCCTGATGCACACCGCTAGGTCAGTAGTGTGTGCAAGTAGTGTAGCTACAGGTGTTACAGTGGTTGAGGAACCTATACGCACTACTGTCTGTTTCACGAAAGCTGCCCAAATTTTACGGCTATATAAACAATTCAAAAATAAGATTTCTTTTGATATTATTAAATTAAAGGAAAAATTAAGAATGAGCCTTCTTTTTATTTCGTGAAATTTGGTCAAATATTGATTTTATTGCGAAAAAAAATCCCCATATACATCTTTACGGAGAGAAATCAATTTTTCGTAATAAAACCAATATTTGACCAAATTTCACGAAATAAAAAGAAGTTTCATTCTTAAATTTTCCTTTAATTTAATATTATCTAAAAAAATATTGTTTTTGAATTGTTTATATGGCCGTAAAATTTGGGCAGCTTTCGTGAAACAGACAGTAAGTGGTGGGACGGACGTACAGATCGGTGGACAGAGAGCACAATTCTGGTAATGGACCACATCATTAATTAATCACATGTGGTATGCATACGGTTAGATAAAGTGATAACACTGTTGTACTACCAAGAACTCTAAGAGAGGTTACACAATTTACGCCATGGTAAATAAAACACTTTGCGGTAAATTTAGTAACCTCTTTAACGCAAAGATCACACTCAATTGACCTTGACCGACAGTGATTCAAATTGGCCTACGTAACTGTATATATCATCTCAGTATGCAGATGTAGAGATGATAGGAAATGTGAAAACATAGCTTGTAACACATATAACGTAGCAGAAGCGTCGGAGACATCATCTGAGACATTTTCTGGCAAAATAAACATTCATTCACAATTACCCTACGTATTAATAGGCATCAGTATACATTTTATATCAGACGCAAATTTCCATACTGATATCAGTGGCGATAACCGTGTTTCCTTAAAATGTTAACGGACTTTACTATTTATTCTCTGTATTTATTGTTTGATGTGTAATGATCATACTGTCGAAAATATTAATGTTTAAGGTGAAACATTTAATTAGTATAAATAATAAAAAATAGCATGCCTCATTTGCATATGGAAATAGTCTGATACCACCTCGCGTCACTATCAGTAAAATAAATATTACTAATTGATTATATCTGTATAGCGAGCACTCGTAATTTTTAGAACTGGTGGAATAGTGACACAATTATACACTTATTTAATTCCTATAAAGAATATTGTGTGCATACTGAGTGGGCATGTACCTTTAAATGCAGCAGAATGCAGGAAATGGCATCTATAATTTAACAATTTTCCGAACATGTCTGTGATAATGTAATCATAAATTCTGTATAATAAAAATTAATAAATGTATCATTAAATTGAAAATTTCTCCCTCAAAGTGTACTTAGCAAGATAAGTATAATTTTGTGAAATAGGCTACAGACACGTCTAAAGACCCGTATACATCTTCCAGTTGGGTGAAATTGATTGTTGATTTGAGTGATATATACTTATGTCTGAAAACTTCTACTAGGTGGAACTTTTGAAAAACTGAACACGAACTTGTGTCGGCCATTTTGAAAAAAATAGAATTGCAAAATAATGATTGTAATGTATGTCATGCTGTTATGGTGTAATTTTTATGCATTTCCTCTATTTAAAATAATTCTGATATTGCTAGTTATTGAAATTCAAGAAGGCCGCCGTCCGCCAGAATGTGAAATGTTCGCAAGGTCGTACCTCTAAATCAAGTTTCAACTGAAACAGATTAGTGCTATGATAAGAGTTTCGTTTGAATGTCATAAAAACAATATCCGACAGTCTGGTGGCTTCATTCATTCCTACATGTGATGGTCGGAAAAACAAACTACGTTCGTGACATACCCCCATCATATTGACGGTACCAATTAAATATCTCCAAAACGATAAATCCAACTGATTTGAAACTTCACACAGTTCTTAATCAACATACATACTTTCATTATATAGCATACACATACGATCCATATACCCAAAGTGGAATTACTCTGAATTTTGCATTTAAATGGCCTCTCGGATGCAGAACTTTATGTTTAATATGCACATTATAATCCTTGGCAATATAACAATACTGGTGAAACCACATGCAAGTATTCCATCTCTGTATTCCATTTCATCACAAAATTAATGTTAAACTAGCTTGGTTTATGCAGGACTTGTGACGTCATAGGTGATGCATAAATACTTAGTTAGTATTTATTTTAACATTCTGTCTTGATTAATTTCATATATTAATCATGTATACAGAAATACATATATCAAAGAAAAAAAACATTTTTATTCACAATAATATTGATTTTAATAGAAAAACAAATGTCGTAATTTTCATTATTTAAATGAACTTACTGACATGTCATGTTTTGACGTCATTCCCTCGTCATACGTCACACATCTAGCGACGTCATTCAAAGCAAAATGGCGGCGTCCACGCTAGGTATATTCGGTATTGTATCTGATTAGTCTCCGATCTATTTACGATGAGCTTCAATATTGACTGGTTTTAGACTACACAGTTGTCATATTAAGCATTGCAATCATAATGGACATATCCATGCCGTTGGTTACGTCACATATACTGCAAAAATGGACAAACTTCAACTCAACAGACAGCGATTTCGATTTTAAAATTAGCCGCCATCTGGAATTTGCTGCTCAGACTGACCAATCAGAGGCCGCGATTAGGGGTCAAAGGTGAACAAATAAAGGCAAAAACGGCACTTCATGTATATTAGGCTACTTCAGGTATATTAGGTTACTTCAGATATAAACAGCATTTATTCAACCCCCTTTATTGTGCTACATGGAGCAATGGTTGCTGTATAAAACTTGATTCTAAGTTCACGCGACAAGGACAGAACTTTTGAAATTTCCTAACTGTCTAATATAAGAGAAAATACAGCGTAAAGTGAAAAATAAATCTGCAAGTGTGTGTTTCAATGTGTGTTTCAATGTGTTTCAATTTCAATGGTTATATCAATGTGTTTACCCAACCCACCAATACTTACATCACCATTGTATCACCATTGCAATCAGCATCTATTAGCCGGTTGGGGGTGGTCCCAAAATCAGAACCGAATATTTACATCGAGAACAAATATATTCAGCCCTGAAATTAAAATAACCTAACCTGGTGCCAGGTCCATACCACGCCAAGTCACTTGGCCCTTTCCCCTCAAATAGGATTACGAATAATCGTATTACTCACATAAGGGGTATAACCAAAATTCCAAAGACGTATGTGAGGGCCAAACCAGGTCTCCAGTCGGAATTCCGGTAAGGATGAACCCCGATCGTTAAATAACCCATCGCATGCTCCCACTGTAAAAACATTTTATATTGTGGAAATAACAACACTTTTATGAATTTATTTTTTTTTCGCAAAATTTAATTTTCTATGCGCCCAATTATTTTTTTCCTGATTAATATTAATATATCATTCAATTGAAATAAATTAACACAAAAGACATTTTATCTATTGGTACTGCAGTTATAATAGAGATTATACCAAAATATGTCTATTTGGCAACCATTTTGGCCGCCATCTTGAATCTCAGGAAAATGGTTCGTGATGGCCACCTCAAGTTCGATTGTTTAGCATCTCAGTTTGTCCGCTACATGAATCATTGAGACATTTAGGGGACATCAAAGTGGATACAGCAGAGCTCCAGATAAGCTTCGTATTTGCGTAAATACCCAATTAAAATTGCCAAAAACCCAATTGAAATCAGAAGTAGCGAGTATCAAAAAGCAATAACAATTCTTTTGTACCTTTATCATGCTACAGAAAACAATAAACAGACCACAAATAGAGCATATGTTTCTTATTGTCCATGAAAACACATCTTGGTATTTCATTAGAATTGTCTCCAAGGGAGACAATTCTAATGCAATGCCAAGACATGCTTTCATTTCGAAGCAAACTATTCAATAATTGCTGTCTGTTGATGTGTAAACAGTAGTGTGATTTTATTTTACCCAATTAAAATATTGAAGTACCCAATTGCTTCAGATATGATGGAGTGACAATACTCAATTACTAATTCCTTATCTGGAGCATATACCAGATAATGTATTATGCGATTTTCCTCCATCCGAAAATCTACGTTAAAGTTCTTAAGTTCCAGATATCTCCACAACCTTATTTACAATTTAATTGAAACACCCCAGTGACAGAATGTTAAGGTCAACTTGTTTTAAATTTGCGGTATTTGTAAATTTTGTGTTAAAATATTTTTCAACAGCATGTTTTGATATATGTATAGGAAACGTTTTGAAACCATGTATAATGGCAGGATGATATTCGTTACCACTAACTTTTGTAATAACTGCCCCAGTGTCATGCACGACGTCCAGTAGCCGATTTCACCAACATTGCAAAGCATACTTTTCTAACAAAGTATACTTTGAGGGAGTAATCATTAATTTTTCCCAAAATGCATTATTTCATATAAAACTAACCACTTCATATATTTGATGATTAAAAGTATGCAGAATTATTATACTGAATGTATTACATTATCACAGCCTAATTCAGTATAATAAAAATTCAAAAATTCACAAAATTGAAAATTTCTCCCTCAAAGTATACTTTGCTAGAAAAGAATACTTTGCAATGTTGGTGAAATAGGCTCCAGGTGCTGTATACAATACTGATTTGTTTGGGAATATCTATGGAATAAGAATATAATGCCGTTTTGAAACGGTATCAAATATTATTTTTGTTAAATGGTTCAAATACTTCAGAACAAATATATGGTGGTCCAGATAAACCCATCGAAAATTCACATCCTGATAGAATCGTGATAAATTGCATACAAGTAATGTATGATGGTCTGAAAATGTTCTGGGGTATTGCTAATTTAACCGGGTCCCATGGAAGCCAATAATCCAAGATGGCCGCCGAAATATCTCTGAAATATACGTATGTCAGTTGTTTTGCACAAATGCACATGCAAACAATAATATGTGTTGACACCAATGTGAAGGTCACCAATGTCAAGTTCAGCCGAATTACACTGGAAGATATCCATCAATGTGAAGAAGCGATTGATAATGTTTTGAGATGATCCGACAAACGGATGAAGAGATATTCAACATTTGGATGTAGGTCCAAAAGTATTGACATGAATATCAATGTCACCAAAGTGAAGGTCAATGTCACCCGAATGACATTAGATAGATAGCTATGAATGTGGTCAAAATTGTTGGCACCAAGGACAATGCCACCATGGTAACGGTCAACCGAATGACGACTGGTTGGATAGCCATCCTATTTATGAAGTTGTGTAAGGATATGACGAATGGATCAGGAGATATTCAACATGTGGACTTACGTCCAAAAGTGTTGACACTAATGTCAAGGTCACCATGGTCACGGTCACCCGACTAACACTGGGTGGATAGCCATCCATGTGAGGAAGCTATTGATGACGTTTTGGTAAGGATCCGACTAACGGATCAGGAGGTATTCAACATGTGAACGTCTGTACAAGATTATTGATGCGGTAGTGTTACTTTTTACCCGTCTTTTAGCTAGTGGTGAAGTTCTTTTTGTAGTACAGTATACTATTTTGAATCATGGCAGTTGATTATTATTCATGCTTGATATGCAAGCTATGTTCATGCCATGTTTGGCATAGTCCATTTTAAGGCGGTGTGGCGACGGCCAGAGGACGATGACTTGATTTATGGTGTAAACATTTTGGGACCATATCCCGGTAGGTTATCGTCATATATCGTATTGGGGTAAATAAGGGTTTGGTGCATGTCTGTATATTTATCCCAGAATGGTTGTAGGTTCAATCCCTTCATTTCACTGGATTATCAGTTAGGTGAATTACTGTGCGAACATGTTTGGTTCATGAGAATCGTTTCCTTTTCATTATATTCTTCACATGTTCGAGGCTAAGTGATTTATGATATTTACGATTTACTGGATGTGACAGAGGTGTCACATTCGGTAAAGTCAGCTCATATTGGGTATTAGTGTATATCATACTAATATGTGAATATGTGGTATTTATCCATGAAAGTAGGAGTTCCAATATTGTAAATTGCAATAATTGAGTAGGTTTTGTTGGATCCATGTACTGTGCAATATTGTGTAAATGTTATGTAAATAGAAGCTTATTTTATGTACTGTTTGTTTCAGAAATATTTATCTACGTGTTTATACCAATAAACATTACGTTCTGAGAGAAGGTATTTCGTGTTGTATCGATACAACTTGCGTGACCCCAGCATCACCACCCCCCCCCCCCCCCCCCCCCCCCCCCCCCCCCCCCCCCCCCCCCCCCCCACCTCATCATGAGCAGCTAGCCGGAAAGGGGTTACGACATTGATACAAATATTAAGGTCACCAATGTGAATGTAACAGTCACCCGAATGACGCTGTATTGATAGCTATCAATGTGAGGAAGCTATTGATGAAGTTTGGTAATGATACTGCTAACGGATCAACTGATATGCGAAATTTGGACTATGTTCAAAATGTACGTCCCACAAACTTTAATGTTACCAAGGTGAATGTCACCTGAATGACACGTGATTAATATATATGAATGTGAGGAAGCTATTGCTGAAGTTTGATAATGAACCGGCTAACGGATATACAGATATGCGAAATTTGGACTATATTCAAAAGTTACGTCCAACAAAGGTTAAGGGTAACCAAAGGGTCCTTATGGCACTGTGTGGATAACTTTTAATGTGAAGAAGCTAGTGATGAAGTTTGGTAATGATCCAGGACACGGTTGTACGACGCACTAATGACTCATTCACTTTTCATTAGCGACTCATTAACTACTAGTAATGTGTCATTAAATTCAGTTGTACGAACACTAAGTATGTATGTATGCATTTTATTAAAGTGTCACATGCCATTTATACATTTAAAATAGCACGATACAATATCAATACATAAAATGACACCCAGCCATATTTGGCTTATGAGACACTATGGACTATTTACAATATCACACAATTATAATGACAACACAGATCCGTAAGATGAAATAAATAGCACATTAAAATCGCTAAAATGTTGGATAAAAATTCGTATGACAACATTGAAGAATCTGGTCTATCTGTGTTGCCATCTTCGATGACAAAAACTGGTTACACTTTGTACATCAAAAATATTTATAGAAAAAAAAAAGAAAAGAATGTAACTGGCTGCTCTTGTATAGTTTTTATCATAGTATTTACATATTATTTAAAAAAAATAAAATCTACTTATAATATACAAAACTGTCGCCTTTTGAACATAGACGTAAGTGTGTTACCGGTAGCAAATTGTATCTGCAAATTGGTATTACATACTATGTCACATAGCTGTTCTTTATGCGTTAAAGTGTCAACTAATACATTAGATTCGCGTACTGAAGCAAACAGATTAGATCTCTGATCATCATAAAAATCACATTCTATTAAAAAATGAACTTCATCTTCAACCGAACCTGATTGACAATATTTACATGTTCTAACATTCAGAGTTGTTGTTTGGCCTGGTAAACCTTCCCGTTTCTACATGCAAAGGGAGACTACCACACCTAAATTTAGCTAATATTTTACATGACGCCTACTCATCTTGGTCGTAACATAGGTTTCTGTGCCGAAAATGTTTTTGAACGTTCTATAGGTTCTTAGTTTGTTGCCATTTGTTACATTCCTACTGTCATCCATCAGGCTGTCATGCCATTTTCGTTCATCAGATAATTTTACAACTTCCTTCGCCTTTACAATACACATGTGCTTACTGGGGTTCTCAACGAACATAACATCAGCTATATCTAAGTCATGTACTAATCTAATTATTCGCTTTTCCCAACTTCGTCCTTGTGTTATTGACCAATTGTGGATCCTTCGTGTTATTCTATCATCAGGTATATTGGAGAGGCGGCACCACATTCTGATGCATTCAAGCTTTTGCTTGATATGGCATGAATTCCATCCTATATCACCTTTAGTAGCTATATTAGATGTATTTCCGCCTGTGCCAAGGAAGTATCTGCACGCCTTATTAAGTACAACATTAACTTCTGGATAGTTGTTTAGGCCCCATATGCCCGATCCATAGAATAACACTGGCTCCACTACAGTTTCTACTAGTTTTGTGTATACATCATGGGTCATGCCACCACCTGATATACATTTTGTGTAGACGGCACCAAGTGCTCTACTGGCAGCATTTGTAGTTTCTTTTACGGTGAATTTCATATCAAGATGCTCATTTAACCACAAGCCCAGATATTTATACGATGTTTGAGTGGAAATGGTTTTACCGGCAGACTTGAAGACGACATTGGACACTTGCAGTGATGGTGGTCTAAAATGAACAACCTTAGATTTGTCTTCATTTATAGTTAACCGCCATTTGTTGCACCATGAACCTACAGCATCCAGCATACGCTGCATGTCTCGTTCTCACTCAAAAGCACAATGTCGTCTGCATAGAGCAGTATAGATACCAAATCATTGTCTATGGCGACCCCACAGTGTAGGTCGTTGATAGTGTTAGCCAAGTCGTTTACATACACGGAGAAAAGAGTGGTCGACAACACACACCCCTGCTTAACCCCTTGACCAACGTTAAACCAGTCTGTTATATCATCATTGACACGTACTGCACATGACACATCACTATAGAGGGATTGTACTGCCTTTAATATTTTCCCATGCATACCGATACTCATCAATTTATACCAAAGACAATCTCTTTGTACCGTATCGAATGCTTTCCGTGCATCAATGAAAGAGACAAATGTACTTTTACGTCTCAGTTTCCTATTATTGATAATGGAGTACAGCGAATAGATATGATCCATGCAGCTTCTCTTCTTCCTGAATCCATTTTGAAAATCACTTACTATTCCATTATTGTCTAGCCATTGTGTCAGTCTGGTGCTTAGTATATCAGCATACACCTTACATGGTATTGATATAAGAGTAATCGGTCGATATCCAAGGGGGTCCCTGCAACCAGTGACTCCCTTGTGTATTGGTACGATCACTCCATTAGCCCATTCACTTGGTATTTTTCCTGAATCGAATGCGAAGGCAATGATTTTATGCAGCAGATCTACACATACGTCATTTCTGATTACTTCTGAAGGAATTCCATCACATCCAGCAGTTTTGTGCGATTGTGTCCGAAACACGACACTGTGTACCTCTGAACGCGATATAGGTGCGTTGAGGGATACACAGTCTCCTTCGTTGAATACTGTTTCATTGTTTTCAGATATTGCTGCCTTTATGTTTGTGAGATGTGCTGCATCAAAATCATTTCCCTCAGATTCACTATTGTATAACCGTTCATAGTCAAGCTTCCACCTATCTAACACTTCAGTCTTCGTTGTAATAACTTCACCTGTTTCACTAATTACTTCAACAGGGATTTTGTTCACCCGTTCGTTAGCCATTCCTAAGCGGCCTATGTCCTTCCAAAACTCTCTGGAATTGCTAGTGTTTGAAAATTTGTCCTGCAAATCAGATTGTTTACGTCTCTTACATTTTATATTAAACCTGTCAAACTGTTTTCTAGTACTACAGTATTTTTCACGCAATGTTCGTCTAGAAATTCCAGGAGTTTTGCAAGCCAACCAGGTCCTCTCATCGTTGCACACGCTATCCCACAATTTCTGCAACTCGTCATTCCAATACGGTTTTCGCATTGATTTATTACGTTTACCATTCTTTCCATTGCCACTGCTAGACTTTATCTTAAGTTTTCGTGCCATTTCGTTTGTTACTAAATCGTGTGGAATGTGTTATATGCCACGTTGACATCCCGCTCATATCTAGTGCAGTTTCAATAGAATTGATCGCGGTGTGAACGCTGGCTATAACTTCACTATCATTCAAGAAATTGTGGGGTAGTTGGTCAACATGATAGCGGGTCCTCACATCATCGTTACGTGTATCACTTTGTATCAGTACATCATGTTTCAGTTTTAGTGTACACCTTATGAGCGAGTGGTCTGGTACTTTATAATTTCCTTGCAAGTTCAACTCATTAACCAGATCTGACATTTTGTGTACATAAACGTCCTCATATACGCACAGTTGTTCATGCGGTACGATTATGTAGTCTACCACGAACAGCCCCCTGTGAGATACGTGTGTGAAATCATTTTTTTCATTGCGACCATTTATCATGCATAGGTTACAGTCAACTAGGAAATCGATAAGCAGTGAACCGTATATGTATTACTGTTTTCATCAAATACCTCCCTTGGTGGAATATGGTCTACTCCTTCAATATAATCTGTATCGTCGGCCACTCGTGCATTAAAATAACCGCATATGCAGATTTGACCTTCACATTGATATTGGTAGACTTGTCTCATCAGCACATCGAAGAAATGCTCTGCATCATTTTCCCGTGTGGATCCGTCAGGTGGTAATTAAGTAGCATACACATACGCAGAACGATTCACCTGTGTGTTTTGATATAAGTTTCATCCACAATATATCCTGGAATTCGTTATTCAGTACCGTAAACTCGTAGTTTGATATCAATGTTTCATTAATTAGAAAGCCAACACCTCCCGCACCGCGTCTCGCATTGGGGTTATCATTAAATCGTCATTAAATTATCATTAGTTAATGTAGGTACTGGACCATAATTAGGGCGCGTACTCCTGTCATTAAGACTTCGTGAATTATCCAAGATGGCGGCCATTGATGTCGATTCGGTAAAAAAAACAACAGGAAAGACGGATGAAATTGTGGAGATCAAGTTTCAAATTGCTCCAAATTTCCTTTATAAAATGTTACTTACAGATGTATTGCGTCAACAATTCAACATTATCTAAATCTAATGATTAATTACTAAATATTGTTTGTTTCTGTTGCATTTCCCGCGATGAGATCATTGTGGTGCGTTTTCCCCATACAACGGCACGATGGATATACGTGTGGTTATATCTAATATCCGCATCCCCAGTTTTAGGTCTCTAATTCCTTCCACCGTGATAGGCACGATGGATATACGTGTGGTTATATCTAATATCCGCATCCCCAGTTTTAGGTCTCTAATTCCTTCCACCGTGATAGTTTGTACCTGTCTAATTTCCCTAATATACCTGCCTTCACGCCACACCCCGGGCGGGGAAAACGTTGATCTTTATGTACAAGTACAGTGACACTGTCAGTGTGTCAGTCAGAAATACAATTATAATGTATGTGCATTCTTGTATGTACACTACGTGACCTTGTTGTTGTATGGAAATAAAATTCAACTAGAGCAGCTGAAGCTGCATCAACGGTTTGAGGCTTGATGTACTGACAAACGTACACTGGCAAAGTGATTAGAAGACATTGCCAATGACGAAAACATATGAAACTCAAAAAAAATTGATGCAATTCCAATGAAATTGAAAAAATAAAGTTTTGTATTTTCAGAATCGCTTGACTATCCTAAGCATTTTTCATTATATAACGTTCTACGAAATGTGTACCGTTAACCCCCTAGTCTGACATTGAAGTTGAGACGATTCTAAAGCACTCACAGCATGTCAGTTCGTATATAAAATGAAAATTGTTTAAGTTCGAGTCCAAATCTAAATCTCCACGTAACTCGTTCCATTTGGTGATTTGGTCGCCAATATTAACCACTATATATCTCTCTCTGTACTGCCTGTCCCCCAGACATTTCGCCTTTTTTTTGGCCGACGCCGTTTCATACAATTTCCGTCCTGGACGTTTCGACATGTTGATATTCTTGTTTACATATTGGGAAGCCGACTGGCGCGCGTAGTATACTGCGCATGCGCACCGCAAGCCGTGATGTGAAAGTCGTCGTCCACGCACATTATCAAAATAGACTGTTACCGCCGCGCGTCGCTAACAGTAAATTGATAATTAATAAATGATTATATTTGTATAGCGGGCACTCTTAATGTTTAGAACTGGTGGAATAGTGACATAATTATACACTTATTTAATTCCTATAAAGAACATTTTGTGCCTACTGCGTGGGCATGTACCTTTAACACTGGTCAGTGGTCGCATAGAGTTAACACGCGAAGTGTGCCATCCAACTCTAGACAGTGACCTCATGAACTTAACACGTTGCTAAGATCAAAGGATTTAGCCACAGCCACAGGCATTCGGCCTGTTTCGGCTTTCATCGGTATAATTATCATGATTATGTTGAACAACAAAGAAAATAAAAAAATGAAAGAACCAAACTTCAAATGCCTACAACTCTCTCATTTGGGCAGATAGCCAAAAACTACCAGGGAAATGGAGATAGAGAATTTTGTTGGCTTTTTAATGGAAAAAAAATATTTGAAATCGGTTAGATAATAACAAACTTATGAACACATTTAAAATTTGAAAAATTGAAAAAAAAATGTAGCTCGCGCATTTGAGCAGATAGCTAAAAACTACCAGCGAACCGGAGATAGAGAATTTTATTGACTTTTTAATGCAAAAAAAATATTTGAAATCGGTTGAATAATAAGGAAGTTATGACCATTTCAATTTTTTTTAAAAACTTCAAATGCCTACAACTCTCTCATTTGGGCAGACAGCCAAAAACTACCAGCGAAACGGAGATAGAGAATTTTGTTTGCTTTTTAATGCAAAAAAAATATTTGAAATCGGTTAGATAATAAAAATGTTATGACCATTTCAAATTTGAAAAATTGAAAAAAAACGTCCAAGTTTGAAAGACAATAGAATCAGAACTATTCAAGCCATTTCTCTGAAAAATATCATCTTCTGTGCGGATGAATGTCCCGCGTGACGCTGTCAAAAAATTATGTTGCTGAGATTACTGTACAAATTGGAAACTGTTTTCAAAGACCACCCGTTAAAATAAAATAAAAATCTGAAATTGTTGATTTTTTTCATTTTTCTCAATTTCACATGTCTATAGGTCTCTCATTTGAGCAGATAGCCAAACATTGTCAGTGAGGCGAAGATAGAGAATTCTCGCAGCTTTACAATTCAAAAAGAATTTTTGAAATCGGTTGGAAAATAAGGAAGTTATAGGGAATTATATGATATATGACGTCACTTCCGGTTTCGTAAAAAGTGACGTCATGAGAATTCTGAAAATTGCGTTATTCTCGTCTCACTGTTGATGCGAATCGGTATACAAAATTTGAAGTCGATCCGACCAGCGGTTTGGGCTGTAGACTGAAGGGCTGAATAAAAAAAAAAAAAAAAAAAAAAACCAACGAATACAATAGGTTTTCGGCGCAGCGGAAAGCCGCCTCAAAGCTAAAAAAACCAACGAAAACAAAAGGTTTGAGGAATCAAATTCCTCAAACCTAATTAATTCATTACAGTTGCATTTGTCGTTACTCGCCTGGTACTACTCCATGTTCATGTCTGACTACGTATGCCCTAATTCTTTAAACACGACCGAAACATAGCGCCTTATACTAATAGGAGGCGATTATTTCAGTTATTTATTCACATGTTGCAGGTACATGTATATGAAATATATTCAGCATAAGTGATCATAAGTGCGCCCTGAACAACGGCGGTTTGTTAATCTGCGCCCAGTCACCACCGGGTTCAAAAGGGATGGACACATGTTTTACGATTACTATAGAAAAGAAAGTAAAAAATGGCATACATTTCGCACAACTATGAAATGCGACAAACAGGTGCGTTCTTTAGCGACAAAGGACGAATGTTACTACTTGTTATATGATCACGTTTTGCAATCGATGTTTGTTGATATATTGTATGTAAATTTACAATAACTTTCACAAATAATCGACTACCGTTTATTTCTTACATTCACGTGCTGTAGTTTTTATTTACATTTACGGTAACCGGTTCTTCGTCAAAACGATAGAATTATGAGATTAAACCCGCCTATACAATAAATGGCAACGTGTGCGGTATATTTCATAAACACATGTCATTCCAGTACAGAAAGATATTATAGGAAATCGACTGTAAACACATCTAAAAAACAGGAAACAGGAAACACGTGATACCACACCTTGCGTCAGCGATACATAAACTTGAATGATCAATTCAGTTTAATTTGCAGCTGCAGCCCGTGTCAGGTTACTGTAATCTGTACCCATTTATGATTCATTGTTTAAACATTGATACATCGCTGTTTGGTGGACGCTTTATATATAGATCTATAGCGGGTATCATCCGAAATCGGTACGAGATAACATTTACGACATTGAAGCACGGTTACAGGCACGTGTGTACAAGCAGGAATTTATATTATGGTGTGGGTGCGTTATCGACGGCGCGAAGGGCCGGAGTTGGCAAATTACACCATTCACGGAGGAACTCGGCGGATTGAGGGGGATGCGTACGCACCCGTCGCACCCCCCCCCCCCCCCCACCACCCCTTGCGTGCGAGCCTGCGGTCGGTCATATGAAAACATCGTATAAAATACATATGAAAATACATGTACGTTGCGCGTCACGTTCACCGGCGGTTAGATTAGCTTAGCTCGTTTGATAATATAATCAAGTATTGCAAAATAGTTACGCCCCCCCCCCAACCAGAAATCCTGGATCCGCGCCTGCTTACGTGACGTTGACATGATGTTGCTACAATATAGTTAAAGGCGTCATGCCTGCCTGTGTGAGTTTATGTTGAATCGTTGGGTTGCAGCATGTAACTGCGCGCCTGTTATATTGCAAAATTACAGAAACCGGAACCAGACAACTGGAATTTGACTGGTTTACAGCACGACATTAGTTAATATGTCATTAAAACGTCATTAGTTAATGAGGACTTAATTACATTTCGTACAACCAGTTTTTAATGACTCGTTATCTAATGGAAAGTTAATGTGTCATTAGGCTAATGATACATTAAACTATTAAATGGAACGTTCGTACAACCGGGTCCTCAATGATCCAACATGTACGTCCCAAATTGTTGACGATGACGACGATCAGGGGGCGGATCTAAAGGCTGGGGTTCCGGGGTTAATTAATTACGTTTCGTACAACCAGTTTTTAATGACTCATTAACTAATGGAAAGTTAATGTGTCATTAGGCTAATGATACATTAACTATTAAATGGAACGTTCGTACAACCGGGTCCTGAATGATCCAACATGTACGTCCCAAATAGTTGACGATGACGACGACCAGGGGGCGGATCTAAGGCTGGGGTTCCGGGGTTGCACCACCCCCCCCCCCCCGCCCCGTTCAGCCACGGAGTTTACATGCATCACAGTTTACCACCTTACCACCAGTTGGAGTCTGAATTTAAATATTTAAATACCGTAAAACATTGCATTTCTGGACATCTAGATTTCAAAATTTGTCCTGGGGGTGGTGGGAGGGGGGGGGGGGGCAAATTTATATTCGTGGAACTCGAAATCCACAAATGCTGGATCCGCCCCTGACGACAATACTAACGCCGGAATTATGACCGCTGTGTCTCACTTTCCACTATCGTGGGTGGGACAAAACATTATATGAGACATAACTCAGTACCTCATTATAGGCCTATATATTATGAGTATATGACGTTGAAATGTACGTGCGTTCGGGGGCATGTCCTCAAGGAAAAATAACAATAATCGGCGAATTTTCGGTGGATGAAATGGGCGTGGGCGGGGGCACCACGTCCACCCACTCTGAATCCGTGGGTGGCAGATGGGAGCATGCGATGAGTACTTTAACGATCGGGGTTCATCCTTACCGGAATTCCGAATGGAGACCTGGTTTGGCCCTTACATACGTCTTTGGCATTTTGTATGTGACAGTTGAATCTGGTTATACCCCTTATCTGAGTATTGCGAATATTCGTAATCAGATTTTAGGGGAAAGGGCCAAGTGACTTGGTGTGGTATGGACCTGGCACCAGGTCAGATTATTCTAATTTCAGGGCTGAATATATTTTTCTCGGTGTAAATATTCCTTTCTGATTTTGGGATCCCAATGAAACAGGTTAAAACGGGATCGAACCCGTTTGCCCGGCTTACACGACCTTAGCTGTTAATATGCCGTTGAACACCAATACACAAACCCACTCTGAATCCGCCCTTGACATAACTATATATATATAACGACACAACTAAGTCGTTATTTCGACATATAAAACAATTATTACGGTGTCCCGTTTAGATCATCGTAATATCGCTATCGAGCCGTTACTACGATTAGATAGCACGACAGCACGATGACGATAGTACTATATCACGATGCTACGATAACGATAGTACGATGGCGATAGCACGATGATACGATATCACGATGGTACGATGACAAAAGTACGATATTATATCGTAGTATATATATCTTACTATCGTCTTCGTAGCATCATACTATCGTCATCGTAGCAATCGTACTATCGTCAACGGAGCATCGTACTATCGTCATCGTAGCATCGTCATCATAGCATCGTACTATCGTCATCGTGTTATCGTCATCGTAGCATCGTGCTATCGCCTTCCGGATGGACATGAGCATTCGCGCCGGAAGGCCATAATAAAAAACTACATTTGCACGCCCGACCGTGAAAGTTATAAGGTTTTGTAAATAAATCTTAGTGCAACCATAAAACACGTAATTCACAAGGTGTTGTGGGATCACGTGGTTTCCGAACCCGATCTTCCTAAGATCTTCCTAACAAATGGACGGATTTTGATGATATGTAGCGCATCAAATACGACGGCATATGTGTTTTATGGGTGCTCTGAAAGTTCTTTACAATGATTTATAACGTTCACAAAGAATCGAATACCGTTTATTTATTACATTCACGTGCTCTATTTTTTTATTTACATTTCATTTCTCCGATTCAAAGTACGTATTATTTTATTTTGTTCTTATTATATATGTAACGGATTTCAAACGCGTCTTGTTAAGCTGTATTTGGTGGTCTCCGTACTTGGTGGCCCAAACTTATGTTGGCCCAAACGACATAAGTCTGTGCCAAAGTCCCGAGACCACCAAATGCAGCTCATGAAGACGCGTTTGCTGCGCCATATTTCATAAAAATCCGTTGCATATTAACGAAAATATCAAATAATACTTACTTTGAAGTGGGCGCGCTTTCAACACTTTCAGCCATTGTTGTTGTTGTTGTAACCACGTGATCATGCACCTTGGATATATTGCAGGTCATGTAAAAATACCCCCTCCCCCCGCCCCCCGGGTATGGAAGGTGTTCGAGCCAATGCCCACCCTTAAATATAAGCCGAATAGAATATTTTAAAAAATCCCACATTGACAAAATCCATACGAATAATGTAAGTAGGAGAGACTTGCATTTTTGTTTTGGGTGGGGCGGCGGTGGGGTGGAAGGAATCGGTTAAGTAACATCATACAACTATTTGATGTTTTATAACCTCATTAATTTATGACGACACAACATAATCATAATTTATAAGTCGTTTCACGTCGCAACCGACGCAACAGTGTCAGTAAAAAGAAACCAACGTCCAAATGCGTCGATAGAAGTCGAAGGGCTTGACTCGACGTCTAGGAACAGTAAAAACATAGACAGTCGGCCTATAGTATATAACAGGGGCGTCGGAACAGGTCCGGCAGGTCCGGCGACTGCCGGACCAATACTTCTGACAACAAAAATGATTTTGAGACATTTAGAATTATATGAACAAACAAAATAAAGATAATATTATATCAGCTAATACACAAACTTATATTTGCAATTTTGCTAATAAATAGGTCATCAAACGTTTATGTTGTTATCACTCAGTTGAACCGTCTCTACGAGACGGTTCAACTGAGTCATAACAACATAAACTTTAGTTGATGTGTGGGTGGGGTGGGGTGGGGGAAGAGGGTGCACCCCTTGCTTTCGCCGGACCAATCTTATTATGCTTCTGACGCCCCTGTATAATGATATAGCCAAGTCGTTATTTCCGTACTACAACGGCATAGACAGTAAGTAACTCTGCAAAAATTGCACGGTCCCACGGGAATTTTGCAGAGTTGCGGCCCGCTGCAACCCGCACTTGCAGAAATGAACAGTCTGATAATTCACGGTCTAAGGGAGAGAACTGCGGTCTGTATTCTGGGTGTGCAATAATTAAGCGCAGCCCCCGTGAGAACCCGGAAAAAATCGGAACAAGATGTCCTTGTGTTGCGGCGCCGTGTCGCGGGGAATACAGCGGGTCCGGGAAGCAGGATACAGACCACTCTCACACGTAAGGCTGCTGACAGCAACTCACGGCTCTGTAATCTTCACACAATGTCACGCGTGCTCTTGAAACGTGACATTTGGATTTTCCACTGCGGTTTTGCTGTTTATTTTGTATGCAATCAAGCGTGCCGTTATATATAAAACTCACCGTTCAATTCTGTAGCCAGTGTAGGGTAGACCTTTACAGTGACTGTAGTTGTGACCGATCGATCACAAACATTCAGGATACGCTATATTTACATTGATTTTAGCTTAATCAGTAAATTACTTGTAGTACTAATTTGTTCACGATTTGAAGATAGATTTAAGTGTGTGGTAATGTTGAACAAATTCGTCAATGTGAAATCCATTGGGCTGTTATTTTCACCGGGAGTAAAGGCAGGAGCAGGGGATGGACGGCGTGTGTCGAGTGTAAGTGACTAAGTCTGCTTGTGTAGAGAACACTTATCGCTGTATAGAGAATACCATGCTATGGTATTTTGATATCAAGTTTATCGGGCAACGCTAGGAAACGCGTAGGAATTCCGAGGCTTGCCTCGGAATTCCTACCGCTTCCAAGCCAAGCTAAAGGTATTCAAAAGTTTCAGTCCGTTTTCTGGGTCGCTTCCCTGTTTAATCATATAGCTATTTGAGTATTGTCACTCCATCATTTCTGAAGCAATTGGGTATTTCAAAATTTTAATTGTGTAAAATAGAATAATACTACCGTTTACACATCAGCAGACCGCACTTATTGAATAGTTTACTTCTAAATGAAAACACATCTCGGTATTTCATTAGAATTGTCTCCTTGGAATGAAATACCAAGATGCATTTTCATGGGAAAATAATAAAATATGCTATATTTGTGGTTTGTTTATTGTTTTCTGTAGCATGATAAAGATACCACAAGTTTTTCATTTCTTTTTGATACTCGATCACTACTTCTGATTTCAATTGGGTTTTTTGGCAATTTTAAATGGGTATTTACGCAAATGCGCACCATATCTGGAGCTCTGCCTGCCAAACTTGATATCAATAGATAGTAGGCTTGGCATGTAATTCTATAGCTTAGAAAATCTCAGCTCTACGGATCGTCGGATGTCATCTGTCTTATATTTTCTGTGTACATATACAGAACATATAAAAGACAGATGAAATAGTAAAACACATCCGTAAAGCTGAGATTTCTAAGCTAGTAAATCTATTTATCAGGTAACGTTTTATGCTTGATTATAATGGACATCTATGATTTGTCTTCAGTTTAAAATAATTTAGACCTTATTACGTTGTTCAGTACATCGACGTCATTCGTTACCACCAACGTTCGACCAATAAAATGTCAGCGAATATAGTTTTGAATCGTCTATAATGCAGATACGCGTATCTGGTCGATGCATGATACGACAACGTGTTGTCTGTCAGTATCACTGTATGTATGGCAAGTCTGTTGCCAGATAACGTCGCATAGTTGTGATCTGAAGTGATGATCATTTGAAAAAATCTCATTATTTTATTCATTCATCGATAAAGGTAATGTTGTTACCACTCATTTGAACCGTCTCGTTGAGATGGTTCAAATGAGTGGTAACAACATATACTTTTGAAAGGATATAAAGAAAATAGGGATATTTTTCTATATCACTCTGTGTACAGCATCTCTGGAAGAATGGTCTTGAAAGACTAAAACTTTGTCTCCGATATGTACAAAACCATGTGTGTTTGTAGCGTGTCTTGGATGATCAATCAGAGCTCTAGATAAGGAATTATAGTAATTAAGTATTGTCACTCCATCATTTTAAACCAAATATGAATTTGTTAATAATCAGGTTTGGGTAAAAATGTTTCTGATACTTAAAAATTACTGGAGTTGCACACGCTGGGTTTTGTATGATGTATGGTTAATAGTAATTAAGTTTAACCCTCTCTCCACAGGAGACGGAAATTGTTGTCTGCTGTTTTCAGTTGTCTTCTTAACAAAAAACCTGTTTTGACAGCACATGCGAATCTTCTCCAGTGGAGACGATTCTCATGTGCTGTCAAAACAGGTTTTTGTCGAGAAATATTGAAAATAAAATATTTCCAACAGACGAGAAAATTCAATTGAGCGCAGTCTGGGTTCAGATAGATAGATTTCACTTGGTTCAATGAGTGTCTAGAATACCACATACCTGTAATATATATTCTAGGTCTGTGAGAATACCAACCTATATGTGGCTGTGACTGGAGAAATGGGGCTTATAGTTATGGGTTCTGCATCTAATAAGGAACAGAGCTCCAGATAAGCTGCGTATTTGCTTAAATACCCAATTAAAATTTCCAAAAAAAACAATTGAAATCAGAAGTAGCGAGTATCAAAAAGCAATACAAATTGTATGGTACCTTTATCATGCTGCAGAAAACAATAAACAGACCACAAATATAGCATATTTTTCTTTCTTTCTAAAAAAACACATCTTGGTATTTCATTAGAATTGTCTCCAAGGAGACAATTCTAATGAAATGCCAAGACATGTTTTCATTTCGAAGCAAACTATTCAATAATTGCTGTCTGTTGCTGTGTAAACAGTAGTGTGATTATATTTTGCCCAATTAAAATTTTGAAATACCCAATTGCTTAAGAAATGACGGAGTGACAATACAAAAATGTACTCAGTTACTAATTCCTTATCTGGAGCCCTGAAGGAATATATATTGTTATCAGGCTACAGGAGTATGCTATCTGATCAGGAGCTACACTGATCACATTTCTCCAGTCACAGTCACATATATCTATAGGTGATATAGTAGAGAGTAACCTGTATGTGTATGTAAGTGTGAGTAAATAGGCCATTAAAAATATAATGTATACCAAATTCAAATTGGCAGCAATGTGTACCAGTATCACACAGCATTTACATTTGCAATGTCTCGATCCTTACTGTGTAGAATATTGAATCAGAATTGCAGGAACGTGTGTGAGAATCGGCTGAGTTAGGATCGGTGATGCGAATATTCATATGATAAGATTTTTTGCACCTTTATCTGTTTACAGTAGTTCTTTGTTTTTGTGGTGAATTGATAGTGGGTCTTAATGGATGGAAGGAAATGTTTCATGGATTTCCATTGACTGATTCTGCCACTCCCAGAGATACTGAATGCTGGGCTGGGTTGGTCTGATTAGGCTACAGAAAATTAATATTTACATTCTCATCCCCGACCGCCCCTAATAAAACGGCCCGCCCGAGGATTTTTTATTAAAAAACAGCTAATACTAAAAAAATAAAGTTAAAATAATTTCTTTTTTAAATAAACTGGGTAAAATTTACGAAAATGATTTTTTGATTTTTTGAGAACAAAATACAAATATTTGTCGTCGTAAAGTCACGAAAGGTCTCTGCAACCGGGTCTACAATGTTGAAGGGGGAGTGAAAGCGCTGTACAGTTCAAATTTTGTTGATCTCTATAATGACTTTATTTCGGAGTAGTTTGATCGCAAGACTGTATCTGATAAATGCCTCCTAGGGCGTGACATGTGGGGCGCGGCCATCTTGTTCTGATATATCAAAAACAAAGCGTCACTGTCCTATTGCTGACCAAGAGAGTTTGATCAACCAGTGTGGAATACAGAAAATTTGGATGAGAATATAAACATTAATTTTTTGTAGCCTTATTTGAATTGTATCCCTTAGACCGCTACGCAAAACAATTGTCGTCTGCTGTTGCTTTTATATCTTGCCTTATTTCTCAATAAAAAACATGGTTTGACCGCACTTAAGAATCATTTCCAAAGCATGTATATTATTCTAAAGTGCTGTCAAAGCATGTTTTTGATGATAAAAATGGAAAATAGAAAATTAACAGCAGACGACAAAAACACTAAGATAGCGGTCTAAGGGTTAATATTTAGAATTTGTTACAATAGCATGATGCTTTTGGCTGAAGGTCATTTGCAGTTCATAAATCGAAATTCCACTAACATGTACTGAATATTTGAAACATTCGTTCCTTTCAAATGTATCTCAGCACATTATATAAGCATGAAAATAAACATGTATACATACAACATTTCTATAGCCTATTTCACCAAATTTGCAAAGTATACTTATCTTGCTAAGTACACTTTGAGGGAGAAATTTTCAATTTAAAGATAAATTTATTAATTTTTATTATTTTGGCTGTGATAATGTAGTAAATTCAGTATAATAATTCTGCATACTTTTAATAAAATATATGCAGTCGTTAGTTCTATATGAAATAATTCATTTTGGGAAAAAAGTGTACTTGTCTTATGGCAGGCTACTTTTTTGTTTAAAAAGTGTAAACTTTATTTATTTTACAACGATTACAAACAAGCACGACAGCATTTATACAAATGCGACAGCATTTATACAAATGCTTTCGTTGGCACAGATGAAGGCGTAAGGCCGGTCATTAGTCATTACCTACTTTGGCTGCAGATCCCATGGTAGAATGTGCAATCTGGGTAGAATGTGCAATCTGGGTAGGTGGTCGGCAGTTTTATGTACCGGGAATGTTTACCTCTGCACAAACAGGTACAGGTAATTGAATGATATTTATTCCTGGTATACAGCTCCTGGTAATCACTGTTTTATGTTGATCATCTCAATGTTTATCTGCACTGTTTTTTTCATCATTTACGGAACATGACCAATGCCCATGAAATTACAAATTGTTGCAGCATTTTCAACTAAATTGGTTTTGGGTGGTTGGTTGGGAGCATGCGAAGGTTAAGTTTAACCCTTAGACCGCTATCTTATTTTTTTTGTCGTCTGCTTTTTATTTTCCATTTTTATCATCAAAAACATGCTTTGACAGCACTTTAGAATCATTTACAACATGGTTTGACAACACTTAAGAATCATTTCCATTGGAAATGATTCTTAAGTGCTGTCAAACCATGTTTTTATTGCGAACTAAGACAAGATATAAAAGCAACAGCAGACGACAATCTTCGTGAGTAGCGGTCTAAGGGTTAACAGTGGGATTCATCCTGGCCAGAATCCCGATATCTCTGGTTTGGCCCTCAGGTACAATTTTGGGTTTCTTGCTTAATCCGGTTATGCCCATTATATACATGTAAGTGTAATTAATAAGTAAGTGATACATACTAATCATATTACTTTTAGGCAGTGGGGCTAAGTGCATACTATTGGATTCGACCCCGGCTTAAAATGACCTTAGCTGTTGACAGGATGTTAAACACCATTAAATCAAATCAACTAAATTGGAGCAAATTATAGCTTTTAGAAACATCTAGTTGATGCCACTGCATGTAAACAACCTAGACAGGAGTGAAACAAATCCATTGTGACTTGTTTTCTTGAAATTGGGAAAAACCTATTACATGTATTTGCCATTGAGCCCATAGCTGAATAACAGCTGTAAACACAACATTGCGCAACACTACACCACGCACTGGGTGACCCAGCAATACTCGGTGCAGCACTATTGGATTATATCACTTTAATACCAAGTCTTTCAGAAAATTTCTATGAAGACTTACTATTATTAGGCCATGTGAATTTAACGATGGCATTCATCCTTACAGAAATCCTCATATTCCTGGTTTGATCCTCGGGTTCATTTTTTGCTTTCAAGACTTGAGAGATGAATCCAGTTATACCCATTATAAAAGTAGCAAGATTAGTACTAATCCTATTACTTTTAGGGATTGGGACTAAGTCACTTTGGTGTGGTGAGGACCTTGCACCAAATCTGGTTATTCTAATTTCAGGTTTTAAATATATATTTTTATGTAAATGTTTACGATTTTCCCATGATACGTACGGGTGACATATGGGATCCAACCACCGTTAACCATGGTCTAAAATGACCTTAGCTGTTGACAGGCCATATTTCTAGTTATACATTTTAAATATTTTCTTTTTTTTTCTGCACAGAAGTATATAGTGTGACCACGGTTCAAATGAGTGGTAACAACATATACTTTTATTGAAAAATGAATAAAATAGAGAAAAATGTTTGTACATTTAGATACCTGTGACTGTGTATATATCTGGCATGAAATGGGTTAAATCAAAAGTGAAAGAACTGAGCAAGTCACTATCCTTGGCCTTAAATTAGCATGCCTTTCCTTCACCTTGTGTGCACTCATGTGAATGTTAAATCCAATCAGACGGTATCATGCGTATTGCATGCATGGAATGCAATTAAGGCGTTCTATACCTGATCATCGTTTGATTTAAAGATATCTACTTCGTAAATGTGAATGAATATATGTATAACATGTATATGAACACTGCCTCGTTACTGTATCCTATACGGCACATGGAGTGGCCAAGTCGGCCATCTTTGTGTGTTCCAGCCATCAGCCAGTTTCACCTGCTCTGCCGTTTGACAAAGAACTCAAAATGTGAATTAGAACATATGATATAATGTACATGTAGCTAATCACGTAGAAAAGCCAGGAGAGCGGACTCCTGTAAATTATATCACACCAAACTGTAAAATATGTCTATTTTCTGGACAGGTTTGTGCCTGTGTTTTTAAGGTAGTAGGTCATAGATAGATACACTCAGCTTCAATGAAAATTGCTTCATAACAGTGATGTGATATATGAATATAACATATATAAATATTGTCTTGTTACTGTATACTATATGGTTCATTCACTTGCCATCTCCGCCATCTTTGCTTTTAGACATCATTTATAATACTTGAAAGCTAAATGCCAGAAAGCACTCAACTTAATGCAAGTGGTAGCAAATCATGACTGGGGTGCAGACCGAAAGGTGCTGCACCGCCTTTACATCACACATGTTCGCTCAAAACTAGACTATGGATGCACTGTATATGGGTCTGCCAGTAAATCCGATCTTCGGACACTCGATCCAGTACATCACCAAGGCTTAAGACTCTGCCTGGGTGCATTCCGTACGTCTAACGCACAGAGCTTATATGCCGAAGCAAATGAGCCTTCTCTCCACGACAGACACACCAAATTATCTTTGCAATATGCCACTAAACTACATTCAAATCCGTCTAATCCAGCTTATGGCACTGTCTTTCATCGAACTACAAATGCTGTGTTCGATAAGAAACCAAGCTTCAAGCCACCATTCGGCAGGAGAATGGATCCTTTGATACACGATGCTGGCTTGGATCTGGATCAAATTGTCAAATACGCTGTCCGAGATACTCCATCGTGGCATTTGGAGCAGCCCAAGGTGATCTTCAATCTTAGTCAGCACACGAAAGCAACAACTGTTCATCCATTTTTATATCACGTTTTCTTGAAGTTAAATACAGATACAATACATACACTCCACTTTTTACTGATGGCTCAAGCCCCGTGCAGGCACCGGGGCGGGATCAACTGATCCTGAGAATAGTGCTGCAGTAGCCATTGCTTGTCGTAAAAGGCGACTAAACTGGCTTAACGATTGGGTTCATACTTTCCGGAACCCACTATACCGGATTTGGCCCTCATGTACATTTTTGGCTTTCTTGTAACAGATTGAAAAGTTTACACATCAAAATTTATTTTGAGATTGATGAGAGAAATGCTCAGATATCTCGTCTTTTGTATAGTATGCTGGCATAGTATTTATAGCTTGCCGTAGTCATATCTGTCTATTACATATTGCACCAAATTTTATTCGGTTTACTGTCATATTATTTAATATGTCATATTATATAAGTTATATACATGTATCATATAAGCAAATGTTAGCCCTCCGCAATGATGTATTCTCCGATGCGCTATGTCAACGCGTTTTCGGGCTATGGATTATTTTGTTCCAACAAAGTTCCGCATTTGTCTCTATTAAGAAGACATCGAGCACATTAATTTATTTGACTTTCCCGGTGAAGCGTCAGCTGGTACCGTTTCATAGCTTCGCTTGCAAGGTAAACAGGTGACTGGCTGGTAACCAGTCAGTGTACCATGACGCTTACGCTTGACACTCAACAAATTTCGACCAATCATAAGCTTAGCGATGACGTCATCGGGGAAAACCCATCAACAATTAGACAATATGGCTTCCCGAGAAATGATAGAAATGTTGGTATGATTGAATTGTCTGTCGGGACGTTTTTTGTTTCGATGCAAACTGTTTATAAACAGGCCCGGATAACGTAAAAGTGTAGTTTGAAGTCATATGTTTGCTCTATCATATAGTAGTATAGGCCCGAATTATTTTACCAAAGTACATGTATTACGACTTAAGATAAATGCAGATTATTGATGAACAAAATAATCTCTAGCTCGAAAACGTGTTGACATAGCGCATCGGAGAATATATCATTGCGGAGGGCTAACATTTGCCTAACTTCTGCAATTGGCGGAAATGATATGAATCGGTTGACTGTTTCATGAGAGTCCGTTGTCTCGAGGCCGTCTGAGTACAGACCATTAAAAAGCAGAGGCACCTTGTATTGTGTTCTAACAGGGAGTGAACTGTTTTTTTCAATTTATTTTTTCCCACTTATTGATACGTTTATAGGACTTGGTCCGTTACTTCAACGTGAGTCTATGACCTAATACCTTAACCCTTACAATGTTGAATTAATTTGTGTCGTCTGCTGAATATTTTTCCATTTTTCTCATCAAAAACTTGGTTTGGCAGCACTTTAGAATCATTCTAAAATGCTGCCAAACCATGTTTTTACTGAGAGAAAAGACAAAATATGAATTATCAGCAGACGACTATTTTCGGTTCCCGCATTCTAAGGGTTAATGTAATATGTTTGTATAGGCAGTTTATGTGGATGTTACAGTAACCTATTTCTCTGCATTGTAACTACGCGTACCAGTGCATGTAGTTCACAATTAACCCTTACACTGCTACCTTAATTTTTTTGTCGTCTTCTGTTTTTTTACCTCACCTGAGCGAAGCTCATGTGAGCTATTGTTACCGCAATGTGTCCGTCGTCGTCGTCCGTGAACATTTTCAAACGTCTTCTCCTCGGTAACCATTGGGCCTATAGTCATCAAACTTCATGGTCATGGTCCTTAGGTAGGGGGATTACAAAATTGTTAAAATGACGTCATTACGTAATCCAAGATGGCCGCCGTCTAAAAATAGCACAAATTCTTCAAAAATCTTCTTCTCAAGAACTGCCAACCGGATTTCGACAAAACTTGGTAGGAATGATTGATGTACAATGCTCTTTCAAAGTTGTTAAAATGGTGACCCCGGGGTCAAAAATGGGCGTGGCCCGTGGGGTCAAATTGGGGTCAAATTTTATTTTTGACCGAATATGGTCATATCATATATCAAATAGAAGGTATCAACGAGGCGATCACTCTGGTGCATTTTTTGTCGAAATCAGATGGTTATGCCATCCAAGATGGGCGCCGAAAGGTCAAAAGGTCGTTCTTTTATTAGAGATTTCAAAATTCTTCTTCACATGAACCGCTTGGCCCATGGTAGCCAAACTTAAATGTTTTGGTCCATGGGTGAAGCCTTTTCAGATTTGTTAAAATGGAGGTCATCTCTAATCCAAGATGGCCGCCGTCTACAAATAGCATAAATTCTTGAAAAATCTTCTCATGAACTGCCAGCCGGATTTCGACGAAACTTGGTAGGAATGATTGATGTACAATGCTCTTTGAAAGTTGTTAAAATGGTGACCCCCGGGTCAAAAATGGGCGTGGCCCGTGGGGTCAAATTGGTGTCAAATTTCATTTTTGACCGAATATGGTCATGTCTATATCAAATTGAAGGTATCAAAGAGGCGATCGCTCTGGTACATTTTTTGTCGAAATTGGATGGTCATGTCATCCAAGATGGCCGCCGAAAGGTCAAAAGGTCGTTCTTTTATTAGAGATTTCAAAATTCTTCTTCACACGAACCGCTTGGCCCATGGTGGCCAAACTTTACAGTTATGGTCCATAGGTGAAGCCTTTTCAGATTTGTTAAAATGGAGGTTGTCGCTAATCCAGGATGGCCGTCGTCTAAAAATAGCACAAATTCTTAAAAAATCTTCTGAACCGCCAGCCGGATTTCGACGGAACTTGGTAGGAATGATCGACGTAGAATGCTCTTTCAAAGGGTGTTAAAATGATGACCATGGGGTCAAAAATGGGCGTGGCCCGTGGAGTCAAATTTTATTTTTGACAAATATGCTCATGTCATATATCAAATTGAAGGTATCGATGAGGCGATTGCTCTGGTGCAATATTTGTCGGAATCGGATGATTTTGTCATCCATGATGGCCTCAAAAGGTCCATTTATTCATAATTTTGAACGTCTTTTTCTCAGGAACCACTTGGCCGATACTGGCCAAACTTCATAGTAAGTTAAGATCCTTGGGTAAAGCATTTTCAGATTTGGTAAAATGAGAGTCATCACTTAATCCAAGATGACAATTTTTTTAAAACACATGAACTCAATGTCACATTCTCCTCTGGTGTTCATGGAGTCAGGTGAGCGAATTAGGGCCATCATGGCCCTCTTGTTTCTATTTTCCATTTTTATCACCAAAAACATGCTTTGACAGCACTTTAGAATAATTTACAATATGCTTTGACAGCACTTCAGAATAATTTCCATTGGAAATGATTCTGAAGAGCTGTCAAACCATGTTTTTATTTAGAAATAAGGCAAGATATAAAAGCAACAGCAAACGACAATTGTTGTGTGTAGCGGTCTAAGGGTTAATCATGTAACTCGCCATGCATTGACCAAATACATTCCAATAGATAGTATTGGTCCATTGTTGAACGGTTTCACACGACATTGCCTAAAGACATCAGTGTACTGATCATGTTCATGTTCTTTCTAATAAAAAAACATGCAATTTTTGCCAACCTCTAGCATAAAATGTTACCTGATGAATAGACTACCAAGTTAGTGGCTTTTGATATCAAGTTTATGAGCTTTGGATTGGAAAAGTTAGGAAATTATCGGCATTCCTAATATGCATTTTCCTAGTTACTCCTACGCCATTAGTCCCATGTCACAGATTAGCAAACTTAACCCTTTGAACCCAACAACCCTCTATAGTGGAGTTTGCAAACGTTGCAGATCCCGTCTCATCAGGATCTGCACTCCCAAGGTCAAGGTCAAATACTTAGCCAGTGAGTCTTTACAAAACTAAACATCAGAGAAATATGTTATAACATCTACTTCCTTCATCTAAAATGTTTAATATTTCACACATGCATTCCTGTAAGGCTCTACTACCATGTTGTGCCAAATCCACGACCGTCCAACCCCCGCTGATCCCAAGGTCAAGGTCAAATACTTGGTCTCTTTACAAAACTTAATATCAGAGAAATAAGTTATAACTTCTATATCCTTCATTGAAAATTCTTAATATTTCACTCGTGCATTCCTCTAAGGAGGAACTATCATGCTGTAACAAATCTACGACCGTCCAATCCCCGCTGATCCCAAGGTCAAGGTCACATACTTAGTCTCTTTACAAAACTTAGCATCAGAGAAATTGGTTATAACTTCTATTTCCTTGCTCGAATCTGCCTCACATTTCAATCACGCATGCTGTACCATGCTGTGACAAATCCACGACCGTCCAACCCCTGCTGATCCCAAGGTCAAGGTCAAATACTTAGTCTCTTTACAAAACTTAACGTCGGAGAAATATGTTATAACTTCTATTTCTTTCATTGAAAATTCTTAATATTTCATGCATGTATTTTTCTAAGGCTCTACTATCATGCTGTTACAAATCCCCGCTGATCTCGAGGTCAAGGTCACATACTTGGTCTCTTTGCAAAATTTCCTTGCTCTGATCTGCTTCACATTTCACACACGGATTGCTCCAATAGACCTCTACCACCCTGTGACAAATTCACGTTCGTGTCGCCCCCGCTAAGCCCAGAGTCAAGGTCACAAACCCACACATTTGGATTTTTTTTACATACCGGGTATGTAGTGGTACCTGGGCCCACGCGGGGGGTATTCCGTAAGCCTCGCTTACTGACCAATCTACACTGTAGTTATAAATGGACTAGTCTTGAAATCAGTTTGTAATGATTGGATTGCTCTGACCTTAGCTGTTGATAGGCCGTTAAACAGGCGAGCTGCTTTGTCTTGTCTGTAACAGATAGATCCTCTGATTGGCTACTCTTGGCCAATGAAAATGTTCGGAATCGAGTACACCATTTGGAGTTGGAATTATTTGAGTAGCCTTAATGAGTAGCAGCTGGCCATCAATGGAACACAAGTACGCCCATGTTTGTCACGTGTCACTGTGGCCCATCTGTCACGTTATTACGGGTAAATTGTATTGTATGAACCTTCATGGCTTATTTCAAGGTTGAGGGATGGGCCGTGGCGTCGGGTTTATTATGGCATTGGATTTCCATACCGGAGGTTGTGGGTTCAATCCTCACTCTCGGCGTGAAAATTCCCACTGGTCTGTTCCATCTCTATATGACCTTAGCTGTTACTCCATTCACTCACTTTTATTTCAAGTTAAAAAATAGTTGTTTATTTCTACATATTTAATGTACCAGCATGTTTGCAATAAAATTTTCATTCTGTTTCAGGACAGCGTTCGACATGGAATTGTGGGAATGGTGGGAAGGTAAGTTACCATAGTTACATAACTCACCATCACAACCACAGACGGTCAGCTTGGTGATAAGCTAATAGACTGGTTTTGACATGTAGAAAATAACTATATGATATTTCCAAACCTTTGTTTATTTGCGGCATCTTGGAAAGGTGACTAATACATTTGCTAATGTGCACTGTATTAGGTGAGTTTATGATATGTTGCCTTTCCTCTCAATAAGAATATACAGTGGAACCCCTCTAAACCGAACACTCGAGTAAAATATAGATGTTTACCTTTATAGATGTGTTTCGCTGTTATGTATCTCTGATTACGATGTGTTTTCATGAGTGGAATATCCCCAAACCAGACACCCTACAATTACAATTACTTTTCATGATTGCAAAACACTGGAATGTGTCATGAAGCGCTAGCATGTCTGATTTTCAGTGGAACATCTCCTCCCAGGGTGTCTGGCTGGAGAGGTTCCACTGTAGAAAATTATGAATGTGGATGCAGATTGCATTTTTGCTAAATTTTAGTGCAAGAAAATTGGAACCTTATTCCAAAAACCTATACATTGGAACCCCTCGAAAACGGACACCCTGGGTCCGGGATGTCCCCAGGGTGTCCGGTTTAGAGGGGTTCCACTGTAAAAAAGACAGATGAATACTTCAAGACACGCCTGTCTGCTTAGTGATCATGAACAGACATTATTATCGGGAGGTAAATGGCAATGAAACATATCTAAATTAAGCTCAACTAACTTTCCTATGTGTCCGGTTTAGAGGGGTTCCACTGTATATACCGCTGACTGTGCACTGTAACGATACACTGTAACCCATCGCCAATGCAGAGGAAAAGCAGTATTATACCATGCTATTTACCAAGCCGACCGCCTATGATCAAAACAAGGCATATTGAGTTGTTGGCCTGTGTATCTCGTGATCAGCTGGCTCTCGCATGTAGTCTGTGTACTTCCATGTTGTCAATGCGAAGATTACAAGCCAAGGCTCTAATATGTTCAGACAGTAATCATGTAATGAAGAATCTCTGTGAAAATTATTAAATTTGGCATTTGTATCATTTTACTGGACCCAGAGGGTGTACAGATGCACAGGTCAGGAACAGTGATGTGCCCTGTTTGGTTACATAATGGCCCTTGACCATAAACATTCTAATAGACGACAGGGCCCGTTGCACTAAAAGTGTGTACGACTAAAAGTGTGTACGACTAAAATATTCGTAAGTGCAAATTTAGGATCGGTCCGGAAATGTCAATTGATGGACTTAGATTTATTGAGCATAGGCTGCATATGCAGCCTATGCTCAATAAATGTTAATCCAATAATTGTTTACAAGAAAACAGTGTTAATGTGAAATTTACAGACTATCATAATTTTGCACTTACAAACATTTTAGTCGTACAAGGTTTAGTGAAACGGCCCGCCGGTCTATTAGAATTACCACTGGTTCGGAAGTCCTGGGTGGGCATTTAATAGAGGCAAGTGTTATTCAGTGACGGGAAAATGATCAAATATACAATGTTCTGCTCGTGAAAAAAACAAAAAAACATAACAAAAGGACGTTACTCTCCACGTCTGCCGGACTTGGTTGTACTGTCTGTCAGTTTATGGACATTTGGTCATTATGGCACAGTCGTTAAAAATGTTAAAATTCTGGTATGTATATAATCATTAATGGTGATCAGATTTACGCATACAGATGTTTCGGACCTTGACTTTTCGGCCTGTGGACTTTTTGGTCCGTATCAGTGTGATTATTTTCGGCCCACGGCCACGTCCATGGCTATAATTATTTTTACTCGTCTCCTAGGAAATATCGGCCAACAAAACAGCACAAAGTCAATTTCACCGATATTATACTAGACGGGTTTGAGATGCTTTGCAAATGTCGTCTCAGTAACCATGTAAATTCTGATCTCCCAGTGGATCTCCCAGGAATTTACTGTGACACCAGAAACGGTCGAATTTTCACTTGAGCGTTTGAAAGTGAAAGTAGAAATTATGTTTTTTTCCCAATTTTCAAGGAATGTGCCTTCGAAATACTGGAAAGAAAAGCAATTTAGCTCCGATTTTGTTCCAAGTGTGCACTGGAAATTTATTAGAGGCACTAATTTTGTGAATATCAGCCAAATAATTTGTCATTTTCAGCATCAAAACTAGGGGTTGGCTGTCTATTAGAGCATGGGTGTCTATTAGAATCTTTATGGTATATGTATAGGGTATTTGATATGTATGTAGAATTGTAGATACATGCACTACCGGTAGTTCTGTAACATGCAAGTTCCATAGCACTTAGAAACGAGTGGCATATATCCACGTAGCTACAATATGCGTAGCGGTAATCGGCGAGAGCGGAAGTATGACTATTCATTCTAATATCCACGTATTTTATAAACATACATGACACAATTTATATGCGCCTCATAATCATAAAATATATCTTCCAATCCCTGAGGTCAACACTAACAGGTGTCTGGTGGTCCTAGACCAACAGATGTTCAGATAAACTTCCCACCACTACAATGTTAGGATCGGCTGTGAATTTTAATTGATGGATTACATGCATTGAGCATAGGCTGCATTATATGCAGCCTTTGCTCAATAAATGTAAATCCAATAATTGTTTATAAGAAAATATTGTTAATGTAAAATTTACAGACTATCATAATTTTGCACTTACAACATTTTTATCGTACAAAGTTTAGTCCATAAGGGACTTAGCCCCCTTCTTCCATTGACCTCTTCATTTCTTCCGCTTCACATATCTGCTGCTTTTGGTCGTGTAAGAAGTAAAACTTTGAAACCATATAAATAGCTGGAGACTAGATATTTGGTATGTGGCTAATTACTTGCGTTGTGTAGACTCTCAAAGTGAATTACGATTTCTTATTATTTGACACTCCGCTCATGGATTATCTCGCCCTTTCACTTAAAAGTGGGTATATTTAAGGGCGTGCCATTGGCTTCCTGTAATCCTTCTATATTCCTTCCTTGATAAAGTACTTTTATCCTGCTGCATGTACCTTGTACATTAAACTTGTCTCAGACATAATGCCATTTATCACCCAATTAGCGTAATCTCATAGTGCCAGTCCTGAATTATACTCCTGCAACTAGATGCTGAATGCACAAAATAATTGTGGTGCTGAAAATTATTTTAATGTACCACAATCTGTCATTCCAGACTAGTGGCACCAGTCTAAATTGGTGCAGGGTTACATTTCCATGTTAACTCTTAGGCTGCTACACACAACAATTATCATCTGCTGTTGCTTTTATATCTTTCTTTGTTTCTCGATAAAAACATGGAAATGATTCTGAAGTGCTGTCAAAGCATGTTGTAAATTATTCTAAAATGCTGTCAAAGCATGTTTTTCATGATAAAAATGGCAAATAGAAAATCAACAGCAGACGTCAAAAAATTAAGATAGCATTGTATAAAGGGTTAACTACCCAATATCCTGTGGCCAAACAGGAAAATTCTGTAATTTTTCACACCAGTTCAACATTTTTCCAGTGTGACATTTATCTATGAGGGTGGAGCATGCCTGTATACTGGGGCCCGTTTCACTTAACTTTGAACAACTAAAATGTTTGTAAGTGCAAATTTAGATTTCAATTGATGGATTTACATTTATTGTGCATAGGCTGCATATGCAGCCTATGCTCAATAACTGTAAATCCAAAAATTGTTTGCAAGAAAACATTGTTAATGTGAAATTTACAGACTATGATAATTTTGCACTTACGAACATTTTAGACGAACATTTTAGACGTACAAAGTTTAGTGAAACGGGCCCCTGATCGATATGGCATATCTGTAACTGCTGGATTCTGGTATGGCGGACTAATGACACTAACCACACTCCCCACAGCTGCCTGGCAGCCACTATCTGATGGTAATTCACACATTATTGCAGACTGCAAACAGAATCATTTTCAGAAAATAGTATGAAATGGCTCTTAATGTTCTGACTCACCTGAATATACACTGTTCTTGCCTCGCTAATTTTTTAGTTATCTCCCTTTGGTGTTTTTTTTGTGCACCAATTTCTTGTCAGGAGTATGACTCGAACACCCTTTGGAATATTTTATTGAAACTTCACACATGCATAGACCAAAAAGTGTGTTTAGTGCAAGAATGACAACTATTGCCATGCTAATGAAGAATGACAACTATTGCCATGCTAATGTTAGAGTTATCTCCCTTTGTTTTTTTGTGCAGGGATTTCTTGTCTGGAGCATAACTCGAATACCCTTTGGGATATTTTCATGAAATTTCACACATGAATAGACCACTAGCCAAATGTGTGTTGTGTGCAAGATAGACAACTCTTGCCTCACTAATGTTTCAGTTATCTCCCTCTGTTTTTTTCTTCGCAGATTGATTTCCTGTCGGTCCAAACCTTGATTATTCTTTAAAATATTTTCACACTTGCATAAACCATGACCCAGGTGTGCCTCATGCAAGAATAACTCTCACCTTACTAACACATTGTTTATCTCCCTTTATTTTTGTAGTGGCTGCCTGTAGGAGGGGAGAGGGATACACATGTGTTTGTGGACAAGCGTCATGAATTTCTAGTTATCATTATGTCCAGGCCAATTGCCAAACATCAAAGTCAATGAGAGATCGTAGCTAGTTATCTCCCGTTGAATTTGTTTATAGAAATCCGGTTCAAATTGTGTAGTTTAAAGGTACATGCCCACGTGCCAGGTTATAATATAGGGAGGCATATTTGTTTCGTCCATACATTAGATATAACATTGTTCAGGCAAAATGAACAGTTATGAACCATTTTCAGACGATATAATTGGCATTTTTATACTCGTATATCACACATGAATTTTCACAATGATATCAGGGGCGATAAACGTGTTTCCTTAAAATGTTAACTGACATTACTATTTCTTTTCTGTAATTACTTTTTGATGTGCAATGATCATACTTATTAATCTGTCGAAAATATATTTTTTTCAGGTGATTCATTTAATTAGTATAAATAATTAAAAAATACCATGCCTCATTTGCATATGAAAATAGCCTGATACCACCGCGCGTCACTATCAGTAAAATAAATATTACTAAATGATTATATCTGTATAGCGGGCACTCGTAATTTTTAGAACTGGTGGAATAGTGACACAATTATACACTTATTTAATTCCTGTAAAGAACATGTTGTGCCTACTGCGTGGGCATGTACCTTTAAGGCTTTATTGCTTGTAACTTGAACGAATGTAGTGTGATTTGTTGTGAAAAGGAGTCAATATAGTGATTTCGACTAGTGTTGGTACAGATCATCCCCCATATCTATACAATCTGATCTGGGGCTACATTATTTGCCAGAGTCACAATCATGTTCTCACTTATTAATGTTATTGCAATCAGTGTAGACTCAGATCAGACTGTACATTTGTGCAGTCTAGCTGATCTGGGTCTACTCTGGTCGCAAAATTCCTTTTTCATGCTATTCAGTAAGAAATAAACGCTGAAATACAGCAAAGGACCGGATCTCTATAAATAGATTTGCAAAGGGAAATAACTAGCTATGATCCATCATTTGATCAAGTGTTTGCTATCCCCTGTTTCCTGTTATCAGGATATTACATGCACCTAAGGGGGATTGCTTGATAGTTGGATTCCGGTGCTGGTGTACTGGACACGCATGCTGCAGAGCTCCAGTTAAGGTGCATAATTTGATCAACTTTGGGGGCAATTTTGTTATTTCTTCACCAAAAATGGCAAGTTTGGAGTGCTTTAGAATCGTCTCATTGAGACGATTCTAAAGAACTCCCAACTTACCATTTTTGGTGAAGAACTAAGAAAAATACCTCGAATATTTGGTCAAATTACGCATCTTAACTGGAGCATGCATCTCCACACGCTCGACGTGAAATAAAACTATCACAGTGTTTTCATCTGATAATTCGTTACAATGAGACCTGAAACCATGATTCACCCGATCTTCATATGATACATGTCCACACGCTCGACATGAAATAAAACTATCACAGTGTTTTCATCTGATAATTCGTTACAATGAGACCTGAAACCATGATTCACCCGATCTTCATATGATACATGCATGTGACGGAAATTATTGTAAATTTTTCATGAAATTACGTAGACGTCCAAAGGTACAAAATCACATGGCGTGTCTCATGACAGAGAATCTATTGTTGTGATGTCTAATCTTTAATCATTGTCTTCTGACATATAATATCATATTTCCTCTGTTGTATAGTTTTTTGTCAGGCTCGGTTGCAGAAAGTGAGACACAGTGACCACAATGACATCCTGGTGTCTGTGGATGTGTGTGTCCGTCTGTCCAGCATTAACCCTTACACCGCTATTTTAATTTTTTGTCGTCTACTGTTTATTTTCCATTTTTAGCGCGCCTTCCGAAGGAAGAAGTGCTTATGGCATACCCTTGGCATCGTAGCCGTCTGTCTGTCCGTGTCCGTATAATGGCCTATATTTTCTGTTTCCTTGCGTGGATTTGCTTCATATTTCACACACGCATTGCTCCAAGGGCAAATCCACATTCGTGCCGCCCCTTCTAAGCCCAGGATCAAGGTCACATACTTTGTGCATCTCGAAACCTTAACGCTCGGACGCTCGGGTAAATGGCCTATATTTTCTGTTTCCTTGCTTGGATTTGCTTCATATTTCACACACGCATTGCTCCAAGGGTCCTCTACTGCGCTGTGGCAAATCGACGTCCGTGCCACCCCTTCTAAGCCCAGGGTCAAGGTCACATACTTTGTGCATCTCAAAACCTTATTCTCGGACGCTCGGGTAAATGGCCTATATTTTCTGTTTCCTTGCTTGGATTTGCTTCATATATTTATACGCGCATTGCTCCAAGGTCCTCTACCTCTGCTAAGCCCAGGGTCAAGGTCAAATACTTTGTATGCTCGAAACCTTAACACGCTCTGGTAAATGGCTCATAAATTTTGTTTCCCTTATCCAGCACGTTGTGTTTTCAAATGTGCCCTCGGTTCCTTTGCTGCCACCGGGCGTGCTTCGTTGTCCTCTGACAACTCTTGTTATAATCAAAAACATGCTTTGACAACACTTTAGAATAATTTACAACATGCTTTGACAGCACTTCAGAATCATTTCCATTCAGAAGTGCTGTCAAACCATGTTTTTATTGAGAAACAAGGCAATATATAAAAGCAACAGCAGACGAAAATTGTTGTGTGTAGCGGTCTAAGGGTTAAAGCTTCTACATACCTTATATCTTCACAGCCCTTAAGATCGATTTACTTCAAAGTTCAAATATTTGTTTATTGTCATCTATATTTTCATTCTATAGCCCGGCCATGCGCCACTCATGCTCAAAGTGAAGGCCAAATGAAGACTTTGAAATTTGTGTTACAGTTTTTACAAAATCTACGCTACAGTTCCCAAATATGTGAACTCGAAATGCGTGCTGCTGACATCTGATGCTGTTTTTGTTGCCATGTTCCGTCCATGTACATGTAGCGGTGGGCGGTGACTTCCGTCCATATAACTGTAGAGGTGGGCGGTTTCCCTATGTTGTCCTGTGGTCATGTGATTGTTGTATGTTGCTGTAATAACCCTATATATTCGCACACCATTTATTTGGGGAAACACATACAATTTACATGGTTTCCCCACAACAGTGAGCGCGCCAATATTTACTGTCAGTATGGTAGTGTTGGTTTAATCACAATTACAATATATTTGGATACAATTTGTTTTGGGAAACCCCTAGGGTTTCCCAAAGCAAATTGTGTCCTAATATTTAGAGTCATTACGGTAGGTACATACTTGGATGCACTAGACATTGTCGCGCGCACTTCATATTTCAATTGCTTTGCCTTTTCCTGAGGAAGATACCGGTAGTACTAATGGAGGAAGGTGTGTTACCATGGTGATCAATTATAATCTAACATTGGCGGAAATGACTTCATATTCCACTGTTGGTTATGCAATTGAATGATCGCTCAATTCATAATAATGAAATACTTGTAGACATGTTATTGTTGCGACAATTAAAAACATTCAAATGGATGTTTATAATGAAAAAACAAGCTTTGAATTGTACGTTTCTAGGCATTAACTTCTTAATACCGATATATATAACTTGAAAACAATTTTTATTCGGTGGGTGGTCATTTTTCTGCAATGCAATTTGATTGTATCAGCGATGGTCAATTAAAGCGTCCTGTCCGATTTATCGGTGATCGACTGTAAGCTTTGGCTGATTTTGCAACACTACAATGAAGATATTGCGGTTAGAAGCTGAGACAGAATGCTGGTTGTGTGTGTGGTATGTAGACATACAGTTTCTCCCCGCTATATGGCCTGCAGGACAGAGACAGGACACAGGCACCATCTTGTGGATGACAGTAGGCAATTAACCCTTGCACCTCTAAGTAACCGGAATGGAATTTGATATGTTAATTTTGCAACCAATTCAACCGGCACAAAATGATTTTCGGACTAGTCCATTTATGAAAAGGGGGTGTTTTTGTTCTCAAAAAATATGAAAATTACTTGCAAAATGTGCAGATCCTAATGAGACGGCGGCTCATCTGGATCTACACTGTTTGCCAATACCACTGTACAGGCCTGTGGTGTTGAAAGGGTTAAAGGACCTCATGGTATGCAGTTGTGTTTCATATGCACAGTATAGTCCTTGGCAATCTAACAAAACTGATGAAAACCGCATGCAAGTATTCCATATCTGTTACAAATGATAGAGGTTCTAATTTCTGCATTTCACATTAAACCTGCATACTTCAAGATAATTTAAAATTAAAACCTACGTAACTTGTGACAGAGATGGAATATTTGCATGTGGTTTTCACCAGTCTTTTTAGATTGTAAAGGATTATATTAAACAGAGGCCCTTTAAATCTTAGACCGCTATCTTAATTTTTTGCCGTTTGCGGTTTATTTTCTATTTTCCATTTTTATCATCAAAAACATGCTTTGACAGCACTTTAGAATAATTTACGACATGCTTTGACAGCACTTTAGAATCATTTCCATTGGAAATGATTCTGTAGTGCTGTTAAACCATGTTTTTATTGAGAAATAAGGCTAGATATAAAGCAACAGCAGACGACAATTGTTGTGTGTAGCGGTCTAAGGGTTAAACTTCTCTAAAACTGACTCCTTTGTAAAACACTGTGCTGGTTGAGAACAGTTGATAGGAAAGCAGAGTATCTGATCCCTGTCACCCCTAAATAACTGAAATGGACCTGGATATGTTAATTTTCCGACCAATCCAATTGTCACAACATGATTTTCAGACTAGTCCATTTATGAAAAGGGGGTGTTTTGTTTCTAAGAAAATATGAAAATTACTTGTAGCAGTGCAGATACTGATGAGACGGCTTGTTACGAGCCTGCTCATCTGGATCTACACTGTTTGCAAATGCCGTTTTAGACGTCTGTAGTGTTGAAATGGTTAACCCTTTCAATACTACAGGCCTGTATAGTGTTATTATTGGCAAACAGTGTAGATCCAGATAAGACTGCTCGTGCCGAGCCATCTCACAGTAATTTTTGAGAACAAAACACCACCTGTTCATAAACGGACTGGTCTGAAAATCATGTGCTGATTGGATTGGTTGCAAAATAAACATATCAAAATCCAGTGCAGTTACTTAGGGGTGAAAGGGTTAATCCTTAGACCGCTACACACAACAATTGTCGTCTGCCGTTGCTTTTATATCTTGTCTTATTTCTCAATAAAAAGATGATTTGACAGCACTTCAGAATCATTTCCAATGGAAATGATTCTAAAGTGCTGTCAAAGCATGTTGTAAATTGTTCTAAAGTGCTGTCAAAGCATGTTTTTGATGATAAAAACGTAAAATAGAAAATAAACACCAGACAACCCAAATTTTAGATAGCTGATTAAGGGTTAAAACTGATTGTTGGGTAGCGTTTGGACTATCATTCAATAGGTACATTCTTTGCTTGATACATGCACATGTTTCATCACAAGACAGGTGGCCTACATGTATTGTCTCTGATCTGGGGCCGTTTCACTAAACTTTGTATGACTAAAATGTTTGTAAGTGCAAATTTAGGATCGTCTGGAAATTTCAATTGATGGATTTATATTTATTGAGCATAGCTCAATAAATGTAAATCCAATAATTGTTTACAAGAAAACACTGTTAATGTGCAATTTACAGACTATCATAATTTTGCACTTACAAACAACATTTTAGTCGTACGACGTTTAGTGAAACGGCCCTCCTGGCTACTAGATTTACTCTAATGTAGCTGCTTCTCCATGTATACAGGGCTTCCCCCCTTTCCAATGGAAATGATTCTAAGTTGCTGTCAAACCATGTTTTTATTGACAACAACAGCCTGTACGCAGGAATTAATTTAGGGGGGCGAAGGGCTTTACAGCGCGAAGGGCTAAAAATGTTTTTTTGCACATCCACGACAGACCTCGGCAGATTAACCCTTTCACCCCTAATAATTAACTCAAATGGATTTTGATATGTAAATTTTGCAACCAATCCAATCATCAGAAAATTATGTTAAGTAAGACCAGTCCGTTTATGAACATGGGTTGTTTTTGTTCTCAAAATTATGAAAATTATTTGCAAAAAGTGCAGATCCTGATGAGACGGCTCGTCACGAGCCGGCTCATCTGGATCTACACTTTTGCCAATACCACTATACAGGCCTGTGGTGTTGAAACGGATATGGGTGTGTGTATGCACCACCCATCGCACCCCCTCTGTGTAAGGACAGCCTGATGCAGGATACAACAGTGTATTATCACTCCCTATCTATTTGGTGAAGGCAAACTCATAACCTGATAAAACAATACACTTGTACATTAGCTCTTGTTTTACATTCTTCCTCACTGTGCAGTAGATTTTGATGATATGTGGTGCACACAATACAATAATGCACATATTTTAGTCACAAAAGGCTCAACATTCTCAACTGGTTACTGTGAACAATTTCCTACAAGCCAATTAACCATGACCTTGCTGAATTAAATTTTGTCGTCTGCTGTTTATTTTCAATTTTCTCATTAAAAACATGCTTTCACAGCATTTTCTAATCATTTCCATTTTTCTCATCAAAAACATGCTATCCAATCATGTTTTTATTGCCAAAGAACGAAAAATATAAAAAAAACAGCAGATGACAATTTTTGTGCCCAACATTGTGAGGGTTAATTAACCCTTACACTGCTGAATTAATTTTTGACGTCTGCTTTTTATGCCCCACCACGATAGTGGAGGGGGCATTTAGTGTTACCCTTGTCCGTCCGTCCGTCCCGTCCGTCCGTCCGGGCACACATTAGGGTACTTATGTGGCTAGCCCCACAGGGTTATGGACTTAGTAAAGGATAGGGTTGGTTACAATTAGCCACCTAAAAAATCCTTTTATGTGGCTAAAAATCGTTTTATGTGGCTAATATTTAACATGTGATATGCCACATAAGTATCCATTTGTAAGAACGTCCGTCCGTCCGTCCGTCCGTCACAAAACTTTAACGCTCGGGTAAATGTCTCATAATTTCTTCATCCTTCGACCGATCTGCTTCATATTTCATATGCACATTGCTCTAATGGTCCTCTACTGCCCTGTGCCAAATCCACGTTCGTCCTGCCCCCGCCAAGCCCAGGGTCAAGGTCACATACTTAGTGCTTCAAAAACTTTAACGCTCGGGTAAATATCTTATAATTTCTATTTTCTTTCACAGATCAGCTTCATACTTCATATATGCATTGCTCTAATGGTCCTCTACCAAATCCACGTTCGTCCTGCCCCCGCCGAGCCCAGGGTCAAGGTCACATACTTGGTGCTTCAAAAACTTTAACGCTCGGGTAAATATCTTATAATTTCTGTTTTCTTTCACGGATCAGCTTCATTCTTCATATATATGCATTGCTCTAATGGTCCTCTACTGTCCTGTGCCAAGTCCACCGACGTTCGTCCTTCCCCCCGCCAAGCCCAGGGTCAAGGTCACATACTTAGTGCTTCAAAAACTTTAACGCTCGGGTAAATATGTTATAATTTCTGTTTTCTTTCACGGATCAGCTTCATTCTTCATATACGCATTGCTCTAATGGTCCTCTACTGCCCTGTGCCAAATCCACGTTTTCCATTTTTCTCATCAAAAACATGGAATGATTCTTAAGTGCTGTCAAACCATGTTTTTATTGAGAAAGAAGGCAAAATATAAGACAACAGCAGACGACAATTTTTGTATTCGAAGGGTTAAGTATGTCATTCCCTGCATGCCTTCCTGTCTGAATATGTTGTGCAATATTGCTTGTATTTTGTATTGTGTGTTTAGTCAGAGACTCCTAGTCTAGTTTCATTTAACCTGTTCACCCCTAAGTAACACTAACATGGACCATTTCATATTAAGCTTTGAGACTGTTCCGAGGGGGTTATTTTGTAAAAAGTAAAAAATATCCACAAATGGTGCAGATCCTGCTCATTATGAGGTGGCTCATCATGATCTACACTGTTTGCAAATATTAGGAAAGAGGTTTCTGTTGTGAAAGGGTTAATATAAAGTTTATCAAGCAAGACTAGGAAACCTGTTGCAGGCTGTCCTAGGAATTCCTACCATTTCCGAGTCAGGCCTGACTGATAACCTTAATATCAACAGAAACCAGAAATTAAGCTCGGATCCACGTAGGGGAAAACCCGGGCGCGTGCCCCCCCCCCCCACCCCCCCTAAAATTTGGCGAATAAAGACCCACCTAGCAGTCTCCCAAGCTAAACTTGGTCGATAAACGAGCAGTGCTAGTTCGAAAATATAGTAAATTGTTTCAATGGAGAAGTCCCACCCCCACCTCCAACCTAAAATCCTGGATCCGCCCCTGGAAAGTAGGCTAATATTCTATTTATCATGTAATGTTTTATGGTAATCGAAGATCAAATATATAGAGGATATGTAGTCATATTTTTGCAACGAATATGCAGGGGCGGATACAGAAATAATTGCAGGGGGGGGTCTGTACTTACAATTCGGCATAGCTGAACTCCGCGAGCGCAAAATCGTAAAGTCGGGGGGTCCTCCCCCTTGAAATTTTGAAATTGTTAAATGCCAGATCGCCGCAGGTGCGATTTCCTGACACCTAGGCCACGAAAAAAGTCATCCAACTATTCGAGTATTGTAGATTTATTTTTGCCGGGAGCAGGGGGGGTCTGGACCCCTTGGACCCCCCCCCCCCCTCCCTGTATCCACGCCTCATATGACATATATGTTCATCCAGTGGTGTGAAATGTCCATATTTCACGAGTGTAACGGCACTCGTGAAAAATATGGACATTTCACACCACTCGATGAACATATATGTCATATTCGTTGCAAAAATATGAATATTGTTATAGCTAGCTGTTGCTTGTATATGTTACTATTATTATTAATTTACTTTTACTTATTTTAGACTTGGGGAATTAGGCTCTATTTGATCGAAAGATGAAAGACAAAGACACATGTTGATTCTACAATGTAATATTCCCAAGAGCTCCCTGGCAGCCCAAACAATGCTCTTTATACTCAGCAACGCGGACGCTATAGAAAGCATCTCTGACCACTGCATCAAAATGCTCACAATGCAGACTTTTTCTGAGAACTGTGTTTGTTCAACACAGTTCAAATTGCTATAATTAATTACCAATTGAATGCAAACCTTCGATATTTTACATGCACATTTCATCCATTCATCTACATACACACAGCAAATATCAATGGCGAAATGAAATTAGAACCATGTCTAAATTGGCTTTTAATACGAATATCAAAGTCAATTTAGACATCAGACTGTCTTCCCAATCATATTTGGAACCATCTGTAATATGCAAATGACTGTAAACAACTACATGTTATAGTATTATGTTTTGACTCGTGCATTTAGCCCATTAATGGGGTCTGGTCTGCAGACTGGAGGTTACTCCGAGTTCATTCCCAGATTCCATATGGACACTTAGAGCAACCAGTCTAGTCCCAGATTGGAAAATGCATCTGCATGGTTCAGTCAGGGTTTATACTGTTTGCCATTCAGTCCATCAAATTGGTACACTATAACAATATTCTATTTATTATATACCGCTCCATGGAAATTAGCAGTTTTTAGCTCGACTATTCGAAGAATAAGTAGAGCTTATGTTGTCAACCCGGCGTCGGCGTCACCGTCACGCCTTGGTTAAGGTTTTTAGTCAACCTTGTATATGGAATACTACTGGCCCTACACCCACCATACTTGCACAACTTCATCTCTTAGTGATGTACATCAATAACCCCTGATCTATATTTGACCTTGACCTACAGTTCCTCTTGAATTACTTACTTAATTCCCCTTGGTTAAGGTTTTTAGTCAACCTTGGTTAAGGTTTTTAGTCAAGCTTGTACATGGAATACTATTGTGCATACAGACACCATACTTGGACAACCTTTTCTCATAGGGATGTACATCAATAACCCCTGATCTATATTTGACCTTGACCTACATTTCTCTTGAATTACTTAGTTAATTCCCCTTGGTTAAGGTTTTTAGTCAAGCTTGTATATGGAATACTCCTGGCCCGACACCCACCATACTTGGACAACTTCATCTCATAGTGATGTACATCAACAACCCCTGACCTATATTTCACCTTGACCTACATTTAACCTTGAATTACTTAGTTAATTCCCCTTGGTTAAGGTTTTTAGTCAACCTTGGTTAAGGTTTTTAGTGAAGCTTGTACATGGAATACTATTGTGCATACTGACACCATACTTGGACAACCTTTTCTCATAGGGATGTACATCAATAATCCCTGATCTATATTTGACCTTGACCTACATTTAACCTTGAATTACTTAGTTATTTCCCCTTGGTTAAGGTTTGTACTCCAACTTGCTTAAGGTTTTTAGTCAACCTTGGTTAAGGTTTTTATGCGGGTCGCGGCCACCTACTTTTATCCTTGGGTTACTTATTTATCCCCTTGGATAAGGTTTTTAGTCAAGCTTGTATATGGAATACTCCTGGGCCTACAGCAACCATACTTGGAAAACTTCATCTCCTAGTGATGTACATCAATAACCCCTGACCTATATCTAACATTGACCTACATTTAACCTTGTATTACTTACTTAATTTCCCTTTGTTAAGGTTTTTAGTCAACCTTGATTAAGGTTTTTATGCAGGCCGCGGCCACCTTGTTTGTCAAGCTATGTGTACATCGACAACCCTCGTAGTCGAGCTATGCTGTTCTCCTACAGCTCTTGTTTAAACTGTATACGGTAATGAATATGTATTTGCAGCCTATTTGCGCTGTGGCACTGCAGATGCGCATTATGAATATAGATAGCGGAAGTACCGGAAGTTGTTTATTTCATCGATGAGAACATATGACCTTTATTTACATCGTATAACTATGTATTTCATGGGTAGGTATATAATAAAATGTAATTTTCATTGAAAAGAATGCATACGTGTAATGACGTCGTTGGTAATGTCATGCAGTTTTGATCAATGAAATATCAGTTTTCAATATGGTTTAACCTGAATATTCATAACATGTCGATGCCTGATACAGCAGTGTTATCATAACATGTTGATGCCTGATACAGCAGTGTTATCATAACATGTCGATGCCTGATACAGCAGTGTTATCATAACATGTCGATGCCTGTGCCTGATACAGCAGTGTTATATAACATAATTCATGTCTGATGCATGATACCATTGATGCCTGTACAGCAGTGATGATTCATCAGCATGTTTCATCGATGCTGATACAGCAGTGTTATCATAACATGTTGATGTCTGATACAGCAGTGTTATCATAACATGTTGATGCCTGATACAGCAGTGTTATCATAACATGTTGATGCCTGATACAGCAGTGTTATCATAACATGTTGATGCCTGATCAGCAGTGTTATCATAACATGTTGATGTCTGATACAGCAGTGTTATCATAACATGTTGATGCCTGATACAGCAGTGTTATCATAACATGTTGATGTCTGATACAGCAGTGTTATCATTCAGCATGTATTGGACTCATTACCTGAGAATTGCCTTAATTTTAATTCAAACTTAGTTTTTGCTACTGATAAATAATGTCGTAACCCTCACTACGCGAGAGACAAAAATTGTCGTCCGCTGTTTTTAATTTTTTAAAAAAGAAAATGTTTTGACAGCACATGAAAATCGTCTTCAGTGGAGACGATTCTCATGCGCTGCCAAAAAAACACATTTAAAACAATAAATTATCATTGTTGACCTTTCCGACGTTACATGTCATTATGGAAATATGTGGTCATAAATGGAGAAATAGTGCGTATGAGGTTTGTGACCAATGGATGCACAGAATGATCTGGATCTACACTTGTCGCATGAGACACACCATGCTATTTTGTACCTAATAGACGGCCCGCCAGGGCATTAAACAAACCTTTTGATGGCATTTTTTGTTACAAATGGGTACCCATGCTAGTTTATATCTATGATGGGTAAGCTTTCGGATAGGGGTGGGTACCCCTCAAATTTGACCTTTGACGGTCATTTCAAGGTAATTTAGGGGTTAACTTAAAGGTACATGCCCACGCAGCAGGTTACACTGAACTACTACTTTTCATTTTCTGTCATGCCTTATATGAGCCATTTCTCTCCCCACTAACGAGTTATTTTTAATTACGGCTCGTGTTAATTGGTGTTAAATCGCATTTTATATGGCGCTACCGGAAAGGGTATTTTCCGACCTCGTGCTATTTTTACCAATACGCGTCACGTGACACGGTCAATCATATCACATCTTTGACCTGTCCAATGAAGTATCGGAAGTTGAGAAGAAAAATCTCTGTACGAGTCCAAATCTAAATCTCCACGTAACTCTTTCCATTTGGTGATAAGGTCGCCAATATTAACCACTCTCTCTCTGTACTGCCTGTCCCTCAGACATTTCGCCTTTTTTTTTGGCCGACGCGTTTCATACAATTTCCGTCCTGGACGTTTCGACATGTTGATATTCTTGTTTACATATTGGGAAGCCTACTGGCGCGCGTAGTATACTGCGCATGCGCACCGCAAACCGTGATGTGAAAGTCGTCGTCCCCCGCACATTATCAAAATAGACTGTTACCGCCGCGCGTCGCTAACAGTAAATTGATAATTAATAAATGATTATATTTGTATAGCGGGCACTCGTAATTTTTAGAACTGGTGGAATAGTGACATAATTATACACTTATTTCATTCCTATAAAGAACATTCTGTGCCTACTGCGTGGGCATGTACCTTTAAGAAAAATCATAGGTATCTTAATGTTTGCCATGTATAGGTAACCATCACTCATAAAATCAATGTTGAAGATGGCAACAAGTTAAATCCTGGTAGTACTATTATTGTTTGTAATAAAAAATGAAAAATAAAGAATAACAAATCAAAATGGCCGCCCAATTAGTGACACTACATGGAAAAACTGACATGTTCGTGCATATGCAACATAAACTAGCTCTGTGTATGTGTTTGTTACTGAATGTCTTCACAAAATCAATTTGTATCATGGTATGACATTTAAAATAGCATATTAGATCATTTACTAACTTAAATTCCAAGATGGCCGCCAATAATTACATATGTGAACTTTTCAAATGAATAACTTGTAAATTGCCACGACTCCACTCCAGACTTGGGGATTATCATTTCAAAATTGTTGTTTACAAACGAGTGCTCAAAGTGGGTTATACCTTTCAAAACTATATGTTTAGATATGGGTCTACACTTGAGTTGTGCTGTTTGGTGGCAGTTTCAATGTCATTCATGGGTCAAATCAGGACAAAAAACTCCTGCATTTTGCTATTTGAAGGCATACATGTAAAAAGACTGTCGAGCATGACATGTTATTAATTGGCTATACAATATATTTAGTAAATCAGTCAGGTAATGTAGAAATAAATATTCAAGATGGCCACCAAACTGCAAAATATGCAATAAAATGTAATCTTGCTACGTAGAATAACCTGTTCTAAATATGTTATTTATGTCTTTTATACCATTTATGTATGGATATATGTCATTTACTATTATACAATGACATGCCATTTACTAATTTTAAATCAAAGATGGCCGCCGTTAGACACAAATTCACAGTGTTCAAATGGTTAAATGTTTCATTGTGATATTTCCTGGGATGTACACATACATGTTAAGTGAAATATATTTAGTTCAAGTTGTTAAACCCCAATAAACAAACAAAAACTACTATGAGACAATATTGGTCATTGTGTTTGATCAGTAAATCTGCCCATGAGGTAGTACCCCAGACTACATTTGATTATCAAAGAAGCAAACGCAGTGAGCAATTTTCACAACTATGGTTAGAGAAATTTGCATATGTCTTACATATGGTTGTCAGACCAAAATAGTGAAAAAGTTGTTGTATCATTTGCAAACAACAGTACAGTTATTCACCTACCAATGTGCTCACCATCATAATGATCGGGGCAATATTACAACATACCCAATATGACATATGTATAGAAACAAACACATTTTACCACACTCCTCTGGATTGGTCAAATATAAATTTAATTCTAATTGCATGTAGGCCACACCACTAATTTCATAGGTGGTAAATACATGACCATGTGGATTTGCTCATCAATGTACTCTCGCCATGGCTTATACTGTTCGCGTGTCGGTTAATTCTCATTCATTACAATATCTATACTGTCCAACAAACATTAACTTATGATTAAAATGAAGTTATGTTGATTTAGCAGAGAATCTTGCAATCACACAATTATTCCCAAGAAAGAACATGATAATGTTTTCAATATCAAAACAAAAGATCATGCTGAATTACCTGCAAATTACTGCATTGTGATACTGAAGATAATGACTCATTGAAACATATATCGATTAACAGCATAACGTTAATGTTACGTGCTAATGGAGTCATTCTTGCGTGCAGATATGGCTTGTTTCTCATTTTGAGCATGCAATTCAAGGATTTGTGAGCGTAATACGATGCCAGTTGTATCATTCGGTGTGGTCCACATAATTTAAATTGATGTCTTACATGCACGGTTTAGCCTTACTGTATTACAGTTTACGTGTACCTGATATTACAGCTTAATGCTTCGTTAGACTAGAGTGTTCCCTTACATGACCTGTGCATGATATGCAGAAGCCACTTCATGCATTGAAGAGAAGAAGACAATTTTCACCGGGCGTAGTATGTCAATGCCATATCTGCATGTGATTTGTGCTGTCATGTTACAATTTGTATAAACTGGAAGGTATTGTCCTACTGTTTCTTCCATGGTGAAATGAAAACGTTCTATCAAATAGTCATGTTGAGTGACTTGATTATCAGCCTGTCCAAGGCCTGCATGCTTTGCTTTCTTCCAAAGGAATAATAGTCACCACACATATCTAATTATATTGTCTATTAGATACGTTCAGTGTGTGGTCGGTTGCGAGCACGCGAAGGATAATGTTACGATCAGTGTTTCTCTTCACCGGAATGCCGACATGGTTTATACCTCATTTAGATTTTCGGCCTTCTGGTACTTGAGGAGGAAATCCTGTCGTACCCCATTAAAAGGCAATACAATTAATGCTAATATGATTACTTTTCGAGATGGAACTAAGTGACTATGGTGTGGTATACACCTGACATCAGGTCCGATCATTCTAATTTTACGGCTGAGTATACATTTTCTTGATGTAAATAGTTAGATCTGAATTTGGTATTTACCAACATTACATGTATATATATATATATATATATTAAATACGGGATGGACGCCGTTGGTGCGGCCTTAAACGACCTTAGCTGTTGAGAGGCCGTTATATACAACACTCAATCATTAGATACTTTACAAGATATATCACAGGTTTATGATTCGGGAGGGTGGAGAGAGCATATAATAAAAGATGATGCCTAGACCAAAATATACGTATTTCAATGAGAATGTTGTACCGAAAACTACCTAAAACTGTAAAAATCTCATTTTTTGCTTTGTTCGTCTGGTACCATAGATATTTCATTTTATACTTTTCAAAATTGAGTTGGCGGCCATTTTGAATGTGGAGCTCCAGGAAATGCAGCTCCAATTGTCCCAATTTTAAAATATGTTCTGTTAGTTTGATCAATAATACAAAATGAAGGATAACATTAGTCACAAATTCCATGAAAATGACATGCTAATGGGAAATCTCTTCATTCTCAGCAATAGGCTAAATGAGAACGAAATTAATACAACATACAGTTTTGACGGCCATCTTGGATTCACGAACAGTAACGTTGGGAAAAATGGTATCAATACGTTTGTAAACAATTCCTCTATCGAAAAATATACTTATTATCATTATCGATATTAAAATGGCTTAAATATTAACAAAGATATGACTTACAATATGATATTTTCTTCTTTCTTAGGCAAATTAGCGGCCATCTTGAATTTCAGACATGTTTTTTCTCTCAATTATTCGGCATTTTCAGAATCCCTAATTATATAGCTACCTAAATAGTTCATCTGCAGACGGCTATCAATGCTTTTGTAAATCATGTACGTGCATTTATACACTCATGTCAATGAGAAATTTTGGGTCTCTATGACCTCAAAAATTACCCATAAAGGTCAAATCTGCAGGGTTACCCACGCTTATCCAACAGCTTACATATCATAGAAGTCGATTAGCATGGGTACCCATTTGTAACAAATAATGCCATCAAAACTTTATTGGAGGCCTTTTATTGGCCTTGGCGGGTTGTCGACATGTGCGATATTTCATGAAAAATATTTACAAAATTTACGATAGTTTCCATAAATGATGTAAGTGGATGAAATGTATATAGCAAATGCAGAATTCATTTTCGTCATCTTTCGACGTCATTTACAGAAAATATCACAGGCTCAGTAAATGTATTCCATGAAAAATCGCACATGTTTTAGGTACAAAATCACATGGCCTGTTTCCTATTTGAAATGGTGCTCATAAACAATTGGCCGTTGTGAAATCTTGTGGGAAGCCCTGCTGTTCATTTGTAGAATCACAAACCGATTATGCCTCTCTTGCTCTGCCAAAGCTTGAGGTTTTTGCCTATGACTATTGTTCACAATTATTCAACACATCAATTAAAGCGACTCCACTCCAGATGAGGGGTAAAACGGATACTATTTTAAATAAATAAGTACCTAATAATGTAACTATTGCGACAGGTTTAAAAATTATAAGTGGCCAGTATAGATATTTATTTATTTAATATTAATTAATTTGTTGGGAGTGGCGCGCGTTACTCCTATTTATTTTTATAATTCGCGCTATACTGATATTGCCCGTCACGTGGTATCATGCACATGCGCAGTTGACTGTCTTGGCCACCAAAATGGCGACTCGTGTGTGTTTTGAGACGGTCCCTCGGAAGAAAATTGCCGATGCGATAGCACGTCCGTTACAAAATACATACTTTCTACATATTTAAACAACATCTGTGGTCTGCCCTAGGTAAAAGTAAGTTATTTGGAAATGTATTGATGTTGAAACACATTTGTTTCATATAGAACGCCTGTGTATAATGCTAATATGTATCGACTTACCTCAGAGTCGGACATTGTTGTTGATATAGCTGGACGCGATGTGCGCATGCCCGGAAGTATGATTTGTGGGCCATTTGTGTCACGTGGGATTACGTACGGCAAGCAGGTCGTAAGTAAAAATAGAATTGGAAACGGAAAAGCCCTTTCGTATAGGGACGTATAAAGTACGATTTAACGCGAATATAAACATCCACCAACCGAAAATGAGCTCGCAATGTGTAGATATATAGCAAATGCAGGTAAACATCGCGTGAAAAAAATACAGTACACTGTAATCCCATCTGGAGTGGAGCCGCTTTAACCCTTTCACCACTAATTAACTGGAATGGATTTTGAATACTTTCATTTCCGTACCAATCCAATTATCACAAAATGATCATCATGCTAGTTGCAAAAGTGCAGATGCTGACTAGACGGCTCGTCACTGCTCATTTAGTGCAAATTTAGGATCGTCTGGAAAATATCAATTGATGGATTTACATTTATTGAGCATAGGCTGCATGTACAGGTCATTCTCGTTATCTAGTAGTCGGATGGACTGATGAAAATATATCGACATATCCGAACTTCGAGATAACAATTTGGCAAATTTCTCGAAAAAAAAATCTGAACAAAATCGCTTCAGAAATGCCTCTTTACTTTATTTCCGGGTTTTATTTGTGAGTTTATTCTAAGCTGTTTTCGTAAATAGCAGACGATTTACTTATTGCTACAATTAATGTTTCTGTTAAAAGAGATTTGATATCACATTCAGTTTAATTGATTAATTATGGTTTTAAATACACTAGCTGCTTTAACATGTCATGCAACTTGAAACGCATTTTAGCGGCGGCGGTGTCTTTGATTTCTATAGACGTGTGAAAACTTACCTGAGATAATCGCACTGATTCAGACTTGGCGGCACCGGGCGCTTAATTTTCGCATCGACATATCAGAATACAAATGTGAAGGAAACTATCGGGACTCGATTTCCACTTCGACTAAGCCGATATATCGACATATCCGATATCGAGTTATCAGGAGTAAACTATATGATCTATATAGGGAATTCTGTCGGGACCTGGGATGTATTTCAAGATAAGCAGGTATATCGAGATAAATGATATCGAGCTGTAAATACAATAATTGTTTACAACAAAACATTGTTAATTTGAAATTTACAGACTATCATAATTTTGCACTTACAAACATTTTAGTCGTACAAAGTTTATTTGAAACTGGCCACTGGATCAACACTGTGTGTAAACACCGCCATAGAGTGTTGTAGTGTTGAAAGAGTTAAGAATCACAAACACATTTCTTTCCTTCTTTGTCCTCCAAATTTTTACATTTTGCCAACAATGATTGCACACAACTAATCAACACACCAATTAATACAAGCAGCAGAATACAAAACATTGCCCCATTTCCTATTCTATCTTTCGTCAAAGTAAGCAACTGTGTTGTTAGAAAGTAAGTTGTTGACTGTGTTGTTAGAAAGTAAGTTGAAGGAAACTCACAGTTTACATTTTTGCAACTGCACACTATGTATTTCGGGCTTATGGTCAGAGTAATGAAAATCAATTTACATTTGCACATTCTTTTAACTCTGCATGCTAGCGGTGAAAATATCCGCCAAACAAATTAGGAGTATATTTTTTATTTCTCTGTAAATATGTCTTGGAATTTCATTAGAATTGAGTTCTCGGGACTCGATTCTAATGAAATTTCAAGACATATTCATGATATTTACAAGGAGAAATAAATGAAAATTTGATGATTTTTTGTCCGTTATTTTTTAATTATTTATAGCCCACAAGTTTCCCAGCATGCAAAGAGTTAAATTTCAACATTCAATGGTATGACTTGATTCAATTTCATTCCTTTCGGAATATACCTTTATGAGTAAGAAATTTATTAAATATTTTATTTTTATTATTTCTCAATGAAAGTATATGTTGTGACCACTCATTTGAAATGTCTCAATGAGACGGTTCAAATGGTGGTCGCAACATATACTTCTGAGCGCATAGAAGGAAAATATTTATGATTTTCCGCAAACATAATAGCATAATCTCAGCATGAAAATGCCCACTCAGTAGACACAAAATGTTCTTTATATCAGCTTTCTCCATAGAACCTACTTGTATCGGAAAATCTAATTTTATCATTGTATACATGTTGCTCATTTATATTGTTCATCACAGTTTTATTTTTACCCTAATCATTTGATTACCTACCACATCTAACATACTATTTTACTATCATTTTCTTCTTCATTTAGTTTGCTTGGCCCTAAATGATACTCTTTTGTGTTGATGAGCCGTAAAGCACCATTCAATTCAATTCTTTATATCAGAGACATCATCTGACACATTTTCAGGCAAAATAAACATTCATTCACCATTACCCCATGTATTGCTTGGCATTATTATACATTTCATATCAGACATAAATGTCCACACTGATATCAGGGGCGATAACCGTGTTTCTTTAAATTGTTAACGGACATTACTATCTATTCTCTGTATTTATTTTTTGATGTGCAATGATCATACTTCATAATCTGTCGAAAATAATATTTCACTACTGAGTGGGTATGTATGTATCTTTAAGCCTCGGATAGTGCTGTATTATAGATACTTGCAGTTGGAGGAAACTATCAAGTCATACATCGGAGAAACCATCAAATTGTGCTGCATGTAGTTGTGACTTTGTTTGCCATTGCTGCACTCCAAAGGCTGTCTTGTGCCGAGTTTACATGTATCATAGCCTTGCCATATCCTTTAAATAGATATTATCAAGATGGACGTTTCATTTATCTATCTATCTATTCATCCTACATCACCCTCTCGCGAGGATTATGTGCAGCTGCGCGTCTGTGCATGTTAGTAGAGTGATGAGAGATGGTAAAGAATGACAGTAAGACTGGAATAAAAGCATACAGTGTTATATGTGTTAATTAGAGTAGTAATATATTAAGATCAGGTTAAAAACAATGGGTCCAACTCTAAGGACTGGAGATTTAGAAATAGTAGTATTTACCTGCCTATTTGTCCTTTTTTAACCCTTTCAACACCACAGACCTCTATAGAGACAATGTTTGCAAACAGTGGAGATCCAGATGAGCCGGCTCGTAACGAGCCGTCTCATCAGGATCTCCACTGTTTGTTAATAATTTTAAACGTCGTACAGATTACCCTTTTAGAAGAATGGGATAATTTGAATGAACAAAATTAATGAAATAGCGTGAAACATTGGCATGGACCATACTTGGTGTTGAAAGGGTTAAACTGAGGCGTATAGGCTACTATACGGCGCATTGTGCTGGCATCTCCGCCATCCATGTACAAGCTGTCAGTGAGATTCACCTCTTGTAGCTGATACAGACATACATGAACAGTGATGAAACAAGGAGGTTTACTGTAGATTACTATTCATCAGGAGCCAATTAATCTGTCTGGCTGATAAGCTTAAGGGCCACCCTGCTACCATTGGATAAGTTTCATTGATGCTAATCATGCAATTAATGTTGTCTCTGGTGCTGTCTTAGCTGCACGTTTACAAGTTTCTTCCCAATACACCACTAGGCTGCTCTAGGAACCAGTCGGCCAATAAATAATGTGACCGTAAACCAATCCTGATACTGCTTAGCAACAAGAAGTAAATTCTCAGAACAACAGCACTGATTGTTATTATTATGACAGAGTGATAAATAAAATAGATGCTGCAGGAAAGGTATGTCTTTCCAAACATTTTATTATATTATTTGCATGCTCTACACATGCAGGTTAAATTTTCTGTGTGCCACTTGATGTGGGGGTGAGATTTCGAAAGTGAAAGTAGACGGTTCCGTCAAAAAAGGGGAAATAACTCATGTAGGTCAATCCGCATGACCCCGTGTTTGGTATGGATCTAGAACCGGCTTAGGTCACTGACTCCAGGAATGGAAGTAACAAAATTGATTTTGATGCAGGTAGTTTGCGATTGTCATGTTTGTGAATGTGGGTGTATGGGAAATCAATTGCCTGCCTGATCCTATAGAGCACTACACTGCAGTGAGCTGCATGTATTTGTGGAATAAGGTTTCACATTCACAAGAAGAAAATACTTATAATCCTAATTTTTAAATCGTATTAACTGGAGACTTGACATTTTGTATGTGACTTCTTTATGGTGTGCAGATGCGCAAAGTGAATTTCGGTATTTTATTTCACCCCGAGTAGCCGATTTCATCAAAATTGCAAAGTATACTTATCTAGCTAAGTATACCGTACTTTGAGGGATTAATCATATATTTTTCCCGAAATTCATTATTTCATATAGAACTAACGACTGCATATATTTGATGATTAAAAATAAACAAAATTATTATACTGAATTTATTACATTATCACAGCCAAAATGGCTGTGATAATGTAATAAATTCAGTATAATAAAAATTAATAAATTTATCCTTAAATTCGAAATGTCTCCCTCAAAGTATAGATAAGTATTCTTTGCAATGTTGGTCAAATAGGCTACAGGTCATGGAATATCTTCCTTTTGCACTTCACAATAATTGTACCTTGTAAGAAGTACAACTTATGAACCCGTAATACCTGGAGACTTCATATTTGGTATGTGGCTTCCTTATGGTGTGTATAGATGCGCAAAGAGAATTTCTCTTTTTTATTTGACATCCAGATCATGGATTATCTCCCATTTTTGTCGCGCTCGCTTGCGGAAAGCGTGATATAGTCGGTACTTTGGCGTATGTACGTACGTGTGTCCGGTTAAAGTTTTTGGTTAAAGTTTTTGGTTAAAGTTTTTTGGTTAAAGTTTTTCGTTATATTATATCTCTTTTTTTAGTGTCCATGATTCGCCCCAAGGTGCGACATGCAGGCCGCGGCCATCTAGTTTTACCTAGAATTTCACTATTTTGCCTTGCAAATCGTAAAACTTTTAAACCGGAATGGCTGTAGACTTTATATTTGGTATATTGTTTCTTTATTGAGTGCAGATATGCAAAGAGAATTTCAATTTGCTTATTTGACTCGAGGCTTATGGATTATCTCTCCCTTTAGGACTTAACATTTCTTAACATTTCTTAACATTTGAAAAGTGGTATATTGCAATGGCGAGCATTCGTCTTCCCTCCAGTTTATATTTACTAACCCGCATATAGTATAGAAGAGCACAGTCTATTGTTTTATTGGAGGTACAATATGCATGGTATATTGCTGTCAATATAGGTGAATGATAACGGCGGAGTGTTGTAAAACTGACATGTTGTGCGTTGAACTGGAAATGAGAGACTGATGTTAAAGATGGCAGCATATTTTGTAAGAAAACAGTATAAACATTATTATTATTAACCTAGAAACAAAATTGCTACCTCACTGCGATATTCTCAGCAATGTGATCGGATGTATACTTTGGTGTAATATAACTCATAGGTGGCTCGAGTTCGACTTTTGGTTACCAACATAAAAGGATTGTATACCCTCTTATTGTTTATTGTTTGTCCCCTGTCAAATACAGAGACAACATTATTGCGTTTATATTTCAATACACAATCGTGCACTATTTCTCCTTCTGCAGCTACCGGTACTATAGATTACAATAATTAATTTATCTTTAACATGGCGCGCAGGTTGAGTTGCAAATGATTGAATGTTCACCATGAACCTGATGCAATGTCCACTACACTATGTCCTTAACCCTCACTATGCGGGAGACGAAAATTGTCGTCTGCTGTTTTTCATTTTTGCCTTATTTCTTAACAAAAAAACCTGTTTTGACAGCACATGAGAATCGCATTACGCAAACACGTCTTATTTGGAATTAATAAATCACTGAACTACTTTCGGCAAGGGAGATAATCAATATCACGCAAACTATTTTCATACGAGCCAAGCGGATTGTTCTGTTTATGATTAGGATATATAGTTTTAAGCTATCTCCTGTGATATATAATGATACATTACTTTGTTATGTTATGGGTACTAATACATGTTGTTTCAATAGCGTATCTCTGTAACGGTATTGTTGTAGATGGAGTTGCAAATAATTTAATAATTATTACGTTCAAATGGTGGCGTAATACTGATAGCACTTCTGTATAACTGTGATTGTCATAAATGGCGCAACAGTCGTGAGGTTAACTTCAATGATTTAATTACCGATTCCCGAAAGGGTCGGGGTTTCAAACCTCGACGTGGTATAAAAAAATTTTCTCCATATATATTATTTTTGTGATTTTAATATTTTTTAATATTTTCACAATTTTATGATTTTAATAAAAATACCTATAAATTGATAGAAACTTACCAACAATTAAAGTGTCTGTCTTTAAGTAATATATACACAGACAGTTTGTTACTGATGTTTTAAGTTTAAGTAATATATACACAGACAGTTTGTTACTGTTTTTTTAAGTTTGAGGTACTGTCTATACTGTCTATACCATATAATGTTTTACTGTCCCAAAATCTTTTTTTTTTGGCTGTCACAATTAATTAATTTTCGGACAGCAAACATTTTTTTATGAATTTGAAATAATTATTGTCCTCCATCTGCTCACAACACTGTTCGAACTGCGCCTGTGGCTACCACGATCAGAATTCACTGGCCGCAAACACAGTCGCCATCGGCGTCTATTTATTAAATTATTATTTTGTATTTAATTTGAATTCCGCGTGAACGCTGCATTTTGTGTCAACACCATATACAGAAAATATTGGTGATTTTCTAAACGAATATCGGAGAAATGCGGCTAATAATATATTTTGTCAATTTTCAACACCATTTACGGAAAAAAGATTACTGATTTATTAAAACAATATCGGCACAACTAAATACGGTGATAGAATTTTTGTCAACTTTTCAACACCATTTCCGGAAAATATTACTGATTTTCTAAAAACAATATCGGCGAAGGTGTACTGAACTACTCTTTATTTTAAATAACCAGCCATCTAATAGATCTGTGTATAATCGAGAGTATATCGTTAATTGTCATGTTGTCTCCGACAGTGAGGCGTTGCGGCACACATCAAAACGACACGTCAATTTCAAAACATTGCCTAAGGGTCACAGCTGTGTGGTGTCATCAGATCAACACCTCGTCACACACAACTACGCATTATCGATTTTTCCCCCACACAAAGCGACTTGTATTTACAACTAGATCTGTGTAATGTGTCGGGTGTAGCCAAAGACCATACATAAATTCGTAATTAGTCACAGATGTAGCCTTAAAATATAATCGATTTCCTTAAATTACGTCCGCATGTTGACAGATATTTCAGAGCAGACGTCATCGTAATTTGCCGTTATTTATTTCCAAAATTAACCATATATTCTGTAAATGGCGTTGAAAGTTGACAATAAATTAAGACCAGATCAGTACGTCAAATCGCTATCGACGACAACTGACGATCCGATGAGAGAGTAATACCGTTTAAGCGTATCCAATGTTAAATATACATCGTTATTTTTTTATGACTTTCGTAGTTTTTACCGAGAAATTCAAACCGTTTCCAATTATTGGGGAACATAATATCATGATTAGCACATCGTTTCACTAAGCGGGGGCTACTCAGGAAATGTGATCACACGGTCTATTGTTTACACTGGATTAATGGCGGCCTCCATGAGGTCTCAGGTAAATCTTATTTTTCAATAATACGACTGTGGTTTCTTCCTTTTAGTGATAACCATGTTCCAGCCGTTAACACTTATTTAGCAACATTACTTAATATGTAGTTAGTCTGAACATTCTGCAGAGAAATCTGAATTGGACGGAATCGAGCGTTGTTTAAACTTAGTCCGGTTCATATTCACAGGTCAAAATATGAACTGAAAATGGCGCTTTGTGTGACAGAAATCCGTACGCGGACGAATAAAAAAATATTTTGTTATAAATATCACATACAGCGAAACAGCGGTAGCATCTACTGTTTTAATAATATGCATACATATTGTAATTAATGTTTAATAGTGATATACTTATGAATAATATACGATACTATGGTTTATACTCCAGCACTATGTTTTTAGGCTGTGTGATTTGCCTCAATATAAACTGGATTAATTAATACTTATATTCATGCGCTTCATGACAACATCATTACATTTAAAATATACAAATATTACTTAAAGGGGTACCGATATGATACATTTTAATAATATAAATATTGAAAATACACATTACAATCGCTTACAACATAAGTTATTGATTGAAAATAGTCACTGCATCGTGACCTATTTGACCGCATTACCTATTGCGCCAACCTCATCAAACCCGCTGTTTACATAGGTAACCGGGGGTTTGGTGAGGTAGGCTCGCTAATACAATGTTTGCGTAATGGTCTCCAGTGGAGACGATTCTCATGCGCTGTCAAAACAGGTTTTTATCGACAAATATTGAAAATAAAACATTTCCAGCAGACGACAAAATTTAATTCAGCATGGTAAGGGTAAGGGTTAAACTTAAACCGTCAGTGAACAGTATTCATTCTGGAGAAAAATCTATCTGTTGTGTATCTGTTGTGTGTATCATGAAGGGGATGTATTCAGTCATATCATGCATGTGTTTCGTGTATAGCTGCACTGTTGAATTGACAGAACAGAACTTATCTTTATTGGAACAAAATTTGCTGGCGCCATGTTTGTGGCATATAAGATAATATAAATATACATCATTCAACAAACATACATGATATATAACATGATGGTATACTTCTAGTAATAAGTAATTATGGTGTACAGTGGCAGGACACTAAGTTGGCATGTCATCATAATGGATACATTTATCAGTCATAAGAGGAACCTTATTATGTATTTGATGTCAGTAGGGTATGTTCACACTTGAATAATGATACTTACATTCAATATCCCTTAAAGGATTACTTAAATATTTCAACACAGCATACTTGTGGACAAATGCCACTCATCCATGCTGCCCATAATATGACCTTGTCCTTCACAAATTTGAACTTTTTCACACATTAAGAAGTTCGCCGGAGTTTCTAATTTCTGTCATAACTTCTATATCCCTTGATGGATAACTTTAATATTTCAATACATCATACGTGTGGACAAATGCCCCTCATCCATGCTACCCTTAATATGACATTGAGCTTTTGACCTTTACAACTTTGGACGTTTTCACACATTAAGAAGTTCCCTTGAGTTTCTCAATTCTGTCATAACTTCTATATCCCTAGAAGGATTACGTCAATATTCAATACATCATACTTTTGCACAAATGCCACAAATCCATGGTACCTTAATATGACATTGACCTTCTGACCTGCACAACTTTAAATTTGTTCACACATTAAGAAGTTTGCCGGAGTTTCTCATTTCTGTCTTAACTTCTATATCCATTGAAGGACTACATAACTATTTAACTCTTTGCATGCTGGGAAACTTGTGGGCTATAAATAGTTAAAAATTAGCAGACAAAAATTCATCATATTTTCTTTTATTTCTCCTTGTAAAGATCATGAATATGTCTTGGAATTTCATTAGAATTGAGTCCTGAGGACTCAATTCTAATGAAATTCCAAGACATATTTACAGAGAGAAATAAAACATATACTCCTAATTCGTTTGGCGGATATTTTCGCCGCTAGCATGCAAAGAGTTAAACACAGCATACTTTTGGACAAATGCCACACATCCTCGCTGCCCTGTTACATTGTATATGACCTTGACCTTTTGACCTTCACAACTGTGCTTATGAATACTTATCATTTTTGGTGAATTAATTTTTCCACTGTTTCTCCAATCTGCAGCAGGTGGCATTCGTGTGCCGATAGGCCACATTTTCTTGTTTGTGTGTGATTCACCATGCGTTGTTATCTTGTATACCTTCAATGTTAATAGTTTGGACTTCATTTTCCTTCTTTGATGATGTTTCTATTAGAAATATATCAAGAGTTCACATTTCAACAAAACAGCTCATATTCATCCTAGTATCAGGGGCGCCGGGAGCAAATACATATTGGGGAGGCGAATGTCGACCCGAGCGAAGCGATGGAGTGGTAGGGGATTCTGAGGGCATGCCCCCCCAGAAATTGTTTTAATTCTAGATGCCATTTCCTGCATTCTGCTGTATTTAAGATGCAACTTTAATAGGTATCTCATACACATTTTTGTAGATTTTTTTTGATTTTTTGCCAAAATATTGGGGCTGCAGCCGCCACCCCTGCCACCCCAGCTCCAGCGCCTCTGAGTATAATGATTATTCTCGACATTTGGTTTTTCCTTTAATTTGTCACATATGATCAGCGATATTTACTTCATTGTTTTGTGACTATTTAACACAGAGTGGTAATTGCTCCTTGAATTATCCAAGATGGCCACTGTATAAATGGGAAGTACGTTTTCTTATAATTAAATCTTGAAATTCGGTCAGAAAAAGCCCAAAGCATCTATTGTGTACATATACAGTTTCCCACAATGAAGAGTGTCCTGGGGGCCGTTTCACTAAACTTTGTACGACTAAAATGTTCTAAATGCAAAATTATGTAAATTGCATATTCACACTGTTTTCTTGTAAACAATTATTGGATTTACATTTATTGAGCATAGGCTGCATATGTAAATCCATCAATTGAACTTTCCAGAAGATCCTAAATTTGCACTTACGAACATTTTAGTCGTACAAAGTTTAGTGAAATTCCCCCCTGATACTTAAGGTTACTTACTGGTAGCATTATTGTACTGGTTTATTACATTATTATGAAATACAATGAAACCCCTCAGGAAAATATTGATGTTTACCTCAGATGTGTTTTGCTGTTATGTATCTCTGATTACAATGACTTGTCATGATAACAAAACACTAGAATGTGTCATGAAGCACTAGCATGTCTGATTGACAGTGGAACATATCCAAACCGAACACCCTGGTGACCTCCCAGGATGCCTGGTTTGGAGAGGTTCCACTGGGAACCTCCCAGGGTGCCTGGTTTGGAGAGGTTCCACTGGGATCTCCCAGGGTGCCTGGTTTGGAGAGGTTCCACTGGGAACATCCCAGGGTGTCTGGTTTGGAGAGGTTCCACTGGTGACCTCCCAGGGTGCCTGGTTTGGAGAGGTTCCACTGGCAACCTCCCAGGATGTCTGGTTTGGAGAGGTTCCACTGGGAACCTCCCAGGGTGCCTGGTTTGGAGAGGTTCCACTGGGGACCTCCCAGGATGTCTGGTTTGGAGAGGTTCCACTGGGAACCTCCCAGGATGCCTGGTTTGGAGAGGTTCCACTGGGAACCTCCCAGGGTGCCTGGTTTGGAGAGGTTCCACTGGGAACCTCCCAGGATGCCTGGTTTGGAGAGGTTCCACTGGGGACCTCCCAGGGTGCCTGGTTTGGAAAGGTTCCACTGGATGGTATCCAAATACTCAAGGTTATTATAGTAATCATGCTTTGACATCCATGCATTTGCAGTTTATTCAGAGTTTGCAAGTGTTCTATATCTCAACAACCATACAGGACACTGACTTGAAGCATGTTCAGTATCATCCATATTTACGTATAGCACTTGGCATAAATGCGTCTCTCCATCTGACTGACTTGAAACCCTGTGTGCATGTTCACCATTATCCATATTTATATCACTTAGCACACATACATCTCTCCATCCAACTGACTTGAAACCCTGTGTGTATGTTCACCATCATCCATATTTATATCACTTAGCACACATACATCTCTCCATCCGACTGACTTGAAACCCTGTGTGTATGTTCACCATCATCTATATATATATCACTTGGCATATATACGTCTCTCCATCAGACTGACTTGAAACCCCGTGTGTATGTTCACCATCATCCATATATATATCACTTGGCACACATACATCTCTCCATCCGACTGACTTGAAACCCCGTGTGTATGTTCACCATCATCCATATATATATCACTTGGCACACATACATCTCTCCATCAGACTGACTTGAAACCCCGTGTGTATGTTCACCATCATCCATATATATATCACTTGGCATATATACGTCTCTCCATCAGACTGACTTGAAACCCCGTGTGTATGTTCACCATCATCCATATATATATCACTTGGCATATACGTCTCTCCATCAGACTGACTTGAAACCCCGTGTGTATGTTCACCATCATCCATATATATATCACTTGGCACACATACGTCTCTCCATCAGACTGACTTGAAACCCCGTGTGTATGTTCACCATCATCCATATATATATCACTTGGCATATATACGTCTCTCCATCAGACTGACTTGAAACCCCGTGTGTATGTTCACCATCATCCATATATATATCACTTGGCATATATACGTCTCTCCATCAGACTGACTTGAAACCCTGTGTGTATGTTCACCATCATCCATCTTTATATCACTTGGCATATATACGTCTCTCCATCAGACTGACTTGAAACCCTGTGTGTATGTTCACCATCATCCATCTTTATATCACTTGGCATATATACGTCTCTCCATCAGACTGACTTGAAACCCCGTGTGTATGTTCACCATCATCCATATATATATATCACTTGGCATATATACGTCTCTCCATCAGACTGACTTGAAACCCTGTGTGTATGTTCACCATCATCCATCTTTATATCACTTGGCATATATACGTCTCTCCATCAGACTGACTTGAAACCCTGTGTGTATGTTCACCATCATCCATCTTTATATCACTTGGCATATATACGTCTCTTCATCCATCTCATCTGTAACATTTGCATTCAAAGTCTGTTATCTACTTAACTCTTTCATGCCTAAGTAGCTGAAATGGAATTTGGTTGTTAATTTTGCATCCAATTCAATTATCACAAAATTATTTTCAGACAAGTCCATTTATTTAGGTGTTTTTGTTCTAAAAAATATGAAAATTACTTGTAAAAAGTGCAGATCCTGATGAGACGGCTCATCTGGATCTACAATGTTTGCCAATACCCCTATACAGGCATGTGGTGTTGAGAGGGTTAACCCTTAAAATGTGGGAACCAAATATTATCGTCTGCTGTCTTTTAATTTTTAGCTTTTTTTAATGAAAAAAAAACATGTTTGCGAATACAACAATACCACTATACAGGCCTGTGGTGTTGAAAGGGTTAACCTTTCCTACGCTGTTGACGGAAATTGCCGTATGCTGTTTTTTATTTTTTGCTTTAATTCTTAACAAAAAACTGGTTTTGACAGCACATGAAAACCAGGTTTTTGTCGAGAAATATTGAAAACAAAACATTTCCAGCAGACGACAACATTTAATTCAGCGTAGTAAGGGTTAATATCCCTGAAACACATGCCATATTACATTGTAACTGACATTGTCTTCTTTATATGATCATCCAATATTATTTTAAAAGCATACATGCAACTCGGTGATGGATGTGCACCAACCGAGCTGTGCCACGGACTTTGTATCTTCATACACATGTGTCTATGGCCCACAGAAACAAAAAGGGCTATATTAACCCTTTCACCCCTGGAATGGATTTCGATACGTTAATTTTCAAAAAAATCCAATTGTCATAAAGTGATTTTCAGACAAGTCCATTTATGAAAAGGGGATGTTTTTGTTCTCAAAAATATGAAAATTACTTGCAAAAAGTGCATCTGGATCGACGATTTTGCCAATACCCCTATACAGGCCTGTGTGTTGAAAAGGTTAACCCTTCAAATGTGGGAACAACTAGTGTTGTCTGCTGCCTTTTAATTTTTAGCTTTTTTATGAAAAAAAACATGTTTTGTCAGCACATCGAGACAATTCTCAAGCGCTGTTAAATCATCAATACATGTTGTCATCGAGAAAAACGGAAAATAAAAACAGCAGACTGCCCAATTTAATTGAGCATTATAAGGGTGAAGTTTCCCCAGTGCAGTTCCTGGTCAACCAACACATTCATGTAGTCTGATCTTGATACAAAGTGTTGGTCTGCAGCAGAAATCCTTTCCACATTCAACAGTGGATATTGTATTCCCCGATTAGAATGTGTGGATATTTTTTCAGCTAGCCATGGCTGATGTGTCTATTTCAGCTAGCTATGACATTCTGTGTCTATTTCAGCTATCTGTGACAGTTTGTGTATATGGTATGGTCTATTTCAGCCAGCTGTGACAGTCTGTCTTTATGGTAATTTCAGCCAGCTCTGACAGTCTGTCTTTATGGTATATTTCAGTCAGCTGTGACAGGTATGTCTATATACTATGCTATATTTCAGCGTCGAGCCCCCGCCTGTGGCCGGCCACAGGCACCTGGAGATAGTGCCACCAGTGTGCCGCCCGTGCCGGCGGTCCCAGACCGACGCCCGGCGACTGGCGCGCCCCGACCACCATTCCAGCATCACAGACCTGTACACCCAGACGCGGGCTGCGCCTGAGTTGCCAGCCAGCGTACTGGACGCAGGGCGGGGCTCTGTGCACACCGTACCGTGCCGCGGATTCCATATACGAAACTGCGCGTGCTACCCGAGCGATCACAAGATCCGGCCGGCGCTGGACGGGATGCTACCTTGCACACCATCACCGTACTTCAGCGACACGGTGCCCGGCAAGGGGCCACCGCCAGAAATTCCGCGTGAGGAGTGCTGTATGTCCTACTGCGCCCTATGTGTGTGGTCGCTGTATTCGGAGGACCTCAAGGACTACTTCGATGATGACACAGAGGGCGTGGTGCGTTTGAAGAAGGCCATCAACAAGCTGGATAATGCGCAGTTACAGCGCTACCTGTTTCAGGAACTGGACCTGTCCTGATCCCACGTAGTCACCTGTACTTGCACCACCGACCGCCATGCCCACATCCAGCCTCACTCTCCCATCGATTAATTCTTACCATGCGGGACTAAATTTTGTCATCTGCTGTTTCTTTTATTGTTTCTATTTTTCTCATGAGAAACATATTTTCTAAACCATGTCAAACCATGTTTTTATTGAGAAAGAAGATAAAATATAAAACAACAGCAGACTACATTTACGTTTTAGGGTTAAAAGATATGGATATGGATATGGCTTAGGCCAGAGCAAGTTCTTCCAATGTTAAGTGTCCTCGTGCGGGTAGGTTTTGAGAGTGGTTCTATGAAAAAAACAAAAACATTGTATGCTATTTTACACTATTTACTGATGGAGTAATATGGAAATTGATTTAAGACTTGTCTAAGTTTTAAATCCGTTAATGAATTTACAGAGTGTTTTCTTATTATTTAGTGGCAATTTAAATTTATGTTAAAAACTTCCTCAACCCTTTGCACACTGCAAAGGGTTGAGGAAGTTTTTAACATAAATTTACATTCGGTTTGCAAGGCCTTGTTTGTTTTACCGGGTATATAAGTATCCGGGTGGACGCAGAGAAAAACAATGGCCTGGCCCTATGGAGATTTGTCCATATGTAACCACTGATAGGTGGGCACCCGTGTGTTGCCTGCACCTAGTTTACATTCACGTTGACATTCATTATGAAATACCATAATACATAATAGCTATTTGTTGTTTTGGATGCTGTTTTCATCTTGCTTTTTCTTATCAGTGTATACTAGTATTTTAAGACATTTAAAAAAACTTGGGAAGCAGAGAGATTTGGTGATTCAGGCATGGCGGTCCGTGGGTCAGTACCACTAGTGTTTTAGTATATTGTTAGGCAAGACAAAATCACACTGGCCCAGTTCTTTCAGATGTGGACATTATAAAGTAACAGTTTACCAGATTTTACCATTAGAATGCAGGAACAAATATTGTCGTCTGCTGTTGTTTTGATATCTGTCTTATTTCACAATGAAAACGTGGTTTCATAGCACATTAGAAATTTTTCCATTCAAAATGATTCTAATGTGCTTAAAATCATGTTTTTGCTGAGAATAATAGAAAAAATAAAATATAAACAACAGATGACACAATTTACTTCAGTTCTGGAAGGGTTAACGGAAAAATCTGAGTATTTTAATCCATAGAGCCCCAGATAAGTGCTGAATGCAGTTAACATTGGCCTCCTTGGAATGAACTTCATTGTGTATGGTATTTATCACAAGAAGGAACTGTTCATTGGAAGAAGCCTATTGTTATCTATTGGTGGTTAGCTATTAATAAAAATAGAAGTAACGAAAGCATTTTCTGTTGAAATGTGTGTGCGTAAACGTTTGATGCAGACCTTGTCTGGAGCTCTGAACCATTACTTCTGAGATATGTGTCGGGTGTATGAAATATTTTAAACATTTCTTCCTATTTTTGTTATTTTTCACTGAAAGTATGTGTATGTTCTCACTCTTTGAACTGCAGTTCTCGATAGTGCTGGCTCGGATAAGGATATAATTATGTGGCATTGTTTATTATTTCTACCTGATGATATTGTCTGTATATCTTTATCTTCCTTGACGTGTTGGGAATCAGGGGCCCGTTTCACTAAAGTTCGTACGACTAAAATGTTCGTAAAGACTATCATAATTTTGCACTTAGAAACATTTTAGTGAAACTGCCCCCTGTCAGATATCCCAGCCCTTTTCCCATCATCTCCAATGTGAAGACACTTGCTGTATATACCATAATACCTTTAAGTATTAGGACACCATTTGTTTGGGAAAAACCTGTTTTATTGGGGTGTCTCAAAACAAAGTGTATCCAAATACATTGTTATTGTGATAAACCAGTACAATAATGCTAACCATAAGTATTCAAGGTGTATGATCACGTGGTACTAACAACAACAACAAGTACTGAAGCTTCCAGAATCCATCTGATTCAAAGTATGTATTCTTTTATATTGTCCTTATTACGTAATGGGTTTTGATGAAATATGGCGCATCAAACACGTCTTGTTAAGCTGCATTAGGCGGTCTCTGTATTTTTGCCCAGACTTCTGTACGGAAATCGATTCTTCGCAAAAACGACATAAGTCTATGCCGAACTCCATGGACCACCAAATGCAGCTCATGAAGACGCGTTTGCTGTGCCATATTTCATCAACATCCGTTTCATATTAAGGAAAATATCAAATAATACTTTCATTGGAGTGGGCAAGATTTCAATACTTGCAGCCACTGTTGTTGTTGTTATAACCACGTGATCATGCACCTTGGTATTGTGACATTCTTCATTGTGGGAAACTATATATTTATACATGTGTGTGTTAGTGTTATTACAGGACTTGTATATGGTCCCGTAGTACAATGTCACTTCCGAGTGTGTCACCTGTCTTCATACACTTGCTGTTACTACAATCTATTCCAAATAATGTTAGACCTATTCCACTTATTCATCAAGTGAGTGTGACGTGGGATCAGAATGTGTTCTATATCGATCTGATCTTTCATGTGTCTATCCATCCCTGATTGACACTTAATTATTACTGTGAGTAGATTAGACAAGGAATAATTATCAGGGGCCCGTTTCACTAAACTTCGTACGACTAAAATGTTCGTAAGCGCAAATTCAGAATCGTCTGGAAATTTCAATTGATGGATTTACATTTATTGAGCATAGGCTGCATATGCAGCCTATGCTCAATAAATGTAAATCCAATAATTGTTTACAAGAAAATATTGTTAATGTGATATTTGCAGACTATCATAATTTTGCACTTACAAACATTTTAGTGAAACGGGCCCCTGCTCTGTGTCGTAGAACCATTGATGTATGGCATATACATGGATATATATTGAAACCATCAGCATAAAGTTATCATACCTGGGGGCCGTTTTACTAAACTTTGTACAACTAAAATGTTCGTAAGTGCAAAATTGAAATTTCCAGACGATCCTAAATTTGCATTTAGACGTACAAGGTTTAGTGAAACGGGCCCCAGATGTCACAACGATGTGATTCAGCGATACACAGAGCATAATAGATATGACAGTGCCCGACACATCGGTAAACCAGAGAGAATGCTAAGCTCCTTATGCCTAGAATAGAAATATTTAAATATCATATATCGATTGCGGAGATACGATTAAACAAATTGTGATGGACAGAAAACTAGAGGATGGTACTAAATTAGTATGTTACATTCATTTGACAGTTTTGGAACGACCCTCGTATTAACCAGAACTCCAGTTAAGGTGCGTAATTTGATCAACTTTTTAGGGGAATTTTGTTATTTCTTCACCAAAAATGGCTAGTTGGGAGTGCTTTAGAATCGTCTCATTGAGACGATTCTAAAGAACTCCCAACTTGCCGTTTTTGGTGAAGAACTAAGAAAAATACCTCGAATATTTGGTAAAATTACGCATCTTAACTGGAGCTCTGATGTACTCGATTACGGATTTCACAATTTCAAACGTAGGAAGCCAGGACGCACCTTACACATTTACTGCTGTTTAGTTCATTAGTTTAATATTCATTCTCCATTGTGTATTTTATTGGAGGTTGATGTACGGAGATTGTGTATGTGGTCATTATCTTGTTATATCAATCTCATGATTACTCCTTACTTCTTGATATTGTCAAAACAACCTGTTCACAACTGGCATTATGCAATCAAAATGCTTACGTAAATTCCCATGCTATGTAATTGTGTTTGTTACGTGAACTGGATGCGGTAATCGTAGTACACCCGAGCCGGCAACGACGTAGTTCGGCTATTGTCACTACCCTTCCTTTGTTGTTGTGCAATTGGGAATGTATTCTCATGCAATATAGCGTTCCATTTAATACAACACGTTGGCTGATATAGACATAGCCACCTTACACTGTCTACAGCCAGCATAGACCAGTAGCCTATTTCACCAACATTGCAAAGTACATGTATACTTTTCTACCAAAGTATACTTTGAGGGAAAAATCATTTATTTTTCCCGAAATTCATTATTTCATACTAACGACTGCATATATTGCATATAAAAGTATGCAGAATTATTATACTGAATTTATTACATTATCACAGCCAAAATGATCATACTATGTGTGTTTGGTCTTTTCTCAACTTTTGGAAATTTTAACAGAATATTTTCTATTGATGCTTCCACTTTTGTTTGCTGAAATATTATAATATTCATGCGCATAATTTATTGAGTTTAATAACTTTTCCAGGACTGATGAGCATAACGCTAATTTTGGAATAGAGGGTTTGTAGTTTATTAAGCGTTATACAACATATTAAAATCAAGATGTTATGGAATCCTTGATAGAAATTAGGGAGCGATATTCATGCCAGACCTTGTTATGTTGATGTCCTACAACACAATATTTACACTGGTCTTTTATGAAGCGAAATTGGAAAACTTGGTGAGGGGCAATTGGAAAGTTTTGCAAGTGGGTAAATATCCAGTAGTTGCCCATCTATCTACAGTTAAAAAATCATTAGCACCATCTTCCTGTTACATAATGTACTTTCATAATGGTGATGGACAATCCCTATGATCAATACATCATTTTGGGGGACACTAAACCCTTAAGTTTAAACTTTATTTACTTTACAAACAACTTTCTGTGGGAGGAAACCAGAGCACCTGGAGTACCCGGAAGAAACCCACTTGTCTGGTCTGGCGACCACCATACCATGTCACATACTGCCTCGGCCGAGGATGAATCGCGTCACTTTGAACATCATATAATCAGTCACCCTTGATTTCTTCAGATATTTCTCTTACAATGCACATTCACTGATGTCAGACAATTTGCAGAACTTTGTGATCACCCCTCGTAAATGGAAACGAACATTTGATGGTCCTATGTGCCATATATGAGACACGCCATGTGATATCTCATGAAAAATATGTTCACAATTTACAATATTTTATGTAAATTATGTCAAAACTTGACAAAATTCTTATAAATAACATCCACATTTGCTCCGAACATTTTGTCAACCTGAACATTATTTACAGAAAATATCACAGTTTCTGTACACATTTTTTGTGAAAAGTCGCATTAGATACAAAATCACATGAGAACTTGTGGAGACAATATAGGAATGAATCGCCTTTTTGTGGAATTTATCGGGGTATAAACTTGGAAAAGTCGCGGGAATACTGGATGAAGGCCGGAAGGCCACGTCCAGTATTCCCGCGACTTTTCCAAGTTTATATCCCCGATAAATTCAACAAAAAGGCCATTCATTCCTTATAATTCCAGCATTTGAAATAAATTCATCAAAAAAATGTGTTTATTTTCCGTTTTCTTAAGAATTATTTTAACTGCGCCTCACGGTTACGGAAAGTAGTTCGGCGTGGGAGTTTACTGGGATATAAATTTTGGACAGAGACTTGCTACGGGCCAATCAAATGTTAGGGAATTGTGTAAATATTTTTGTACTGGAATTATTTGATTATAAGAGCCAGACAAACTGTTTTGGGACGCATTATTGTCATCCATATTATTCTCCAATCTCATTGATTGTCTAACACAGACGTTCACAATGCAGCAGACATCAATCTGTGAACTGCTCCCCGTCTATTAATAATTCAGTAAGTTTCTTTTATTCCTATTTATTATTGTTGCCAGTCTATTAATTAGTCTCTAATTCTCTTTATGCCATTTCTATTTATTTATTATTTCTTCTGTGTATCATTCCATTACTTTGTGTTGTACTCCAATCTTTAGCCATTAGGATGTGAGAAAAGATTCTAGACGGCTGTCACATGATTTTGATGATTCAATGGAAAGTAAAATTTAGACGACAGGCGACAAAGTTTCATTAAGCCCTGTAAGGGTTAAAAACTCCCTTGTGTGTGGCATGTTATCTCTTCGCTGATATACAGAAGGGGGATATAGAGAGCCTTACATGAAGTGGTAAGTTTGTACCTACATACATTAGTAATATATTTGTTGTTATGCCCACGCAAGGGCGTTGGAACAGGTCCGGCAGGTCAGGCAACTGCCGGACCAATAACAAAACATCACTTTGTATTGAAATATTTAGAATTCATTTAAATATTATACAAAAAAAGGTAATGAATTTAATTCTTATTACCGATAATAAGTGTATGTTGTTACCACTCAGTTGAACCGTCAACGGTTCAACTGAGTGGTAACAACATACACTTTGAGTGGGGGGTGGGCGCTGGGTGTCGTACCTTCGCCGGACCAATGTTACGATTCTTCCGACGCCCCGATCTTGGTAGAGCCAGGAAGTATACAGTGTTTGTACTGTTTATTCGTCCTTGCTGCCCAAGTTTAGTCTCACCAAGTTGTTGCGTTCGCTTTTAACCCTTAGACCGCTATCTTAACTTTTTGTCGTCTGCTGTTTATTTTCTATTTTCCATTTTTATCATCAAAAACATGCTTTGACAGCACTTTAGAATGATTTACAACATGCTTTGACAGCACTTCAGAATCATTTCCAATGGAAAACCATGTTTTTATTGAGAAATAAGGCAATATGTAAAAGCAACAGCAGACAACAATTGTTGCGAGTAGCGGTCTAAGTGTTAAATTAGGAAAATATTTATTTTATTGGCACATGTTATGTCAATATAGCTGAATTTTCCTTGGAATTGCTATTGTGTGTTGTATTGATGAATTTCAGTATTATTCCCAGTAGGTTTGGCTTCAGACATGATGTCTGTACAAGCAACCCGTTTCCCAATAGCAACGGTCGATATCACTTCACTTCTCTAGTGATTTGTTTTATGAAAATATTTTGCATTTATCATATCTGTTTTAACACTTTCACCCATTAGTAACTGGAATAGAATATTCGTGGGTGGTGGTCGGGCAACTGAGACAGCGTAAATATGGGTTTTTAGCTCACCTCAGCAAAGCTCATGTGAGCTATTGTTATGGCAAAGTGTCCGTCGTCCGTCCGTCCGTCCGTCCGTGAACATTTTCAAATATCTTCTTCTCCCGAACTGCTGAGCCGATATTGGTTAAACTTCACAGGGATGATATATGGGTGATGCCATTTCAGATTTGTTAAAATGGAGGTCATCGACAATCCAAGATGGCCGCCATGGAAAAGTAGGTCAAATTCTTAAAAAATCTTCTTCTCACGAACCGCCAGGCCGATTTCGATGATACTGCGTATGAATGATCGATAGTTAGCGCTGTTTCAGATTTGTTCATATGGTGGCCCGTGGGTCAAAAATGGGCGTCGCCCGAGGGGTCAAATAGGGGTCAAATTTTTAACCGAATATAGTCATGTAATATATCAAATCGAAGGTATTGACGAGACAATCACTCTGGAACATTTTTTGTCTAAATCATATGATTACGTCATCCAAGATGGCCACCGATAGTTCAAATGGTCATTCTTTTACTAAAGATTTCAAACGTCTTTTTCTTGTAAACTGCTTGGCCGATATTGGCCAAACTTAACTGTAATGGTCTGTGGGTGAAGCCTGTTCATTTTTGTTAAAATGGAGGTCATCACCAAATCCAAGATGGCCGCCGTTGAGAAGTAGGTCAAATTCTTAAAAAATCTTCTTCTCACGAACCGCCAGGCCGATTTCGATGATACTGCGTATGAATGATCGATAGTTAGCGCTGTTTCAGATTTGTTCATATGGTGGCCCCTGGGTCAAAAATGGGCGTCACCCGAGGGGTCAAATAGGGGTAAATTTTATTTTTAACCGAATATAGTCATATAATATATCAAATCGAAGGTATTGACGAGACGATCACTCTGGAGAATTGTTTGTCTAAATCAGATGTTTACGTCATCCAAGATGGCCACTGATAGTTCAAAAGGTCATTCTTTTACTAAAGATTTCAAACGTCTTTTTCTTGTGAACTGCTTGGCCGATATTGGCCAAACTTAACTGTAATGGTCTGTGGGTGAAGCCTGTTCATTTTTGTTAAAATGGAGGTCATCACCAAATCCAAGATGGCCGCCATTGAGAAGTAGGTCAAATTGTCAAAAAATCTTCTTCTCACAAACCTCCAGGCCGATATCGACGAAACTTGGTAAGAATGATTGATAGTTACCGCTGTTTCAGATTTGTTCATATGGTGGCCCCTGGGTCAAAAATGGGCGTGGCCCGAGGGGTCAAATAGGGGTCAAATTTTATTTTTGACCGAATATGGTCATTTTATATATCAAATCGAAGGTATAGCAGTAAATCACATGCACATTCGCAATATATGTTAGATCAGAAGGTACCAACAAATTCTGTGGAACATTTGAAGTTGTAAGTGAACAGTCTTTGTGAAATCAGGATGACCACTATGGAGGCTTTTAGGTGAGCGATACAGGCCCATTTGGGCCTCTTGTTCCTTATAGGAATCACGATTTGCCTGGTTTGGCCCTCAGGTACGTTTTTATATTTGGCTTTTCGGGTTATTGCCCATTACAAAAGTAGTAAGATTATTACTGAGGGGCCAAGCTTTTGGGAGGGGCCAAGTGATTCTGGTGTGGCAAGGACCTGGCATCAGATCAGGATTATTCTGATTTCAGGACTGAATATACAGTTTTGTTATTGTAAATATTCGGCCTCTTGTACAGGTAATATATGGTATTTAGTACTAAACCCATTGACCCGGCCTTAAATGACCTTAGCTGTTGATAGGCCGTTAAACCCCAACAAACAAACAAACAAACAATAGAATATTCAAATTTATTTTTTAGACTTTCATTAATAATAAACGGGGAATTTTATAATAAAAACTTCCACCAACAGTGCAGATCCTGATGAGACAGCTCGTTACGAGCCGGCTCATCTGGATCTGCACTGTTGGGAAAGTGGTCTGTGGTGGTGAAAGGGTTAGTTACATTTCTGTAAAATACTCGCTCGTTATATTTAATGAGCGTGTGCTTGCGGCTCAGATTCAAGGTTGCACAGTGTGACTTGATTACATGCACCACAGTGTGTACGAAGCAGAATTTTCTGATTGGGGAAAATGTCTATGTAATAAACATATGACAACTTTTGTAGATTGAACGAGAGTGTTAGCTGCAGCATATTTCACCAACATTGATTATCTAGCAAAGCATATTTTCAATTTAAAGATAAATTTATTAATTGTTATTATTCTGAATTTGTTACATTATCACATTTTGGCTGTGATAATGTAATAAATTCAGTATAATAATTCTGCATACTTTTAATCGTCAAATCAGAGCTCCAGATAAGGTGCGTATTGGCGTATTTTACGCAATTACTTTAGCTGAATACGCACTGATTATCAAAAGTGGGAGTACATAATACACACAGCAATGTGAAAATACACATTGATTATCCACAGTGGGAGTACAGAATACACACAGCAATGTGAAAATACACATTGATTATCAACAGTGGGAGTACACAATACTCACAGCAATGTGAAAATACACATTGATTATCAACAGTGGGAGTACAGAATACACACAGCAATGTGAAAATACACATTGATTATCAACAGTGGGAGTACAGAATACACACAGCAATGTGAAAATACACATTGATTATCAACAGTGGGAGTACACAATACTCACAGCAATGTGAAAATACACATTGATTATCAACAGTGGGAGTACACAATACTCACAGCAATGTGAAAATACACATTGATTATCAACAGTGGGAGTACACATACTCACAGCAATGTGAAAATACACATTGATTATCAACAGTGGGAGTACAGAATACACACAGCAATGTGAAAATACACATTGATTATCAACAGTGGGAGTACATAATACTCACAGCAATGTGAAAATACACATTGATTATCAACAGTGGGAGTACATAATACTCACAGCAATGTGAAAATACACATTGATTATCAACAGTGGGAGTACAAAATACTCACAGCAATGTGAAAATACACATTGATTATCAACAGTGGGAGTACATAATACTCACAGCAATGTGAAAATACACATTGATTATCAACAGTGGGAGTACATAATACTCACAGCAATGTGAAAATACACATTGATTATCAACAGTGGGAGTACACAATACACACAGCAATGTGAAAATACACATTGATTATCAACAGTGGGAGTACATAATACACACAGCAATGTGAAAATATGCATTGATTATCCACAGTGGGAGTACAAAATACTCACAGCAATGTGAAAATACACATTGATTATCCACAGTGGGAGTACACAATACACACAGCAATGTGAAAATACACATTGATTATCAACAGTGGGAGTACATAATACACACAGCAATGTGAAAATATGCATTGATTATCCACAGTGGGAGTACAAAATACTCACAGCAATGTGAAAATACACATTGATTATCAACAGTGGGAGTACAAAATACACACAGCAATGTGAAAATATGCATTGATTATCAACAGTGGGAGTACATAATACTCACAGCAATGTGAAAATACACATTGATTATCAACAGTGGGAGTACAAAATACTCACAGCAATGTGAAAATACACATTGATTATCAACAGTGGGAGTACATAATACACACAGCAATGTGAAAATATGCATTGATTATCAACAGTGGGAGTACATAATACTCACAGCAATGTGAAAATACGCATTGATTATCCACAGTGGGAGTACATAATACTCACAGCAATGTGAAAATATGCATTGATTATCCACAGTGGGAGTACATAATACACACAGCAATGTGAAAATATGCATTGAATTATCCACAGTGGGAGTACAAAAAATACTCACACAATTGAAAATACACATTGATTATCAACAGTGGGAGTACACAATACTCACAGCAATGTGAAAATATGCATTGATTATCAACAGTGGGAGTACATAATACACACAGCAATGTGAAAATATGCATTGATTATCCACAGTGGGAGTACAAAATACTCACAGCAATGTGAAAATACACATTGATTATCAACAGTGGGAGTACACAATACTCACAGCAATGTGAAAATACACATTGATTATCAACAGTGGGAGTACATAATACTCACAGCAATGTGAAAATACACATTGATTATCAACAGTGGGAGTACACATACTCACAGCAATGTGAAAATATGCATTGATTATCAACAGTGGGATGTACATAATCACACAGCAATGTGAAAATATGCATTGATTATCCACAGTGGGAGTACAAAATACTCACAGCAATGTGAAAATACACATTGATTATCAACAGTGGGAGTACACAATACTCACAGCAATGTGAAAATATGCATTGATTATCAACAGTGGGAGTACATAATACACACAGCAATGTGAAAATATGCATTGATTATCCACAGTGGGAGTACAAAATACTCACAGCAATGTGAAAATACACATTGATTATCAACAGTGGGAGTACACAATACTCACAGCAATGTAAAAATACACATTGATTATCAACAGTGGGAGTACATAATACTCACAGCAATGTGAAAATACACATTGATTATCAACAGTGGGAGTACACAATACTCACAGCAATGTAAAAATACACATTGATTATCCACAGTGGGAGTACACAATACACACAGCAATGTGAAAATACACATTGATTATCAACAGTGGGAGTACACAATACTCACAGCAATGTGAAAATACATATTGATTATCAACAGTGGGAGTACACAATACACACAGCAATGTGAAAATATGCATTGATTATCAACAGTGGGAGTACATAATACACACAGCAATGTGAAAATACACATTGATTTATCAACAGTGGGGATGTACACAATACACACAGCAATGTGAAAATATGCATTGATTATCAACAGTGGGAGTACATAATACACACAGCAATGTGAAAATACACATTGATTATCAACAGTGGGAGTACATAATACACACAGCAATGTGAAAATATGCATTGATTATCAACAGTGGGAGTACATAATACACACAGCAATGTGAAAATACACATTGATTATCAACAGTGGGAGTACAAAATACTCACAGCAATGTGAAAATACACATTGATTATCAACAGTGGGAGTACACAATACTCACAGCAATGTGAAAATACATATTGATTATCAACAGTGGGAGTACACAATACACACAGCAATGTGAAAATACACATTGATTATCAACAGTGGGAGTACACAATACTCACAGCGATGTGAAAATATGCATTGATTATCAACAGTGGGAGTACAAAATACTCACAGCAATGTGAAAATATGCATTGATTATCCACAGTGGGAGTACACAATACTCACAGCAATGTGAAAATACACATTGATTATCAACAGTGGGAGTACACAATACTCACAGCAATGTGAAAATATGCATTGATTATCCACAGTGGGAGTACACAATACTCACAGCAATGTGAAAATACACATGGATTATCAACAGTGGGAGTACACAATACTCACAGCAATGTGAAAATATGCATTGATTATCAAATTGAGTAGTGAAAATACTGTCATAAATTTGAAAATTCACTTTAGTTGAGCTTTAAAAAGCAAACAGTGTTTGCTTTTTGCAGCTCAAATAAGTGATTTTTTATCATTTGTTCCCTATTTAATAATGACGAAAATCAATAATCCATTTGTAAAAGTAAAATACACAATGATTTTGAAATCAGGGGGTGTAGTACGCTTCAGACACCTGGCTTATCTGGAGCTCTGTCAAATATATGCAGTCGGTAGTTCTATATGAAATAACACATTTCGGGACAAATAAATAATTACTCCCTCAACGTATACTTTGCTAGAAAAGTATACTTTGCAATGTTGGTGAAATATGCTACAGATCAGGAGCTACACTAGTCTGAAGCTTAATAAGCACATTTTTGTTGTGACCATCCACATACTGACAGGTGAGTGTAAACAACTGTCTCCAAGGGTTACTTAACCTTTACAACGCTGAATTAAATTTCGTAGGATGCTGTTTATTATGTAAAAACAATTAAAATACTTGGGGCACATATACTTCTCATCCTATCTGACTGTTTGACTGTTCACATATGTGTGAGATTTGTATTAAAGTGTTTGGCTACTTGCTATCCCTGTTGCGTGTTAAGTCGGATTGACTTGAAACTTCATATACTTATTTGTCATCATCCATATTTTCACCCTCCCATGTGACTGCTATGCTCGAGGTCAAATGACTTGAATGGTGTTAAATCATTTTTAGCCAGGTTTTTTTTTAAAAAAATCCAGGCTATTGGATTGGCGAAAGCCGGGCGGGCGGGCGGGAGGCGGGCAGGGCGGGCGGGCGGCGGCGGCGTCCACAATCAATGTTAAGTTTTCGTGTTTGAGTCCATTTCTTTGTTACTGTACCACCTAGGACACCAAACTTTCACAGCTTCATAATCAAGGGGTGCCCACCACATATCACTATCCAACATGTTACTTTTTTTTTTAACTTCACCCATTTTTTTCCGCGTAGTCGACTTAGCCATTTTCAATGTTAAGTTTTCGCGTTTACAATGTTAAGTTTTCGTGTTTAAGTCCATTTCTTTGGTACTGTACCACCTAGGACCACCAAACTTTCACAGCTTCATAATCAAGGGGTACCCACCACATATCACTATCCAACATGTTACTCTTTTTTTTAACTTCACCCATTTTTTCCGCGCAGTCGACTTAGCCATTTTCAATGTTAAGTTTTCGCGTTTACAATGTTAAGTTTTCGTGTTTAAGTCCATTTCTTTGGTACTGTACCACCTAGGACCACCAAACTTTCACAGCTTCATAACCAAGGGGTGCCTACCACATACAACTATCCAACATGTGACCATTTTTTTACCTTCACCTATTATTTCTACGTAATTGACTTAGCCATTTTCAACGTTAACTTTTTAACGTATGTCTGGTTAAAGTTTTTTGGTTAAAACTTTTTCGTTATACTATATCTCTGCAACTGCTTCGCCCATTACCTTGAAACTTCACATGGGTGTTTATCATCATCCATATTTTCATTCTAACCCCCAACCGTGTGGCCCCTGTGCCCAATGTCAAGGTCAAATTACTTTGAATTTTTTTGTTCAAGTTTTTTCGTGTACTATATCTCTGCAACTGCTTCACCCAATACCTTGATACTTCACATGGGTGTTTATCATCATTGTCGCACCTGCTTGCGGAAAGCGCGATCCTGTGCCCAATGTCAAGGTCAAATTACTTTGAATTTTTTTGTTAAAGTTTTTTCGTGTACTATATCTCTGCAACTGCTTCACCCAATACCTTGATACTTCACATGGGTGTTTATCATCATTGTTGCACCTGCTTGCGGAAAGCGCGATCCTGTGCCCAATGTCAAGGTTCAAATTACTTTGAATTTTTTTGTTAAAGTTTTTTTGTGTACTATATCTCTGCAACTGCTTCACCCAATACCGGGTGATACTTAATTCACATGTGTGTTGTTTATCATCATTGTCGCACCTGCTTGCGGAAAGCGCGATCCTGTGCCCTATGTCAAGTTCAAATTACTTTGAATTTTTTTGTTAAAGTTTTTTTGTGTACTATATCTCTGCAACTGCTTCACCCAATACCTAGATACTTCACATGGGTGTTTATCATCATTGTCACACCTGCTTGCGGAAAGCGCGATATCGTCGGCATTTTGGCATACGTCCGTCCGTTCGTCCGTGTGTCCGGTTAAAGTTTTTTGGTTAAAGTTTTTCCATCTACTATATCTATTTTTTTAGTGTCCATGCCTCGCCCCAAGGCGCGACATGCAGGCCACGGCCATCTAGTCTACAAAAAGTGGGTATAATTATGTTATCCAAGTGTCTATGCTTGGAAAAAACCTGGCCTTCGTGGCTTTGCCTCGTTTCTTGTTTTAATTTTTTTTTGAGAGGTACATCCATCAGTGTCACTGGTTCTCGTCTCCATTGACTGATGAATAATACATATAAATATACAATAGACGGCAATTTTCTGTTCCCGCCTTCTAACCCTTAGACCGCTATACACAACAATTGTCGTCTGCTGTTGCTTTTGTATTTTGCATTTATTCTCAATAAAAACATGTTTTGACAGCACTTCAGAATCATTTCCAATGGAAATGATTCTGAAGTGCTGTCAAAGCATGTTGTAAATTTTTCTAAAGTGCTGTCAAAGCTTGTTTTTGATGATAAAAATGGAAAATAAACAGCAGACGACAAAAAATTAAGATATCGGTGTAAGGGTTAAGGGATAAATATCAGACTGACTGGGAGTGCTGGCTGGTATGGCCTTAGCCTGCATACATGTAGGAGCAGACCATGGCTGAGGGGTAACACCGTCGGACTGCCAAGCTGGCGACCCTGGTTCGATTCAGGGTTCAGTTCCAGGGCGTCAGTATTTCTGAGATACTTTGTATTTCCTGCTCTACTAGTCCTTTTGGATGGGGACTCTAAACGGCAGTCCCGTGTATCAGATTTGAAGGAGAGTCTGGGCACGTTAAAGAACCAGAGGGACTATTCTAATAAGAGCTAGGCCCCAGGGGCCAGTTCCTCTGTATCCACCTCCTTCCTTTCTCCCCTTCTTGGGAGACGACGTGCAAGGTCATCGAGCCAGTGCCGTCGTTAAATCCAAGCATTTACATTTACATGTAGACCTCTGCTTTATGTTGTGTTCTGTACTGATGCATGGTAATATCTGCATGCAGCATGGTAATATCTGCATGCATGGTAATATCTGCATGCATGGTAATATCTGCATGCATGGTAATATCTGATATCTGCATGCATGGTAATATCTGCCCATCACAAGCCTATCTCTGAACAGTAGTCCATGATGTAATCATGAATACTATTTTGATCTATTTTGTATTCCAGCAATGTATCAGTTTTGCTTTGGCAGTTGTGTAATGTTGTATTTGAATTGTATACCATATTGATCTTACTTTACACACCTGGGGGCCAAGTGAAGGGGCCAAGTGACTTTGGTGTGGTATGGACCTGGCACCAGGTCAGTTTGTTCCAATTTCATTGCTGAATATATAGTTATTTCGATATAAATACATGTATTCCGTCTTGATATTGGGATTTTTCCTCCCAATGCGGCAGGTTGAATGTGGGATTGAACCCGTTGGCCCGGCCTTAAATGACCTTAGCTGTTGATATGCCATTAAACACCAACAAAGAAACAAGCTACCAATATACATGCAGTGCGGTAAAGACATTTTACCCTGTCACAAAATAGCAGTGGGTGGTTGGTCGGGCGAATGCAATGGTGTAAATTAACGATGGGGTTCCTCCTGATAGGAATCACGATTTGCCTGGTTTGGCCCTCAGGTACATTTTTATCTTTGGCTCTTTTGTTACCTGGGAGTTGGAATTGGGTTATTGCCCATTACAAAAGTAGTAAGATTATTACTGATCCTACTGCTTTTGGGAGGGGGCCAAGTGATTCTGGTGTGGCAAGGACCTGGCATCAGATCAGGATCATTCTGATTTCAGGGCTGAATATATAGTTGTTTTATTGTAAATATTCAGTTCTGATTTTGGGATTCCCCCCCCCCCCCACCCCCATTCGTACATGTACTTGAACATGTATATATATGGGATTTAGTACTAAACCCATTGACCCGGCCTTAAATGAACTTAGCTGTTGATAGGCCGTTAAACCCAACAAACAAAACAAAATAGCATCTTGACAGTTGAATCATATTCCGTATTGAACTTACAGTGTAAGCTTACGTAGCAATTCAATGGATGTAATGAGCTTATAATGCCATTTCAAGTCAACTTCTTGCTGACATTTCAATGAAATGTAGCCATATGTAAAATTTAAGAATTTACACATCAGAAGCCCATCACTAAACTAAAATGTTCGTACACAAATTTAGGATCGTCTAGAAATTTCAATTGATGGATTTATATTTATTGAGCATAGGCTGCATATGCAATTTATAGACTATCATAATTTTGCATTTACAAACATATTTAAAGTGGTACGAAGTTTAGTGAAACGGCGGCCCCCAGGGGCCCATTTCACTAAACTTTGTACAACTAAAATGTTCGTAAGCACAAATTTAGGATCGTCTACAAATTTCAGTTGATGGATTTACATTTATTGAGAATAGGCTGCATATGCAGCCTATGCTCAATAAATGTAAATCTAATAACTGTTTACAAGAAAACATTGTTAACGTGAAATTTACAGCTATCATAATTTTGCACTTACAAACATTTTAGTCGTACACATTTTAGTGAAACGCCCCCCCCTGGCTCTTAGATTAGGATCAATACGGTATTCACTTGAAATTTCTCTGTTACAGCAGACACACTGCAGATTCAGATGAAATTGAATATGCACATGTGTGTTTGCTGATCAAGTTATTGCATATGCCACGTTGTTCGTTCCATTCAAATTACTGTGTATCTGCTTTAGTCATTTTGCCATTTCCACCCGTGTACGTGTGTTTGTATCGGATTTATTTTATATACGTGTATTCCATACTGAAAGAGATTATTTGCATTTTTCAATGTAATTAAAATGCACCATGCATGTCAGATCGGATGTAATCCTGGGGCGGTGATTGTAAAATTCTCTTAGCGCTCAATTAATCTCCGAACCCCGCAGTTGAATTGGCTTGAATAATTGGTTTAATAAGCTGGAGCAGGCCTGAACCAATGAAACTGCTTGATTTTGATCAGTTTCTATGCCGTGGCAATGCTAGAGAATGGTAGAATCACAGGTCCCACACCTCGGTGTTGTTTTCAATGAGAATTTAAGGGGTTCGTGGCAGAAGGGGGCTAAGTACTTTAACCCTTAATTGTTGTCTGCTGTTGCTTTTATATCTTGCCTTGTCTCTCAATAAAAACATGGTTTGACAGCACTTCAGAATCATTTCCAATGGAAATGATTCTGAAGTGCTGTCAAAGCATGTTGTAAATTATTCTAAAGTGCTGTCAAAGCATGTTTTTGATGATAAAAATGGAAAATAGAAAATAAACAGCAGACGACAAAAAATTAAGATAGACGTGTAAGGGTTAAAGCAGCTCACGATTAGGCCATGACAGGTGATTTGGTTCACAGACATGTCATTCTGTGAAAGTGACGCGGAACATGAGATTTTATATATATATTTTCTGTATCAAGATTTAGGCCAGTAAAATACTTTGCTTGACATTTTTTCTACATCTTGAGCTTATAATTCACATCAGTGACAGTGTGAATTTATTTTTAGAATATCATTATGACAATTGAGCAGACTTGCAAGTTTGTTTTCCTGTGTGGCGATATTGGAGAACCAAAGCACCTATTTCATGGCCTCAGAACAGGTACATGTATAGAATCACGATTGCACAATAATGGACTGGAATGAATGGACCGTGTAGATAGTGGACTGAATACATGACTGTGTACATGAATGTGTACACCGGTCTACACTGGTGACAATGTGATATGTTCCATGTTTAGTCCACCCTATGCAATGGGCTATAGATGCATGTAATATTTATTCTAAGAAATGCCTCCTGGGCTATGGCATTCGTGAGGATCAAAACGTGGAAAATAGGATCAAAATATGTTATTTTCACATACAAAAGCCATTTAATGGCTTTTGTATGTGACAATAACATATTTAGAATGCAAATATGGGAATATGTGAGGGGGGCTACTATCCGAGAGGGGGCTACTGTAGAATAAATATGGTAGTCGTGTTTCTACTCGTTGAATCTGGTTATACCTCTTATCAGAATAAATATGGTAGTCGTGTTTCTACTCGTTGAATCTGGTTATACTTCTTATAAGAGAGTGGGTGGCAGGTGGGAGCATGCGATGGGTAATTTAACGATCGGGGTTCATCCTTACCGGTATTCCGACTGGAGACCTGGTTTGGCCCTCACATACGTCTTTGGCATTTTGTATGTGACAGTTCAATCTGGTTATACCCCTTATGTGAGTATTACGATTAAAACGGGATTGAACCAGTTTGCCTGGCCTTACATGACCTTAGCTGTTGATAGGCCGTTAAAAACCAATAAACAAACAAACAAACTCTTTTAAGAGTAATCCTACAAGTATTACTTTTTTATAGGGGAAGGGGCCAAGTGACTTTGGTGTGGTGTGGTATGGACCTGGCATCAGGTCAGTTTATTCTAATTTCAGGGCTGAATATATTTTTCTCGATGTAACTATTCCATTCTGATTTTGGAACTTTCCCTCCAATGCAGCAGGCTAAATCCGGGATCGAACCCGTTTGCCCGGCCTTAAATGACCTTAGCTGTTGATAGTCATTAAACACCAATAAACAAACAAATAAATTCTCAGGCTGTATAGGATGTGGTTAAATAAATCAGTTGCTATGTCAACTACAATCCTGGTTTATCATAATACAACCCATTACCAGTAACACAACTATTTATGTTATCCTATGTGACTGGAGAAATGTGGCTTATGGGCTTTGCGACCAGTGCAGATCCAGATCAGCCTGTGCATCCGCACAGTCTGATCAGGATCTGCACTGTTCGCCATTCCATCGATGGAACACCTTGATGGAACACCCATCTTGCTTCTTACAAGCAATATAGATCATTTGCATGCTACAGGAGTGTGCTATTTGATTAGGAGCTACAGTGGCAAAACCCAACAGCCCCATATCTCCAGTCACAACCACATATCATGTTGTATTGGGAGATGTATCTGTAAAAATGGCAACACCAAACAACTACTGTCTGTTTCACGTTAACCTGCCCAACTTTTACACCTATTTAAACACCCTAAAACTCTTATATTTTGGCATAAAATCATTTTTCAGCAAAATTTAACAATGAGCCATCTTTTTATTTTTTTTAAATTCGGTGCTATAATGAAGTAATAGCCATAAATCAAGAATTGAATGCAGGGTTGCAATGTTAAAATGTCACGTGCGATCAGATTTTCAACATTTTTCTAGCATCGAACTGCTTGCTGGATTTCATCATTAAAAACAAGACACTAACCTTGTATTTATGAGAGCAAATCTTGCCAGGTTGAAAAAATAAGGAATCGAGCCTCCATTTCTCGGTGTTCGTACAAGAATTACAGAAGAAAATGCCGAGAATTTGGTCAAAATACAACATGATGTCATCATCATCTGCTACAGCTTTCGTATCTATTGACAACGCCAAGCTGAGGTTGGCACGCTGTTCCTACCACGCAAAATTAATTGCACGTATCCTCGCACATCAACACCGGTGTAAATCTATATTCTCTAATGGTATGACTTGGGAACACCATATATACGTCATTTCCGGCGGAAGTATAAAGTCACTTCCTGTGAGCCAGTTTCTTTGCCGGACGAATTTCCGACGGACAACTTGGTTTACTAAATGCTGATTGGTTGGTGAAGGTCACGAGTTTAATCGAATCAAGTTCGTTAGCATTCACAATTTACAATACATTAGGACGTATTAGCAATAGTATCAGATCGACTTGGAACCTTATGGATGAATGATATTCGCTAAATATATGAAGATTAAATGATTAATTGATATATTTTAATGCAAATTGTTTAAATTATATCCCAGAAAATGATGTTAATAAACTAATTTATTAAGAATTTGTGTTCAGTTCGCAAAAATAGTTGTTGTTGTTATTGACCGGAAGTGATTATTGCAATAGTAGTTTCTTGTTTTATTGTCAACAACTAAAATTCGTGAAATTAATTTATAAGGCAAAAGCCCATCCATGACTGTTTATTCGAAATAACTTTGTTATTAGACGGATTTTCTTGAAATAAAAAGTAGGCTCATTTCTAAAAAATAGTTTTACATTGTTTTATATAAAAAAATAAGCAGTTTGGAGTGTTTTTATAGCAATAAATCTTGGGCAGCATTTCGTGGAACAGACAATAGTGATATTTGTCTATGTTAAATGCTCACACATGATATTGCCATCCTCCAAAATTACGTGCAGCAGCTGTGCAGTCAAAGGGAGCAGTGCTGCAGGTGTTCACGTAGCCATGTATGAGGGTGTTCAAAAGTTATTACAAGAAATCAAGACATACCAGACATTCAAACATGGCAACAATTTTATTTTCAATCTGATGTTGACGATATTCCTACTATTCCCAATACAGAATTGAACTTGTATGCAATAACTAGATTGATATATCGCTTTTTCACACAAGTTATTGAACACCCCTCGTGCATTATAAATTTACCTGTTCATTTCATATACTTATAGAGAGAATGAAACTTTCTCGTTCATCATGACGTGATCATTATTTTGATACCATTTGAATGTTTTCAATCACAGATGTAGTAGTATAGAGATATGTGGCTCTGACTGGAGAAATAGGGCTTATGACATTTGTGACCAGTGTAGCTCCTGATCAAATATCACACTCTGGTTGCATGACAATGATCTTCATTGCTTGTTAGAAGCACGGCGGGTGTTTATTTAATGGAATAGCGAACAGTGCAGATCCTGATCAGACTGTGCGGATGCACAGTCTGATCTGGATCTACACTGGTCGCAAAACCCATACGCCTTATTTCTCCAGTCACAGCCGCATATGGATCCATGTGAAGGTTATCAGAGACACAACCATAGAAGTATTATTCAAGTGCTGTTGTACAGGTAGTAACTATTGTAATCTTGTAACTCAAATTGATATGGGATGTTGTGTTGTTCCGCTATTGAAGTTTATATTCTGGTGAGTGGGGACATTCGTATCACAAATACACGGCTGAGATGATATGTAATGGAATGAAAACATATCGTAAGGACCCGAAATATTCACTCATTTTCTTTTGGGAAGGCCTATAAAGTAAGGGTTTTCCCAAAACAAATTGTATCAAAGTTTATTGTTATTGTGATAAGCCAGTACAACTATACTAACCCGAAACAATGGGACTCTCTGTAGTGGGAAACCAGATATTTATATGTGCTTCCGACAATAAATTGTGTCTGAATATTGAGGGTTATAACGGTATATAGTTACCTCGGCAACTGTGGGTGGCAGGTGGGAGCACGCGATGGGTAATTTAACGATCGGGGTTCATCCTTACCGGAATCCCGACTGGAGACCTGGTTTGGCCCTCACATACGTCTTTGGCATTTTGTATGTGACAGTTGAATCTGGTTATACCCCTTATGTGAGTATTACGATATTCGTAATCCTTTTTAGGGGAAGGGCCCAAGTGACTTGGTGTGGTATGGACCTGGCACCAGGTCAGGTTATTCTAATTTCAGGGCTGAATATATTTGTTCTCGATGTAAATATTCCGTTCTGATTTTTGGATTTTCCCCCCAATGCAGCAGGTTAAAATGGGATCGAACCCGTTTGCCCGGCCTTACATGACCTTAGCTGTTGATAGGCCGTTAAACACTAATAAACAAAAAACCTCGGCAACTGTCTGACAGATGTCATGAGCACTCATGTTGTTGATGTCACTGCCGCACTTGTCTGTCTGTGACATGTCGGGGCAAAACAGACCTTACTGTCTTTGAGAACAGAGTAGCCATAATCACTGGATCAGAGCATACACTGGTCATCATTACCTTATGTGTGTATTACGACTATTCGTAATCCTATTACATTCAGGGGAAGGGGCCAAGTGACTTTTGTGTGTGGTATTGACCTGGCACCAGGTTAAGTTATTCTAATTTCATGGCTGAATATATTTTTTTGAATGTAAATACATGTATTCCGTTCTGATTTTGGGATTTTCCCCCCAATGAAGCAGGTTAAATGCGGGATTGAACCCGTTGGCCCGGCCTTAAATTACCTTAGCTGTTAGACCGTTAAACACCAATAATTCCAGCACAAACATATTTACACAATTCCCTAACATTTGATTGGTCCGTAGCAAGTCGCTGTACAAAATTTATATCCCAGTAAACTTCCATATGCCGAACTACTTTCCGTAACCGTGAGGCGCAGTTAAAATAATTCTTAAGAAAACGGAAAATAAACACATTTTCTTGATGAATTTATTTCAAATGCTGGAATTATAAGGAATGAATGGCCTTTTTGTTGAATTTATCGGGGATATAAACTTGGAAAAGTCGCGGGAATAATGGACGAGGCCTTCCGGCCTTCGTCCAGTATTCCCGCGACTTTTCCAAGTTTATACCCCGATAAATTCCACAAAAAGGCCATTCATTCCTATAGTGAAACTCATCCTCCACTTCATTCATTCCTATAATAAACAAACAAAATGTTTGTATATCATGTCCTGATGTAGATTTGTGATCTCGCAGCCCATAAACAACACAGTCCTGCCTGGCTCTACTGGTTGCAGTACAGTAACTATGTGACTGTTGTGACAAAAAGGTCTGTATTCTCTTTGTCACCAGTGTAGTCCCATATTGTATCATGCTCTGTGCAGTCTGATCAGGAGCCGTACTGGTCAGCAACACAATTCGCCACTGTTTTATTGAAGTCGCATATCATTATTGTCAGACAAAGGTGTTAAACTTAAATATTTTGTGGGTACTAGTCTTTGCATATAACATCCTAATGAAACTAACTTTAGCACATGCCCATGATCATGTTACGGTCAAATGCCTCGGCAGGCTTCACACCGCTTCCGTGGCAGAATTCTTATATTTTCTAAATTCTGTATCCAAATGTATTGTTTAATTTATGTTAATTTTGCATCTATATTTTATATTTTACGGCCTATTTTTCCATTGAATATGAGACGAGCCATGTGATTTTGTACCTAAGAAGATGTACGACTTTTCATGTAAAATATTTACAGAAACTCATATTTTCTGTAAAGGACGTTCGCCCCGTGCAGGCACCGGGGCGGGATCAACTGATCCTGAGAATAGTGCTGCAGTAGCCATTGCTTGTCGTAAAAGGCGACTAAACTGGCTTAACGATTGGGTTCATACTTTCCGGAACCCACTATACCGGATTTGGCCCTCATGTACATTTTTGGCTTTCTTGTATGTGAGAGTTGAGTCGGGCTATGCCCCATATATAAAAGTAAGATTAGCGCTAATCCTATTACTTTTAGGGGATGGGATAAATGATGCTGGTGTGGCGAGGGCCTGGCACCAGATCAGGTTGTTCTAATTTCAGGACTGAATATATATTTTGATTGTAAATATTGAGTTCTGAAGTTGGGATTTACCCCCCTTGGACAGGTGGATATGGGACTCGACCCCGTTGACCCGTCTGCTTGTAGACTCCCTGAGGCTTGTACCTCTATGTCAGAAAAGCGGACGTTAAACCCTATTCACTCACTCACTCACTGTAAAGGACGTAAAAAATTGACACATTTCTCATAGCAAATGCTCTGAAAATGTTGTCAACTTTCAGCTTCTTTTAACCCTTTCAACACTACAGACCTCTGTGCTTGCAAACAGTGTAGATCCAGATGAGCCGCTCAAAACGACGCATCTCATCAGGCTCAAACAAACACCCCCCCTTCTTATAAATGGACCAGTCTGAAAATCATTTTGTGGCTACTAGATTGGTCCATCAATTAACATATCACAGTCCATTCCAGTTACTTAGGGTTGAAAGAGTTACAGAAAATATCATTTTGTAAATATTTTTTATTTGATATCGCACATCCTCTTACGTACAAAATCACATGACTTGTCTCATATGAGACGCGCCATGTGATTTTGTACCTAAGAACATGTGTGATTTTTCATGAAATATATTTGCAGAAAATGTAATATTTTGTCATCTTTCAACGTCATTTATGAAAAATATCGTAAATTTTGTTAATATTTTTCATGAGATACTGCACCCGTTCTTGGGTACAAATTTGCATGGCGTGTCTCGTATGTGTTGTCAAATAACTTACACCTCGTCTTTCACACACCTGCTTGTACTGTTTTGTCATCCATTCCTTTGTCATTATGTGCACAACAGCCATTGATTTTCCATTACTGCACCTCGTTATTGACTTTGAATGACGGTCTATATATAACATGAATTTCCATTCCTAACATCTGGAAGATTCTGTTCCAGTAACCGTTTCACCCCTAAGTAACTGGAATGGATTTTGATATGCTAATTTTGCAACCAATCCATCCATCACAAATGATTTTCAGACTAGTCCATTTATTAAAAGTAGGTGTTTTTGTTTTCAAAAATATGAAATTACTTTCAAACAGTGCAGATCCTGATCAGACGGTTCGTTACGAAACGGCTCTTCTGGATCTGCACTGTTTGCATAAACTGCTATAGTGGGCTTTCGGGTTCAAAGGGTTAAACAATATGGAAAGGTATAATTAATCAAGCACTAACGTCCTTTCTTTTTCTGTACCCTAAAAACAAATTGTGGTACTTATAGTCGCTGCCCTGTCTGTCTGTTCTTCCAAGGTGTATGAGCACGTGATACTAACAACAACAACAAGTATGAAATATGGCGCATCAAACGCATCTTGTTAAGCTGCATTTGGTGGTCTGTATTTTCTCACAAACTTCTGTCGTTGTTGCGAAGAATCGATTTCCGTGTCTCCGACACGGAAATCGATTCTTCGCAAAAACGACATAAGTCTGTGCCAAACTCCCTAGACCACCAAATGCACCTCATGAAGACGCGTTTGCTGCGCCATATTTCATCAAAATCCGTTGCATATTAAGGAAAATATCAAATAATACTTACTTTGGAGTGGGCCGATGTTTATGTTAGTTTTCCGCCACCTACTATCTCTTGTTATCGTAAATCGGAATGGCTTGAAATTTCATATACTTATTTATCATCATCCATATTTTCATACTATAGCCCAATTATGTGACCCCTATGCTGAAGGTTAAATTACTTTGAAATTTGCTTTAAAGTTTTTGAGAGGTACATCCATCAGTTTGATTTCTTGTTTGCTGTGGAATGATCAGGATTTATAATATATTCAGGCGACCCACTTAACCCATTTCATGCTGAGGATACTCTGATTTTTGTTGAAAAAATCTCATTATTTTGTTCATTCATCGATAAAGGTATATGTTGTTACCACTCATTTGAACCGTCTCGTTGAGACGGTTCAAATGAGTGGTAACAACATATATTTTCCAAAGGATATAAAGAAAATAGGGATATTTTTCTCTCGAAAGGTTCATACTACTAAAAGTGTATCCCGTCTGTAATGGGTTAATTGGTTAAGCTCATTAAAAAATATATTGTGTTATTTACATATCTACAATGATATGCACTATATAGTCTGTTTCACGAAAGCTGCCCAAATTTTACGGCTATATAGACAATTCAAAAACAACATTATTTTCGATAATATAAAATTAAAGGAAAATTTAAGAATGAGCCTTCTTTTTATTTCGTGAAATTTGGTCAAATATTGATTTTATTACGAAAAATTGATTTGTCTATGGGAATTTAACATGGGGGAAAAAGGTAGAGGAGTTGTGGGAGGAGTCAAAAAAATAAAAAAATTGGAAATTGACTCCAAATCCTGACTAAATAGCTTGGATATGATGTAACTAAGAAAACAAAAGTTAAATTTTAAAAATCGGTCCAGTATTTCTAAAATTAAAAAAAAATTCCCCATGTTAAATCCCCATACACTGTAGACATCTTCACTCCGTGAAGATGTCTATGGGGATTTAACATGGGAAATTGTTTTTTCGCAATAAAATCAATATTTGACCAAATTTCACGAAATAAAAAGAAGGCTGATTCTTAATTTTTCCTTTAATTTAATATTATCAAAAGAAATCTTGTTTTTGAATTGTTTATATAGCCGTAAAATTTGGGCAGCTTTCGTGAAACAGACAGTAGTGGAACGGTATTGCAATAGTGCAGTTTGAATGTTTACACTTGGTCTAATAAGTGGGTGCTCAATTCAGTTCATGTTTCTTTCTGTAATAACATTTTTCCTTTCATTTAATCCAAAGGAATCTAACTTTATAAAAACAGAAAGCTATGTATAATATATTAGTTTAAATGCATTTAGCCCTTACTACGCTGAATTAAATTTTGTCGTGTGCTGGAAATGTTTTATTTTCAATATTTCTCTATAAAAACCTGTTTTTGCAGTTGTGAAAAGAGGTTTTTTTTGCTAAGAATTAAGACAAAAATGAAAAACAGCGAGAGACGAAAATTAATTTTTCGTCTCCCGCGTAGTGAGGGTTAAAATATATATAGGTTTTCACCTAATATGCCTTTCACTTGAACACATGATTCCAATTGGACAGGAGGTCTGTAATTCAGCAGATGGTTTAGCAATGTAAACTATTTACTGTATTAACCCTAAATATTTGCAAAAGGGGTTTCTCAAAACAAATTGTATCCAAATGCATTGTTATTGTGATTAGACCACTACTGCCACGCTCACTGTTGTGGGGAAACCATATAGTTTATATGTTTCCCCAAACAAAATGGTGTCCATGAGACTTGAAACTGTGATCCCATATCTATATGACCTTAGCTGTTGCTGGGACGTTCAACCCCATTCACTTTCTGGCCCGAGAGCCAACTAGAATAGACTGTGATATGTTAGTATTACGAGCATTAATCCAATTGTCATGAAATGATTTTCAAACAGAATACATGTTTATCATGGCAATATGAACAAGCCTAGCTTATCTCCCCTTGGTGGCCATTTTTGATTCTCGGACTCTGTATCCTTGTCCACGCAATAACTCGAGTTCTAATTGACGGATCGTAATCAAATTCAGTGTACATTTTTATCACGGCAAGACGAAGAACCCTATTGATTATATTAAAAAAAATCCATGTCTTATCTCCCCCTTGGCGGCCATTTTTAAAATTTTCGCACTCTGTACTCTTGTCCACACAAGAAGTCAAGTTCTTCTTGACGGATCGTAACCAAATTTGGTGTACATGTTTATCACGTCAAGATGAAGAACCCAATTGGTTTTCACAGTTATCTCCCCTTGTTGACTGGCCTTGCCTCGACGGGCGTATGTGACCTTTGGCAATCTTGTTATAAATGGACAAGTCTGAAAGTAATTGTGTGATGATTGGATTAGTCGGAAAATTAACATATCACAGTACATTCCAGTTATTTAGGGTTGAAAGGGTTCAAGGTATACTAGTACAGCAATTAATGTACAGGGTCGGCTGGCGTTGTGTTGAGTTTTGTAGATTGTTACCTTACCCACTATTGTAAATGGTGGCGAAACCTTGTCCGCACCTGAAAGGTCAACTTTAATATTTCTATAAATTTTAATGTAGTTGCTGCATAATTGTGTTATACAATGTCTGGCCCAGACTCCATCTATAGGTGTGTTTACATTTTGTATTTGTTCGTTAATTTCTTTCTCGTGCTCTAAGCAATGTAGTAAAATAAAAAGCATAATGGGTTTGTTTGTTGTTTCTTTTGTTGGCCAATGTTGAGTGTAACAAAATAAGACGAGCCATGTGATTTTTTATGCCCCACCACAATAGTGGAGGGGGAATTTAGTGTTACCCTTGTCTGTCCGTCTATCCGTCAGTCCCGTCCGTCCGTCTGTCACCAACCTTGTAACTCGTAAAAAAATTAAACCATACTAGCTACAGACCTGAAATTTGGTATGTAGCTTCTTTATGATGAGTAGATGCGCAAAGTTTATTTCTAATTTTGATTTGACCCCCGGGTCATCGATTATGTCCCCCTTTTCGACTTAGAATTTCCCAATTTTGCCTTGTAACTCGGAAAACTTTTAAATTGTACTAGCTACAGACCTGAAACTTGGTATGTAGCTTCATTATGATGAGTAGATGCGCAAAGTTTATTTCTGTTATTGATTCGACCTTTGGGTAATGGATTATCTCCCCCTTATTGACTTATAATTTAACAATTTTGCCTTGTAACTCGTAAAACTTTTAAACCGTACTAGCTACAGACCTGAAACATGATATGTAGCTTCATTATGATGAGTAGATGCACTAACTTTATTTCGATTTTTGATTCGACCCCTGGGTAATGGATTATTCCCCCATTTTCGACTTAGAATTTGGCAATGTTGCCTTGTAACTTATAAAACATTTAAACCGTACTAGCTACAGACCTGAAACTTGGTATGTAGCTTCCTTATGATGAGTAGATGCGCAAAGTTTATTCTATTTTTTATTTGACCCCCAGGTCATGGATTATCTCCCTCTTTTCGACTTAGAATTTTGCCTACAAACTTGTAAAACTTCTAAACCGTAATAGCTGAAGGCTTGATGCTTGATATATAGCTTCTTTATGATGTGTAGATGCACAAAGTGAATTTCTATTATTCAATATTGCATTGACACTGTACCATGGATTATCTATATGTGGGTCATCCGTGTTGTGTGAACACATTTTCTTGTTTAATGAAACATATTTACAGAAACCGTGATATTTTCTATAAATGACATCGAATGTTGACAAAATGTTCATAGCAAATGCTGAATTATTTGCCCTAAACATTTTGTCATTTGCTAAAATATTCAAAATTCACATGCTTGCATGTCGCAAATAGGAAATACCCCCACCCTGTTGTGCAGTTTGGACATTACAGTAAGTATATGTAACCAAGGTGATTCTGATCCATTCACATACTTGGATCTAATCATTGTCCCCTCGCCGGTTGGCAGGAGGGGTACCCGGTATAGCGATAGTTAATGTGCATACGTTAACCCTTACACCGCTGTACGTTAACCCTTACACCGCTATCTTAATTTATTTGTCGTCTGCTGTTTATTTTCTATTTTTATCATCAAAAACATGCTTTTGACAACACTTTAGAATAATTTACAACGTGCTTTGACAGCATTTCAGAATCATTTCCATTGGAAATGATTCTGAAGTGCTGTCAAACCATGTTTTTTATTGAGAAATAAGGCAAGATTTATAATCAACAGCAGACAACAATTTTTGTGTGTAGCATTCGAAGGGTTAGTTTGTTGTCGCACCCACGTGAGTGGAAAGTGAGACATAGCGGACTCGATTCCAGTGGTGACGACGGGCAACATAGACGTCAACAATTTTTGACAATGTCGGTGACCTCGACTTTCGTGACATTGACCTTCATGTCAACAATTTAGGATATACATCCAAATTTTGAATATCTCCTAATCCGTTAGTCAGATCCTTACCAACCTTCATCAATAGCTTCCTCACATTGATGGACATTGATCCTCCATTCAGTGACATTGACCTTCACCTTGGTGACCTTAACCTTTGTGTCAATAATTTTGGACATATGTCCAAATGTTGAATACCGACTGATCCGTACCAAACTTCATAAATAGCTTTGTCTTATTAAATGTCATTCGGGTGACCGTGGCCATGGTGACCTTGATCTTGGTGTCAACAATTTTTGATGTATGTCCAAATTTTGTATACCTTCTGATCCATTAGTCGGATCATTACAAAACTTCATAAATAGCTTCATACCATTCATAGCTATCCAACCAGTGTCATTTGGGTGATCTTGACCATGGTGACTTTGACTACGGTGTCAACCAAATGTTGAATATCTCTGTAATCGGATAATTGCCAAGCTTCATAAATAGTTTTGTCACATTCATAGCTATCCATCTAGTATCATTTGGGTGACCTTGACCATGGTGACCCTCAACAATTTTGGACGTACATCCAAATGTTGAATATCTCTACAGTCGGATAATGGCCAAGCTGCATCAATAGTTTCGTCTAGTACCATCTAGTACCATTTGGGTGAGTTATTGACGTTGGTGACCTTGACCTTCATATCAATAATTTTGGATGTACATCTAAATGTTGAATATCCCTTGATCGGATCATCTCCAAATACATCAATAGCTTCCTCACATTGATGGATATCTACAAATGTAATTTGGCTGACCTTGACCTTGGTAACCTTCACCTTGGTTTCGACAATTTTGGGCATGCGCCCAAATGTTGATTATCCGTTATTAATCATATCATTACCAAACTTCAGAAAGAGCTTCCTCATGTTGATAGCTGTACATCCAGTGTCATTCAACTGACCTTGACCATCACCTTGGTGACATCGACTTTCATGTCAATATTGACTTTGGTGACAGTAACATTCATATCAATAATTTTGGACATCCTCATATTGTGACTTTGACCTTTGTGACATTGACCTTCATGGCGATCGCCTTGTTTAGTGGGTGAGACATTTCCCGGCGATCGCCTTGTTTAGTGGGTGAGACATTTCCCGGGTGATCGCCTTGTTTAGTGGGTGAGACATTTCCCGGTGATCACCTTGTTTAGTGGGTGAGACATTTCCCGGCGATCGCCTTGTTTAGTGGGTGAGACATTTCCCGGTGATCGCCTTGTTTAGTGGGTGAGACATTTCCCGGTGATCGCCTTGTTTAGTGGGTGAGACATTTCCCGGTGATCGCCTTGTTTAGTGGGTGAGACATTTCCCGGTGATCGCCTTGTTTTATTACATGTGTATCTATATCTATATACCATCAGTCGCATTGACTTCAGTATATGTTTCTTTGTCATCATCCATATTTTCACTGCACAGTCCTGCCATGCAGACCACATACATATACATACACATACATATACATTTGTACAACATTTCATAATATCATATTAACCACATAGTACAGGCCCCTTGCCACTTATCAATACACCCTGGTATTTTCAAATATCACGAAAATGATCATGGAAGAAATGTGTTATGGACCTGTTCCGTACCTGATCATCCTTTGATTCAAAGATACATTGTAATTAATTTGTAAATGTGATGGAATATTATGTATAATATTTATGTGAACACTGCCTCATTACTGTATCCTATGTGGCAAATGGCTTTTCTATGTATGCTTAGCTACATTATATCATATGTACTAATTCGCATTGTCAATTTCTTGTCAAATGTCAGAAGAGGTGAAACTGGCTGATGGCTGGAACACTCGAAGATGGCCGACTTGGCCTCTTCATGTGCCGTATAGGATACAGTAACGAGGCAGTGTTAACATATATATTATACATATATGAAGCAATTATCTTGGAATCAAAGGATGATCATGTATAGAATGGGTGGGGGGGGGCCGTTTCACTAAACTTTGTACGACTAAAATGTTCGTAAGTGCAAACTTATGATAGTCTGTAAATTTCACATTAAAAATGTTTTCTTGTAAACAATTATTGGATTTACATTTATTGAGCATAGCAGCCTATGCTAAATAAATATAAATCCATCAATTGAAATTTCCAGACGATCCTAAATTTGCACTTACGAACATTTTAGTCCTACGATGTTTAGTGAAACGGGCCCCTGGTCCTTAAGTACAAACTGCAGCTTGTTCATGTTATCCCGTGTAATCTGAGCACACTGATTTTCAATATTATATTGTTCTGTAATCATTGAAAAATTATGACCAATTACTCTCAGCTCTGTGGGTGGCAGGTGGGAGCACTCGATGGGTAATTTAACGATTGGGGTTCATCCTTACCGGAATCCCGACTGGAGACCTGGTTTGACCCTCACATACGTCTTTGGCATTTTGTATGTGACAATTGAATCTGGTTATACCCCTTATGTGAGTATTACGATATTCGTAATCCTATTTTAGGGGAAGGGGCCAAGTGACTTTGGTGTGGTATGGACCTAGCACCAGGTCAGGTTATTCTAATTTCAGGGCTGAATATATTTGTTCTCGATGTAAATATTCCGTTCTGATTTTGGGATTTTCCCCCCAATGCAGCAGGTTAAAATGGGATCGAACCCGTTTGCCCGGACTTACATAACCTTAGCTGTTAAACACTAATAAACAAACAAACAATCATACTCTCAGCTCTTATTGTTTCTAGTGGACCAGTTATAAGGTATTGAACCAGTGCCATGGTGTCCCAATTGTACTATTCAATCCATCAGCACATTGCTAAAACAAATACAGACACAGATAAGTTGCGACCAAGTGCATCCACACAGTCTGATTAGGATCTGTACTGTTCGCCATCCGTCATATATCAATGAAACACCTATCATGCTTCTAACAAAGAATATAGATCAGTATCAGTCACAGTGGTGTGCTAGTTGATCAGGAGCTGCACTGGTCACACAGCACATAAGCCCCATTCTACAGGCACAGCCACATTTAACCCTTACTACGCTGAATTAAATGTTGTCTGCTGGAAATGTTTTATTTTCAATATTTCTCGACAAAAACCTGGTTTTGACAGCACATGAGAATCGTCTCCAGTGGAGACGATTCTCATGTGCTGTCAAAACCAGTTTTTTGTTAAGAATTAAAGCAAAAATGAAAAACAGCAGACGGCAATTTCCGTAGGAAGGGTTAACAATTACAGCGGAAACTCTCTAACCCTTTCAACCCTAAGGAACTGGAATGGAATATAAATAAAATATTTCCAGCAGTGCGGTTCCACTGTAATTTCATTTGTCCAGTCACTACGGGGCGCCAAGTGGGACATGGCTCAATTTTGTCAACAAAATTCATTTTTGTGCCACAAAATTCTATTCTGTGTCACAAAATTCACTTTTGTGCCACAGAATTCAATTCTGTGTAACAAAATTCAATTCTGTGCCACAGAATTCAATTCTGTGTCACAAAATTCACTTTTGTGCCACAAAATTCAATTCTGTGTCACAAAATTCAATTCTGTCAATTCTGCACATGCATGTAAGAAGAACTACCATTGGTCAGAAACTGCACTGGAGAAATGGGTCACGGTCGCCGATCTACACATTCAATGCCGATGATTCATTTCTCATTATGCCATTTTGCTTGAACTATCTCCAAACAGTCAAACGTTGACAAACCCATTCGTATTTAAACTCATTTGCGTTATAATTGTACACATAATTCATGTACATGTAGATCTCCCGCGAGTACTGACGTCATGTATTGTGTGTATCGCAAGGTACATCTGCCCCAGTTAAATCAATAATACACGCGCTGTGGCCTGTGTTCTGACTGCTGTCTGTGTTTATAAACAGAATGTGTGTATTGGGCCATTTGAGGAAACCATTTGTAGTATTTGTGTAGATACCATGGATACTAAGATGGTGTATACTGTAAATAATGCATGTAGACACATAGTTGCGAACACGTAACTTCGCAACTAGTAGACACAGATCCAATACCATTTGTTTCACAAGGTTAGATCTACTGTTAGAATACGACGTCATCTAATATCATTTTCGAGCATAAAACGTTACCTGATAAATAGAATACCAGGCTAGTGTATTTTAATATCAAGTTTATCAGGCTCGGCTCGGAAACGGTAGGAATTCCTCGGCAAGCCTCGGAATTCCTACGCGTTTCATAGCCTTGCCTGATGAACTTGATATCAAAATACACTAGCCTGGTATTCTCTATATATGGGCATGCTCTCAGGTCTAGCTATGTCCCGGCTACTTTATGTTTGACCCTGTTTACATAATTGAGGGAAAATTCTGAATATTTTTCTTATTTCTCCTTCAAAGTATATATGCTTATATGGTGTGACCACTCATTTGTAATCATAATATAACCAAAATAACTGTCCATAAAGAAGTATAATATTGATATATTGGGCTATATTTTCGCATTGAAATATTTAAACCTGCAAGTGTACTCCACCATCTAGTAAAATGGACTAAGACCGATCTCAACCAATCAACGTAGAGATGACATAGACTATCCTACGCAAACTAATTTTTGTGGACAAAAATGAATTCTGTCCCACAAAACTGAATTTTCTTCACAAAATTCAATTCTGTCTTACAAAATTGAATCCTTTATAACAAAAATGAATTTTGTATACGAAACGTATGCAGAATTGAATTTTGTGACACAGAATTGAATTTTGTGACACAGAATTGACAGAATTGAATTTTGTGACACAGAATTGAATTTTGTGACACAGAATTGAATTTTGTGATTTTTAGTGTTACAAAACTCAATTTTGTACACATAATTAACCTGTCCTGCATGGCGCCCCGTAGTCACAGCCAGTTATTAAAATTTCTGAGTAGGTGCTCGAATCTCATGATCAAAATAATTACAGCTCTGGCTCAACCTGCAGTTCAAATTTAAATTCCTGGCTCATAAGATTAGGTGGTTGTGACTGGAGAAATGAGGTTTATGGAATTCATGACCAATGTAGCTCCTGATCAAGTAGCACGCTCATGCAGCCTAGAAGATTGACTGGTGTATCATTGATGGAATGGCGAACTCTGCAGATCCTGATCGGGATCTACACTGGTCGAAAAAACCAATAAGGCCCATATCTCCAGTCCCAGCCACATATAATCTTTGGCTAGACTGGCCACGTGTTTTGAAGGTGCCTGTCCTTATCTTTTCCATTTATTCAGCAATAAATCTGTGTCTGCCCTCTTGAAAGGCAGTGCAAACATTATACAGGATCACAGAGTGATGTTTAAATACTGGGTTTTGTTTGTCGGAAAATAACGGTCTACTTGGATAGCTGTCAAACTATACATATCCCCCTGCCTGCTCTGTCCCCTAGTGACTACATGCAGTCACCAGCACCTCTCCCTTTCACCTTTCCAAAGTCAAGTGACCTATCCAAGGTCACGGGGAGAGATGCCGTGGATTGCATGTGCTCCCTATATACAGAAAAGGGGACAAAACGGGGCTATGGTTACAATAATCAACGTGCAGTACGTGCTGTCTGTCAAACGGGACCTGTTTGGCGTGACGGTGTTGTAACCTGGTGAGATTTTGTAATACCTTGGTTATCGACAACTGAAATCTGAACCTTCTGACTGAAATCAATGCATGAGCATTACAACAGGCTTTGTTGAGAAAGAACAAAGTCTGACTTCTGCGATGAAATAACAATATATGCACATGATTAATATTTTCTTTTCCAAATATTACAAAATACATGTACGGAGCCCCGCAGGGGACATGGACTTTTATAGTCGGCACTTTGGCGTACGTACGTACGTGTGTCCAGTTAAAGTTTTTGGTTAAGTTGTTTGGTTAAGTTTTTTGGTTAAAGTTTTTGGTTAAGTTCTTTGGTTAAAGTTTTTGGTTAAGGTTTTTGGTTAAGTTTTTTGTTTAAGTTTTTTCGTTAAAGTTTTTCGTTAAAGTTTTTTGTTATACTATATCTCTGCAACTGCTTTGCCCATTACCTTGAAACTTCACATGGGTGTTTATTATCATCTATATTTTCATTCTAGCCCCCTCCCGTGCGGCCCCTGTGCCCAATGTCAAGGTCAAATTACTTTGAAGTTTTTGGTTAAGTTTTTTGGTTAAAGTTTTTGGTTAAGTTTTTGGTTAAGTTTTTTGGTTAAAGTTTTTCGGTTAAAGTTTTTTGTTATACTAGATCTCTGCAACTGCTTTGCCCATTACCTTGAAACTTCACATGGGTGTTTATCATCATCTATATTTTCATTCTACCCCACTCCCGTGCGGCCCCTGTGCCCAATGTCAAGGTCAAATTACTTTGAAGTTTTTGGTTATGTTTTTTGGTTAAAGTTTTTGGTTAAGTTTTTTGGTTAAAGTTTTTATGCCACCGGGTTTCGAAGAAACGGGTGGCATATAGTGTTTGGACCGTCCGTCTGTCCGTCCGTCCGGGCACACATTAGAGTACTTATGTGGCTAGCCCCACAGGGTTATGGACTTGTTAAAGGATAGGGTTGGTTACAATTAGCCACCTAAAAAATCGTTTTATGTGGCTAAAAATCGTTTTATGTGGCTAATATTTAACATGTGATAAGCCACATAAGTACCCTAATGTAAGAACGTCCGTCTGTCCGTCCGTCCGTCTGTCCGTCTGTCCGGGCACACATTAGGGTACTTATGTGGCTAGCCCCACAGGGTTATGGACTTGGTAAAGGATAGGGTTGGTTACAATTAGCCACCTAAAAAATCGTTTTATGTGGCTAAAAATCGTTTTATGTGGCTAATATTTAACATGTGATAAGCCACATAAGTATAGTAATGTAAGAACGTCCGTCTGTCTGTCTGTCCATCTGTGTCTGTCCGTCCGTCACACTTTTCGGTTAACCACTTTGTCACAGTTTCTCAAATATGCTGCAGGTGGCATCCGCGTTCGACAGACGCATTTCTTGTTGGTTAAGTTTTTTGGTTAAGTTTTTTGGTTAAAGTTTTTGGTTAAGTTTTTTGGTTAAGTTTTTTGGTTAATGTTTTTAGTTATACTATATCTCTGCAACTGCTTTGCCCATTACCTTGAAACTTCACATGGGTGTTTATCATCATCTATATTTTCATTCTACCCCCCTCCCGTGCGGCCCCTGTGCCCAATGTCAAGGTCAAATTACTTTGAAGTTTTTGGTTAGTTTTTTTCGCGCCCGCTTGCGGAAAGCGCGATATAGTCGGCACTTTGGCACGTACGTATGTACGTACGTACGTACGTACGTACATGTGTCCGGTTATAGTTTTTGGTTAAGTTTTTTGGTTAAAGTTTTTCATTATTCTATATCTTTTTTTTTAGTGTCCATGCCTCGCCACAAGGCGCGACATGCAGGCCGCGGCCATCTAGTTTATTAATTCGTTCCCACGAAATAACAATTTGTTCCCTCTATTTAACAATTTGTTCCCTCGAATTAACAATGTAACAATTTGTTCCCTCGAATTAACAATTTGTTCCCAATTTATTCCTATATAAATGAACATTTTGTGTGTAGCTTTAGCACGAACAATTCTATGAACAGACTACAAGTACATCCTTGGTGCAACTGTGGAGATGCTAACTTTCATTTTCCTCATCAAAAACATTATTTGACAGCTCTTTAGAATCATTTCCAATGGAAATGATTCTAAAGTGTTGTCAAATAATATTTTTGATGAGAAAAAATACAAAAAGCAGATGAGAATTTTGTTTCCCCGGCATTCCTAGGGTTAAGTAAGTTGGAGTTACTTCACTGACAAGTTGCTTCACTGACAGAAGTAGAAGTGTCTGCCCTAGACATAAATGTAATTCTCCAGAGACTGCTCTATACAAATGTCTGTGACTGGAGAAATGGGACTTATTGGTTTTGTGACCACTGTAGATTCAAATCAGCCTGTGTATATGCACAGTCTGATCAGGAGAACTGGTGGAATAGTGACACAATTATACACTTATTTAATTCCTATAAAGAACATGTTGTGCTGTAGCTTGAGCACTAACAATTCTATGAACAGACTACACGTATATCCTTGGTGCAGCTATGGAGAGGTGGAATAATACAGAGACAAGATGTGGCCCGTTTCTTGACCCTTACAATGCTATATAACTTTCATTTTCCTCATCAAAAACATTATTTGACAGCTCTTTAGAATCATTTCCAATGGAAATGATTATAAAGTGCTGTCAAATAATGTTTTTGATGAGAAAAAAGACAAAATATAAAACAACAGCAGATGACAATTTTGTTTCTCCGCATTCAGAGTTGGGGTTACTTCACTGACAGGTTGCTTCACTGACAGAAGTGTCTGCCCTAGACATAAATCTAATTCTCCATAGACTTCTGTCTTGTAACCAGTACTCTACCAACAACACATGCATGTTTTGAACTCTTTACAATTGTTTGTGACTGGAGAAATGTGGCTTATTGGATTTGTGATCACTAGATTCAAATCAGCCTGTGTATATGCACAGTCTGATCAGGAGGATCTGCACTATTCACCATTCCATCAATGAAACACTCGCCCAGATTCTAGCACGCAATATACATGGTTATCATGCTATGAGCGTGTGTTATTTGATCAGGAGCTACACTGTTCACATATCCCATAAGCAATATTTCACCAGACACAGCCACATTTAAGAATTATTGTTAATTGGTGCACAGGTACTTGCACTGAGTCAGTGCACAAAGGTCATGACCATGCTGACTACAACACCAGCATGCACATGTATCTTCAACTCTTCAACCCTTAGAATGCGGAACCGAAAATAGTCGTCTGCTAATAGTTCATATTTTGTCTTTTCTCTCAGTGAAAACATGGTTTGGTAGCATTTTAGAATCATTTCCATTGGAAATGATTCTAAAGTGCTGCCAAACCAAGTTTTTGATGAGAAAAATGGAAAAATATTCAGCAGACGACACAAATTAATTCAGCATTGTAAGGGTTAACCTAAATGGAAATAGAACAGTCCAAAATGATTACACAATTGAAACGTCAATGAAAGGACATACTTATGACCTTCAAATCCGCTGATCTGTATCCAGGCTTGAGCATGTGTTTACAATTATATAATTATATATACAATTACCTACCTTCCTTTGAAGTAGCCAACAATTACGACATTCCTGTAACCGTTTCACCCCTAAGTAACTTGAATCGATTTTCATATGTTAATTTTGCAACCAATCCAATCGTTAAAAAATGGTTTACATTTATGAAAAGTGGGTGTTTTTGTTCTTAAAAATATGAAAATTACTTGCAAAAAGTGCAGATCCTGATGAGGTGGCTCGTCATGAGCCGGCTCATCTGGATCTACACTGTTTGCCAATACTACTATACAGGCCTGTACTGTGGTGTTGAAAGGGTTAATTTGCTAATAAATAAGCCACTGCAGCGATTACCATGCTGAATTATTATTTTTTGTCTGCTATTTATTTTTTAGTTTCCATTTTCTCAACAAAAGCATTGATTGGTAACAACTTGGAACCATGTCCATGGAAATGATACTACATGTAATGTGGTGGGTGGTTGGTCGGGCGAACGCGATGGCGTAAATTCCTTATAGGAATCACAATTTGCCTGGCTTGACCCTCAAGTACGTATTTATCTTTGGCTCTTTTTGTTACCTGGGAGTTGAATTGGGTTATTGCCCATTATAAAAGTAGTAAGATTATTACTGATCCTACTGCTTTTGGGAGGGGGCCAAGTGATTCTGGTGTGGTGAAGACCTGGCATCAGATCAGGATTATACTGATTTCAGGGCTGAATATAGTTTTTTGTCGCGCCCGCTTGCGGAAAGCACGATATAGTCGGCACTTTGGCGTACGTACGTATGTGTGTCCGGTTAAAGTTTTTGGTTAAGTTGTTTGGTTAAGTTTTTTGGTTAAAGTTTTTGGTTAAGTTCTTTGGTTAAAGTTTTTGGTTAAGTTTTTTGGTTAAGTTTTTTGGTTATTTTTTGGTTAAAGTTTTTCGTTAAAGTTTTTCGTTATACTATATCTCTGCAACTTTCCCATTACCTTGAAACTTCACATGGGTGTTTATCATCATCTATATTTTCATTCTACCCCCCTCCCGTGCGGCCCCTGTGCCCAATGTCAAGGTCAAATTACTTTGATGTTTTCGGTTAAGTTTCTTGGTTAAAGTTTTTGGTTAAGTTTTTTGGTTAAGTTTTTTGGTTAAAGTTTTTTGAATTTTTTGGTTAAAGTTTTTTGTTATACTATATCTCTGCAACTGCTTTGCCCATTACCTTGAAACTTCACATGGGTGTTTATCATCATCTATATTTTCATTCTACCCCCCTCCCGTGCGGCCCCTGTGCCCAATGTCAAGGTCAAATTACTTTGAAGTTTTCGGTTAAGTTTTTTGGTTAAAGTTTTTGGTTAAGTTTTTTGGTTAAGTTTTTTGGTTAAAGTTTTTCGTTATACTATATCTCTGCAACTGCTTTGCCCATTACCTTGAAACTTCATATGGGTGTTTATCATCATCTATATTTTCATTCTACCCCCCTTCCGTGCGGCCCCTGTGCCCAATGTCAAGGTCAAATTACTTTGAACTTTTTGGTTAAATTGTTTGGTTAAGTTTTTTGGTTAAGTTTTTTGGTTAAAGTTTTTTGTTATACTATATCTCTGCCTGCTTTGCCCATTACCTTGAAACTTCACATGGGTGTTTATCATCGTCTATATTTTCATTCTACCCCCCTCCCGTGCGGCCCCTGTGCCCAATGTCAAGGTCAAATTACTTTGAAGTTTTCGGTTAAGTTTTTTGGTTAAAGTTTTTGGTTAAATTTTTTGGTTAAGTTTTTTGGTTAAAGTTTTTTGTTATACTATATCTCTGCAACTGCTTTGCCCATTACCTTGAAACTTCATATGGGTGTTTATCATCATCTATGTTTTCATTCTACCCCCCTCCCGTGCGGCCCCTGTGCCCAATGTCAAGGTCAAATTACTTTGAACTTTTTGGTTAAATTGTTTGGTTAAGTTTTTTGGTTAAAGTTTTTTGTTATACTATATCTCTGCCTGCTTTGCCCATTACCTTGAAACTTCACATGGGTGTTTATCATCATCTATATTTTCATTCTACCCCCCTCCCTGTGCCCAATGTCAAAGTCAAATTACTTTGAAGTTTTTGGTTAAGTTGTTTGGTTAAGTTTGGTTAAGTTTTTTGGTTACAGTTTTTCGTTATACTACATCTCTGCAACTGCTTTGCCCATTACCTTGAAACGTCACATGGGTGTTTATCATCATCTATATTTTCATTCTACCCCCCTCCCGTGCGGACCCTGTGCCCAATGTCAAGGTCAAATTACTTTGAAATTTTTGGTTAAATTGTTTGGTTAAGTTTTTTGGTTAAAGTTTTTTAGCCAGGTTTTTGGAAAACAAATCCAGGCTATTGGATTGGCGAAAGCCGGGCGGGCAGGCGGCAGGTGGGAGGGCGGGCGGGCAGCGGGCGGGCAGCGTCCACAATCAATGTTAAGTTTTCGTGTTTGAGTCCATTTCTTTGTTACTGTACCACCTAGGACCACCAAACTTTCACAGCTTCATAATCAAGGGGTGCCCACCACATAACACTATCCAACATGTGACTTTTTTTTTAACTTGACCCATTTTTTCCGCGCAGTCGACTTAGCCATTTTCAATGTTAAGTTTTCACGTTTACAATATTAAGTTTTCGTGTTTGAGTCCATTTCTTTGTTACTGTACCACCTAGGACCACCAAACTTTCACAGCTTCATAATCAAGGGGTGCCCACCACATATCACTATCCAACATGGTAATTTTTTTTTAACTTGACCCATTTTTTCCACGCAGTCGACTTAGCCATTTTCAATGTTAAGTTTTCGCGTTTACAATGTTAAGTTTTCGTGTTTAATTAAGTCCATTTCTTTGGTACTGTACCACCTAGGACCACCAAACTTTCACAGCTTCATAATCAAGGGGTGCCCACCACATATCACTATCCAACATGTTACTTTTTTTTTAACTTGACCCATTTTTTCCGCGCAGTCGACTTAGCCATTTTCAACGTTAACTTTTTAACGTACGTCTGGTTAAAGTTTCTTGGTTCAAACTTTTTTGTTATACTATATCTCTGCAACTGCTTCGCCCAATACCTTGAAACTTCACATGGGTGTTTATCATCATCCATATTTTCATTCTAACCCCCAACCGTGCGGCCCCTGTGTCCAATGTCAAGGTAAAATTACATGGATTTTTTTGTTAAAGTTATTTCGTGTATTATATCTCTGCAACTGTTTCACCCATTACCTTGATACTTCACATGGGTGTTTATCATCATTGTCGCACCCGCTTGCGGAAAGCGCGATATCGTCAGCATTTTTGCATACGTCCGTCCGTCCGTACGTCCGTGTGTCCGGTTAAAGTTTTTTCATTAAAGTTTTTCTATCTACTATATCTATTTTTTTACTTTTTACTGTCCATGCCTCGCCCCAAGGCGCGACATGCAGGCCACGGCCATCTAGTCTACAAAAAGTGGGTATAATTATGTTATCCAAGTGTCTATGCTTGGAAAAAACCTGGCCTTCGTGGCTTTGCCTCGTTTCTTGTTGTTATACTATATCTCTGCCTGCTTTGTCCATTACCTTGAAACTTCACATGGGTGTTTATCATCATCTATATTTTCATTCTACCCCCTCCCTGTGCCCAATGTCCAATTCAAATTACATTGAAGTGTTTGGTTAAGTTGTTTGGTTAAGTTTTTTGGTTAAGTTTTTTGGTTACAGTTTTTCGTTATACTATATCTCTGCAACTGCTTTGCCCATTACCTTGAAACTTCACATGGGTGTTTATCATCATCTATATTTTCATTCTGCCCCCTCCCGTGCGGCCCCTGTGCCCAATGTCAAGGTCAAATTACTTTGAAGTTTTTTGGTTAAAATTTTTCGTTATACTATATCTCTGCAACTGCTTTGCCCATTACCTTGAAACTTCACATGAGTGTTTATCATCATCTATATTTACATTCTACCCCCCTCCGCACCCCTGTGCAATGTGCAATGTCAAGGTCAAATTACTTTGAAGTTTTTGGTTAAAGTTTTTGGTTAAAGTTTTTGGTTAAAGTTTTTGTCGCGCCCGCTTGCGGTAAGCGCGATATAGTCAGCACTTTGGCGTACATACGTACGTACGTGTGTCCAGTTAAAGTTTTTGGTTAATTTTTTTCGGGTGAAGTTTTTTTCGGGTTAAGTTTTTCGTTATACTATATCTCTTTTTTTAGTGTCCATGCCTCGCCACAAGGCGCGACATGCAGGCCGTGGCCATCTAGTTATTGTAAATATTCAGTTCTGATTTTGGGATTTCCCTGCCCCCCCCTCCCCCATTTGTACATGTACTTGCACGGGTATATATGGGATTTAGCACTAAACCCATTGACCCGGCCTTAAATTACCTTAGCTGTTGATAGGCCGTTAAACCCCAACAAACAAACAAACAAACAAAACAAACAAAATATAAAACAGCAGCAGCCACATTTTTTTTGTTTCCCGCTTTCTAAGGATTAAAGGTACATTCCCACTCAGTAGCACAAAATGATCTTTATATCAGAGACATCATCTCACACATTGTCTGGCAATATAAACATGCATTCACCATTACCCCACACATTGACTGGCAATATAAACATTCATTCACCATTACCCCACACATTGACTGGCAATATAAACATTCATTCACCATTACCCCACACATTGACTGGCAATATAAACATTCATTCACCATTACCCCACACATTGACTGGCAATATAAACATTCATTCACCATTACCCCACACATTGACTGGCATTATTATACATGTTATAACAGACGTAACTTTCCACACTAATATCAGGAGCGATAACTGTGTTTCCTTAACTTGTTAACGGACATTACTATTTATTCTCTGTATTTATTTTTTTGATGTGTAATTATCATACTTTATAATGTGTCGAAAATTTATTTTTTCAGGTGACGCATTTAATTAGTATAAATAATTAAAAAATAGCATGCCTCATTTGCATATGAAAATAGCCTGATACCACCACGCATCACTATCAGTAAAATAAATATTACTATTAAAATGATTATATCTGTATATAGCGGGCACTTATAATTTTTAGAACTGGTGGAATAGTGACACAATTATACACTTTAATATTTAATTCCTATAAAAGAATAGTTTGTGCCTACTGAGTGGGCATGTACCTTTAAAGTACAATATTTTGATTGATCTACTTGTAGACGTGCTTGGACTCATGTACTAGTGTCCGTAAACTGGGTCCATGACCTCACCACATTGCTGGCATTGATCACGCTATATATAGCTGGTTGTTATATGTGATAGTGTGTGTACAATCACACCGTGACATGTAATACTGGGGGTTAGTGTGTTAATAGTGTGTTAACACTTTGAACCCGAAAGCTCGCTATACCTGGGTTTGCAAACAGTGCAAATCTAGATGATCCGGCTCGTAATGAACCGTCTCATCAGGATCTGCAATTTTGGCAAGAAATTTTCATATATTTTTTTAAAACAAAAAGTTAAACGCCCCTTTTTCATAAATGGACTAATCTGAAAATCATTTTGTGACGACTGGATTGGTTGCAAAATTAGCATATCAAAATCCATTTCTGTTACTTAGGGGTGAACGGGTTAAACCGAGACATACGGAAATCTTATCTTTGCCCTTCTTCCGATAAGTCATTTCTCCACACAATCTCGGTTGGTTAGCGCAATCGGTAACGAGCGCGCTTCTCACCAATGCGGCCCCGGGTTCGTTCCTCGGCAGGGGCAGTATGTGAGATGGTATGGTGGTCGCCAGATTGGACAAGTGGGTTTCCTCCGGGTTCTCCGGTTTCCTTCCACATTAATGACCGCCCTTACGCCTTCATCTGTGCCAACGAAAGCATTTGTATAAGTGCTCTCGCGCTTGTTTGTAATCGTTGTAAAATAAATAAAGTTTAAACATTTTTTTTTTAAATGTAAATCCATCAATTGAATTTTCCAGCCGATCGTAAATTTGCACTTACGAACATGTTAGTCCTATGAAGTTTAGTGAAACGGCCCCCTTTTTCACTCCCATTTATGGCTTCCCTTAATTCTCATTTAACCCATTACCCCATAAATAACTGGCACTGACTAGCTGGTTTATGCAATGTGTTGGCTAGTTTGTTAATCATATGTGGCTGTGACTGGAGAAATGGGGCTTATTGGATTTGGGACCAATACAGCTCCTGATCAAATAGCTCACTCCTGTCGGCTGTAGCAGGATAATGGTCTAGATTGCTTGTTAGAAGCATTACAGATGTTTCAATGATGTAATGGCGAACAGTGCAGGGGGCCGTTTCACTAAACTTCCTACGACTAAAATGTTTGTAAGTGCAAAATTATGATAGTCTGTATATTTCACATTAACAATGTTTTCTTGTAAACAATTGTTGGATTTACATTCTAATTCTAATGAAATGCCAAGACATGTTTCATTTAGAAGAAAACTATTCAATAATTTCTGTCTGTTGATGTGTAAACAGTAGTGTGATTTTATTTTACCCAATTAAAACTTTGAAATACCCAATTGCTTCAGAAATGATGGAGTAAAAAACTCAATTACTAATTGCTTATCTGGAGCGCTGGATGTGCGTATATTGTCACCACTGGCACTCATGAGTTGTCATGGGGTGGGTATACTGGAGTCAGGTTGTCCATTTGTCCGTGCGTCTGTCCGTCCGTCATTAAACCTTCGAGCTCGGGTAAATGGCTTATACTTTATGTTTCCATGCTTGGATCTGTTTCATATTTCACACACGCATTGGTCCAATGCGGCAATGGTCCTCTACAAATCCACGTTCGTGCCGCCACCACTTAACCGAGATACATACTTGATGCATTCAAAACCTTAACACTCGGGGTAAATGGCTTATAATTTCTGTTTCCTTGCTCGGACCTGATTCATATTTCACACACGCATTCATCGAATGGTCCTCTACCACCCTGTGACAAATTCATGTTCGTGCCGCTCCTGCTAAGTCCAGGGTGAAGGTCACATACTTGAAAACCTTAACTCTCGGGTAAAGGATTTCCTTGCTCGGATCTGATTCATATTTCATGCACATATTGCTCCAATGATCCACTAATGCCCTGTGACAAATCCACGTTCATGCCACCCCCACTAAGCCCAGGGTCAAGGTTACATACTTGGTGCATTTGAAACCTTAACGCTCGGGTAAATGGCTTATATTTTCTGTTTTCATGCTTGGATCTGCTTCATATTTCACACACGCATTGCTCCAATGCAGCAATGGTCCTCTACCGCCCTGTGACAAATCCACATTTGTTGCGTCCCCGCTAAGCCCAGGGTCAAGATCACATACTTGGTGATGCAGCTTTCATATGTCAGGCCCACAGACTTGGAAAAAAATATACATATTTAAGGACACCTGAGTCCAGTACGTCTTGCTTACTCACAAATCTAGTTAGTTAGTGGTGTTGTAATAAATAACATAATCCTATTTCTGTGAAAATTGCTGTAGTTCCACTCTCAAGGGAGAGGATTTAAATGTGGACGTGACTGGAGAAATGGGGCTTATGGGATTAGTGACCAGTGTAATTCCTGAACAAATAGCACAGTCCTGTAGCCTGATAACGATCTATATTTGCTTGTAACAAGCATGATGGAATGACGAACAGTGCAGATCCTAATCAGACGTTACAGATGCACAGACTGATCTGGATCTACATTGGATCCCATAAGCCCCATTTCTTCAGTCACAGCCACAAATAAGCTTGCTTTCATTTCATTTCAATCCAACCCCATTTGTATGGAGCCCCAAACTATTTTTTTTATTAATTCGTTCCCACAGGAACAAATTGTTAATATGTGGGAACGATTTGTTATATTGTGGGAAAAAATTGTTAATTCAAGGGAACAAATTTTTAAATTGAGGGAAATAATTGTCATTTCGTGGGAACGAATTGTTAATTCGAGGGAACAAATTGTTATATCGTGGGAACAAATTATTAATTTGAGGGAACAAATTGTTATTTTGTGGGAACGAATTAATAAAAACAATCCAAGCGCCTGCGGGGCTCTGTACGTACACTTCTATGCCATGCAGGCTGCAGGTGTGTGGGCTGCAGGTGCGTGCTAGAAGATCCCGATGATATACTGTAGTTAATTAACTTCCACATGATTTAATCATGTTAACCCATACACCATGTATTCTGCAAAATTAAATTATATATTCTGCTGTTTCGTTTTTATTGTCCATTTGTCTCATCAAAAACATGCTTTAACAACATTTTAGAATAATTTCTAATGGAAATGCCATGTTTTTGTTGAGAATGAAGACAAAATATAACACAACAGCAGACAACATTTATCGTTCCCAGCAATCTAAGGGTAAATATTGCAGCGTATTTGAACAGGTACAATTTGCAAAGTAAATTCCTTTGATACTTCATGGATATTAACAAGTTAATACTCCAGATAGATGCAAGATGAGATATGACTACAATTGTAATGTGGATGATTATCATACCCTCAAGTATAAAACGTCTCGTGTTTTATTGACTGTGCCTGAGCAAATTCACGTTCAGATTTTACTGCCACCCTGCAGACAGTGGTCTACAATGTCGAAGTAAAATGTATCGTCTACTGTTTATTTTATATTTTACATTTTTCTCAGCTAAAACATGCTTTGACAACCCTTAGAATCATTTCCATCGGAAATGATTCTAAAGTGCTGCAAAACCATGTTTCATTGGGAGAGGGTAATGAGACATTTCTGACATCAACTACCTGTAATCATGCCCTTGAATACCTGTCTGGTAAGACTTTACACCGAGGTCCCGTCTCTGCATGACCTTAGCTGTTACTGGGATGTTAAGCCCATTCACTTTCACTTTGATTCTTCATTACATTTTCAGCTAGACTATTTGAAGAATAGGGAGACATTATGTTGTCACCCCGGCGTCCCCGGTGGCGTCCCTGGTGGAGTCGGTGGTGGTGTCCGGTTAATTTTCTTTTGGTCCAGTTTGTATCTTCAATAGTATTAGACCTACAACCATCATACATGTACTTTATCATGAGTATATATCACAACCCACTGCCAAACTCATGACCTTCAAGTGACCATGACCTACTTTTGCTGGAAAATTATGTTGTCATTATTGCTTGGCTGGTAATTGTCAGCTATTGCTTGGCTTTCTTGTATGTGAGAGTTGGATCCGGTTATATCCATTATAACATTACAAGAGGAATAAGATTAATGCTAATCCTATTACCTTTAATTGACTCTGGTGTGATAAGGACCTGGCACCAGATCCAGTTTAATATTCTAAGTTCATGGCAGAATATTTTTACATAAAATATTCAGTTCTGACTTTTGAATGTTCTCCAAATCTGTATATGCGATTTGATCCAGTTCACTCTGCCTAAATTTGCCTTTAGTTGTTGACATGCCTTAAACGCCATTAAACAGACGATAAACAAATACTTTCCTTGAAATTAATTCATGCCTTGTTCTCGTACAGATGATAGTATGGGCGGATTTGTAGTGTGTTCATATCCCCGCTGGAGGAAGGTTTGGCTGTCTGATTGCCACCATGTGATTTCCACTTCTGTAGAATCCCTGCCCTGCTCCTGAAGAATCCCTGCCCTGCTGATGACTTCCATCCTCTAATACTGTTGAATACCTGCCCTACTCCCATAGAATCCCTGCCCGGCTCCTGTAGAATCCCTGCCCTGCTGATGACTTCCATCCTCTAATACTGTTGAATACCTGCCCTACTCCCATAGAATCCCTGCCCAGCTCCTGTAGAATCCCTGCCCTGCTGATGACTTCCATTCTCTAATCCTGTCGAATCCCTGCCATACTCCTGTAGAACTGTAGAATCCCTGCCCTGCTGAAGACTTATATCCTCTACTCCTGTAGAATCCCTGCCCTGCTGAAGACTTATATCCTCTACTCCTGTAGAATCCCTGCCCTACTCCTGTAGAATCCCTGCCCTGCTGAAGACTTATATCCTCTACTCCTGTAGAATCCCTGCCCTACTCCTGTAGAATCCCTGCCCTACTCCTGTAGAATCCCTGCCCTGCTGAAGACTTCTATCCTCTACTCCTGTAGAATCCCTGCCCTACTCCTGTAGAATCCCTGCTCTGCTGCTGACTTCCATCCTCTAATCCTGTAGAATCCCTGTCCTGCTCCTGTAGAATTCATGCCCTGCTCCTGTAGAATCCCTGCCCTGTTCCTGTATAATCCCTGCCCTGCTGATGACTTCCATCCCCCACTCCTGTAGAATCCCTGCCCTGCTCCTGTAGAATCCCTGCCCTGCTGCTGACTTCCATCCTCTAATCCTGCAGAATCCCTGTCCTGCTCATGTAGAATCCCTGCCCTGTTCCTGTATAATCCCTACCCTGCTGATGACTTCCACCACCTACTCCTGTAGAATCCCTGCCCTGCTCCTGTAGAATTCATGCCTTACTCCTATATAATCCCTACCATACTCATGTAGAATCCCTGCCCTACTCCTGTAGAATCCCTGCCCTGCTCCTGTAGAATCCCTGCCCTACTCCTGTAGAATCCTTGCTCTGATGATGACTTCCATCCCCTACTCCTGTAGAATCCCTGCCCTACTCCTGTAGAATCCCTACCCTGCTGATGACTTCCATCCTCTGCTCCTGTAGAATCCCTGCCCTGCTCCTGTAGAATCCCTGCCCTGCTGATGACGTCCATCCTCTACTCCTGTAGAATCCCTGCCCTACTCCTGTTGAATCCCTGCCCTACTCCTGTTGAATCCCTGCCATACTCCTGTGAATGGGGACACACATCAACTTCTGGTTTATTGTACATGTACAGACGTAGTGTGTGCCCAGTTGTTTCTGAGGTTTAGTAATTCATTCCAGCAATGTTCACAATTCAGCTGTTTTGATTACTTTCAGAACACCCGTCATGAGGATTCATTACCACAATGTTCACAATTCTGTTGTTTTGATTACTTTCAGAACACCCCTCGTGAGGATCAACAAGCTCAGTGATGACACCGGTACGTATAGCCAGTTGTATGCAATACTTATTCTGCACAGTCGCCCACGGTTGTATGCCTGTGAAGGGATGGATTGTGGCCTAGAAGTTTGGATACTAGACTTCAATACCAGAGGTTGGGAGTTCAACCCCCGCCCTAGATGTGAAATATACTTTCATAGTATTATCCCTCTGTCCATCAGAGGAGACTTAAATCCAAGGTCCGTTCCTACATGGTCTTAGCCCCGTCCCTACATGAGCTTAGCTGTTACTGGGATGTAAAATTCATTCACAATCACGAATCATCTTGCAACAATTTAAGGGATCAGTTGATGAAGTTTTCATAAAAACTTTGCCCCCTTCTTCCACTGACCTCTTTAAATTGATATTAGTGAAACAGAATTCATTGAATCAGGCTTACATAGTAGTGTATCACCCACAAGACCTATCTATGATATTAGTCTGCACTGCTGTCATATTGCCATCCTAGTCACAAGATGTCTGAGAACAATATGGTTTGTGCACTGGTGTGCAAACCATCACTGATACAAACAACATAATATGCCGTGCCAGAAATGGAAACCCTCCCCACCCCCCATAGGGGATTTTTGCAGACTGTTCTGAAACTAAATTCAATTACTTTTGTTATGCCGTATGTCTGTGCAAGGTCAATGTCATATTAAGGGCAGCATGGATGTGTGGCATTTGTCCACAGGCATGCTGTGTTGAAATATTTAAGCAATCCTTCAAGAAATATAGAAGTTATGACATACTTGAGAAAGTCTGGCGAACTTCTTAATGTGCCAGACACGCGGATGGACGCACAGACACACAGTCCAAATACTATATTCCTCCGGCTCTACCAAGACCGGGGGGCATAAATATGGATGATGATAAAGACACATGTGAAGTTTAGAGTGAATTGGAGAAGCGGTTTCAGAGATATAGTGTTCTTAAAAAAACCTTGAACCGGACGCACGTACATACACCAAATTGCCGACTATATCGTGCTGTCCACAAGAGGGCGTGACAAAAATGAACATTTTGAATTGGCGAAGTGGTTTCAGAGATATAGTGTTCTTAAAAACTCTAACCTAAATCCAAAAAACGTGAACCGGACGCATGTACATACGCCAATTTGCCGACTATATCGTGCTGTCCACAAGCGGATGCGACAAAAATGAACATTTTGGCGGCCATTTTGTACTTCTTGACAATTGTGGAAGGATATTGCATCACTATCTCTTTTAATTTATATTTATTTGTGAGGGAAAGCAATGTATATGTGTTTCAACTTTATGAATGTCTGTAATCGTTCGTAAAAGCACGCGATTCACAGAAAAATGTTGCAAAACTGCCTATTTGGTAGCCATTTTGAAATATATTGCCATTTGGTGATTCTAAATCATTTTACATTCAAACTGTGAATTATAGCAATTTACCCAGTTAATATTGATCCGCCTGAAAGTTAACATTCCTTATTATAATAATGATCTGCGGCCATCTTGAAAAATGGCCGCCATTTGTTCGCAGACAATGAGGATTGATAGAAAATAGGTTAATGAATCTGAAAATCTCCCAGGGGGCAAGGGGGGGGGGGTGGCTATTGCTGGCTCAAAGTCCATAATACTTTCATAATTTTACCCTTTCAATGCTGAATTAAATTTTTGTCATCTGTTGTTTATTGTTTATCTTCCATTTGCTTTGACAACACTTTTGAATGACTTTCTAAAAGTGCTGTAAAACCATATTTTATTGAGAAAGAATGCAAAAAAATAATAAAAAACCAGCCGACGAAAATTTCAGTTTTCCGCATTCTGAGGGTTAATACAAGTTGATTGTTTATGGAATGTATATCTGTTGCACACCCATATTTCTACTAAGTAGAGTATACGTAGTTACAACGTATTACTTTGTACCACGATAGCAAACCATTATGGTGTTGTGTCTAGAGCAAGCCAGAGGACATTTTGCCGCCTCAAACTACACATATATGTCCCTTAACTCTGCATGCTAGCAGTGAAAATATCTTCCAAACAAATTACGAGTATATTTTTTATTTCTCTCTGTAATTATGTCTTTCGGGATTTCATTAGAATTGCGTCCTCCGGACTGAATTTTAATAAAATTCCAAGACATATTCATGATATTTATAGAGAGAAATAAAAATAAAATACTGAATTGTCGTCTGCTGTGTTTGATCTATTTATAGCTCACAAATGTCCCAGCATGCAGAGAGTAATTAAAATATAATTCTCTCCCATTGACTTACAATGGGAAGGGACCAAACCCTCAACTTGACCTCTTGGGTCTCACAATGCTGCGCCAACTGTTAACCCTTAGACTGCTACACACAAAAATTGACGTCTGCTGTTGCTTTTATATATTGCCTTATTTCTAAATAAAAACATGTTTTGACAGCACTTCAGAATCATTTCCCATGGAAATGATTCTGAAGTGCTGACAAAGCATGTTATAAATTATTCTAAAGTGCTGTCAAATGTTTTTGATGATACAAATAGAAAATAGAAAATAAACAGCAGACGACAACAAATTAAGATAACTGGTGTAAGGGTTTTAATGTGACAATGATGTACTCCTGTAGTGTCAAACAACAGTCTGCTCACCGTTATTTTCCAATTTATTCCAGTTTTGTCTTTTTAATCAATATGCCAAGTCTCTATAAAATAAATGCATTGCATGCATGGTACACACAAAAAGATTGCAATCTCAAAGTGGAATATGCTCTACTTGAGTCTGAGAAAGATTGACCAAAGTCATACCAATCATATTATGTACCCTGGTGGGATAGTTTATCTCTCATACATTGTCACTTACCTGCTATATGGGGGTAAGGCCATGCCATTGTTTATCTCTGTTAAGCGTCCACCTGGATAGAAAAAACCTACCGGTACTTACGTAACCTGTAAAAACAAACAAGGCTTTGAAAAAAAAACAAATGTAAATGTATGTTAAAAACTTCTTCAACCCTTTGCAGCGTGCAAAGGGTTGATGAAGTTTTTAACATAAATTTAAATTGCCGCTAAATAATAAGAAAACACTCTTATTAAACTTATTAAGTGTAAAACAGATTTAAAACTTAGACAAGTCCCAAATCAATTTTCATATTACTTATAGTAAATAGTAAATAGTGTAAAATAGCATACACAGTTTGTTTGTTTTTTCATAGAACCACTCTCAAAACCTACCCACACGTGGACGCTTAACAGAGGAAGAACTTTGTATGGCCTAACCATGGTTAACGACACTGAGAGGTGAAACATGCATGAAACATGCACAGATGGCATTTTATGTCATTTTGAAATGATTATGTAATTATCCCCACTTTTTAAAAAAAATCGGTCTATTGTTTTTGTCACGGATGTTCATCTGTTTGTCCGTACGTCCATCCATCCGTCTGTCTGGTTTCTTGTAAGAAGTAAAACTTGAAACTTGGTGTGTACCTTCCTTACTAGCCCGTGAGCCAATAACCGAAACCCTCCCCCCCCTGTGGGATTTTTGCAGACATATATTTCCTGAAACTACATTCAATTATGAGTGTTAATCCGTTGTCTGCGCTCTGTAACCCGATGGATGAACATATGGCGCCATTTTCAAGTATGTCACCCTTGGTATTTTTAGTATCTTGAAAAATCGCATTTCTTAATAAAAATTGCCTAACTTATATCCTTTTGTTCGAATAAGATGGTATTTTCGTACGTTTTCCGAGATTTTGAACACCATGGAATAGAATAATATACAATTGAAATAAATTTGACAATCTAGAAGTCCTATTTTACAGGTTTTATTACCCCACCCACCCAATTTAAATGGTAAAATATACATGTTAATAACTTTATGAAAAGTTGGCGTTTTTTCATTTTATCAATGTCAATGTAGTCTAGTAGGGCCAATTGAACATATCCAATGTATATACGTCGACTATTTAGTGTCTACCACAAAATATACAAAGTGGAAAATAACGTATTTTCGACCATTCCCCACCATGCACTCATTTTACAATGGCAATTTAACAGGTATGTAATATTATGCAATTTAACAACGTTATAACCGCTTACTATGGATTGAAAACAACTAAAATATATAGCATTATTGTCCATACTTACTAAATATACTATGAGCCCGTGTTTTCGTCCGTCTGTACGGACATTTCTCAAATAAAAATTGACGGTACCGATTTTGAAATATATCCGAATATTCAAACATTTCGGGGCACTAGATCATTATCGGCAACAGTAGTTGATCTACAACATTAATAATCTCGTTATAGTGGCGAGACAATCCTCACAGCATCGGGCAAGATGAAACACAATAGGCAAAAACTGAATCCACATATAATACAATTTAAGAGGCAACATACATCATGGTTTACAGTATTCAACTTGCAATACAAAATATTCTACATGTTGTTCAAGTCAAAACATCGCACCTGTGGCGAGGCAATCCTCACAGCATCAGGCAAGATGAAACACAATAGGCAAACACGTAATCGACATATAATACAATTCAAGAGGCAACACATGTCATGGTTTAAAGTATTCAACTTGCAATACAAAATATTCTACATGTTGTTAAAGTCAAAACATCGCACCTGTGGCGAGGCAATCCTCACAGCATCAGACAAGATGAAACACAATCGGCAAAAACGTAATCCACATATAATACAATTCAAGAGGAAACACATGTCATGGATTACAGTAATCAACTTGCAATACAAAATATTCTACATGTTGTTCAAGTCAAAACATCGTACCTGTGGCGAGGCAATCCTCACAGCATCAGGGAAGATGAAACACAATATACAAACGTTCCAGCCACATAATACAATTCAAGAGGCAAAATACATCATGGTTTACAATATTCAAATTGCGATCGTCACAACATCAGGCAAGTTATGTGAAGTTCTAATTGTGAGAGTAGGTTAAGATAAATCCAGACTAGTCATACGCGTCATCAGTGTCAAACATGGCATCACGTAGGCTCTCTGCTTCAGGATCATCAGTATCAGGTACGTCATCCCGTTCCTCTATTAACAGATCAACCATTTCACTTGGCAGGTGATCTCAGCATTGTTCCAAATGAGCGTTTGATAGTTGGCTCTTGCTACATGCATTTTCAGTGACGATCTGCATGGTGGTAAAAGGCTCAGGTCAGCCCATTGTACGTCGAAAGAAGATCGCCAGACCTGGGGCTACACTTTTGTAGAAATAGCTCCATTCGTAGCTTGTTGATATCTGTAATGTCTGATTTGTTGTACAGCAAGCATACAAAGTGTTCAAGCGTTTGAAACATTTGAGACATTCCCAACTTCTGGAAGGCTTCAGTAAACTCTGGATGCTGCTGGAGTGTTTTCAAAGGAGTAACTTTACCACGCCGAACGAAAGCACTTGTTCTATCACAGCCTGTAAAAGCATGGAGTGCAGGCAATGCCAAACACAGTTCAGTTCCTTTGTCTCAAATGACACCATGTATGTCAACCAGCCGCCTCTTGTTCCCAACTCCGGTATCTAACAGCAGTTGTTGTTTCAGCTTCTGTCCGAATTTCAACATCAAAACAAACACATCCTTGTCTGGGGATCTCACAATAATGGTGCTGTTCTCTGGTGTATGCAGTGCATGGTACGCACAATGCAGGATTAGCCGTGTATCCGCCTCCTCTTGCGATGAGTGCAACTCCTTTATCTCAACAGTTTGTGTAGTCTTACCATCAGTGCTAGTTAGCTGCATACATTGATCCCCGCTTACAAACTGAATAGTCTTGCCGATCAGCTTTGGAGCGTACTTATCTTGCATCCATTCAGACATGAGAAGTCTAATTAGTTGTGTTTTGTTTGAATTGTTTGACAAGAACAGTTTCCAATCTCGTGGAACTTTTGTGAGAGGTCCTTTTATAATGTAAGTCTTTGATGTACCCCTGCGTAGTCGCTCAGATGCTTTTATTGACAAGTCTTGGTATGTATCTGTCACAAAATCTACACGCTAAACTTTCGGGAGCTGATGATATATGTTATCTGCAAGATCCGCGAATGTGTTTGGCAAAGCGGTCTGCATGTGTAACAGTGCATTGCCGTCAATAATATAGCTCACTTGACCCGTCGGAGGTACATCAACACTATGTGATTGTCTTCAAGCTGGTGCATAAGTTTAGCTTTATCTGTTTTTGCTGGCGAGCCATCCACAGTGGCGAGCGACCATGGCACAGGTCCCAATGGGTAGCTAAGCACCTTTTCCATGTCAATGTTGTGTTTGAGAGCAAGTAAAATTAGCTGCCCAAATATATTTTGTTCAGCTACTAACTCCTTTGTCTTTCTCTGCGTACCAGTGAGCTTCACAGCTTTAGCGAGTGATGCAAATGTTTTCAGGTGCAACTGTTTTATTGGTGCATGAAAGCTGACTGACTTTTCAACAAACCACTCCTGGACAAACCGGGCAAACCTTTGTTTTCCTGTCATTTCTGCAGAGAGCAGATCGTCAACGACATCTTTAGGAGCTGGCGCCCCTGAAGATATGCAATAGAGCGATTCATCTGATACTTCAAACGTATCTATAAAATGTCCTATTGCATTGATAATTTTCTTGACGTCTGTTTCACTTCTGGATATTTCCGAAGTTCGTGTGTCCTTGTGTGAAGACTGTTCATGCGCGTTCATATCAGCCAGTTCAAGCGTAGCATCCATGTAGCTAGTTCGGAAGTGTCTCGTCATACACCATCTGTAGTATGCTGCATAATTGCGGCTGAAACCTATGATACCTCCGTGTGACTTAGCATGGCGATTGATGGTTTGCTCTATTGTGATATCCACGCCATTTCTGGATGACGGAACACTGGATCGGTTCACGCTGAATCCATTGTTCCTCAACAGATCTTCCATCCCAGGATATAACTGCTCTAAGTTTAACAAACTCAGCAGATATACTGTAGCATACCGTGCGTAGTTGGGATGGTCAAAGCTGAAGAACAATGGACACATCTTCTGAAGACATGCTATGTGAAGGTCTAAGTTGTTTTCTTTGGTGGCTCGGAGAAACTGCAACACCGTATGCACCGAATCCATGTATCCCAGCCAATACTGTGCCGTTTTCCCAAGTTTCCCTTCACTAACCCTATCTCGAAACTCTGAGTATGATGACAATGCTTTCATGCATTTGTCATTTGTCATGAACTCCAATAATCTCCAAAAATACCCGAAAGGGCCATTATATAATACCTGTTTGGCGGCCATTTTGAAAATAATTACCGTTGATAGCACACCAGAAATAATGCAAATCGATGTGAAAAAGGAACTGCCATGTGAATATGTTGCTACTGACACGATTAAATTGTAGGTGGCTCATCGTGTGGTGAAATGAAAAAAAATGTTGCAAGCATAAACAATTAAGTATTTTGGCGGCCATTTTGATAATTGTGGCTATTTGAGGATGGTATCCAATATAAAACTTATTGTAAGTCATTTTATACTCAATTGGTGAAAAAATGATATCGCTTAACTTGGAAGAACGTGATTTAAATGACACATATCGGCCTGTTCTAAAACCACCCAGTTTTGTATGGCGGCCATTTTAGAAAATGGCCGCCATTTGTTCATCCATCGGCTTTGTAGACGCAGACAATCAGGTTTGATAGACAATAGGTTACTGAATCCGAAAATAATACTGACCAAAAATCCCACAGGGGGGGGGGAGGGGGGGTTATTGGTGGCTCAAGGTCTATACTGTGTGTAGATGTGCAAAGAGAATTTCGATTTTTGATTCAACACCACCCCGCCTGCCCGCCAACCCGCCCACCTGATTCTTTATATGGGTCTCGCTGTCATGTATATTGGAAGTTAATATCTGTTCATGATTGAAAAGCTCACAGATATGTCTGTAATGTTGGATTACAGTAGAACCTTCCTAAACCTGACATCCTCAGTCATACAAACTGGACAACCTGGTAACCTTATATACATGGAGTCAGGTTTTGAGATGTTCCACTGTACTGACATCATAATTTGGCCTCCGGCTGACAATAGCGACCTGAGGATAGCATGTAACATCTTAGCAGGGAAGCCCCAAATCTCACGGCATATCCACACAGTCTGAGTCAGTCGCAGACATACCTTTAAGCCCATTGTGAACATATATTGGATCATAAAGTAACCATGAACTACAGCAAGGTATTCTATGGATTCAATCGGCTTACTACATCATTCCCTTTGTTTAAACATAGTTTACTGCATATACATACAATGGGCTTGGGCTCACAACATTAGTTACAGTTGCTCCCTTCACCTGCTTGGCATTGCGAAAAGCGGCATATTTATTTGAGAAACATTGAACGTATAAACTTCACCATGTTGCTCTGTCCACGGTGTCTCAACATGCTGTATGTGAACCACTCCTGTATGGGAGTGTCTCAGGCTCTGTAGCCAGTCAGACCACACTAATGATGATTTGTGGCTGTGACTGGAGAAATGCGACCAGTGTAGATCCAGATCAGCCTGTGCATCCGCACTGTCTGATCAATATCTGCACTGTTCGCCATTCTATCAATGAAACACGGTATGTTTCTAACAAGGAATATATATTGTTATCAGGCTACAGAAGTGTGGTATTTGGTAATGAGCTACACACAAGTACCATACGCCCCATTTCTCCAGTTACAGCCACAGTTAATGATTCATAGTCTCCCGCCCAGTAATTGATGGTAATTGATGGCTGGCTATGGACAAAACAATTACGCAACATACGAACATGCACTAATGGCAACGGAGTTAAATTACATGCATGTCAGTGTATTGATCTGGACATTTTAATGACTGTGCACATTTATAGATAACAGCAGCTGCCAGGCGACATATCTAGTTCTACCATTATCGGGATGGGTTGTGGCCTAGGGGTTAGAACACTTGACATCGAATCCGGAGGTTGTGGGTTCAAACCTTGCCTAGGGCATCAAAAAATATATTCATAGTATTTTCCGTCCAATTGGTCTGTCGGATGAGACTTTAAACTGTGGCCTCTATATGACCTTAGCTGTTGGTGAGACCCTTTCACTTTCATATTTTTTCTACCATTATCGCCCTTTGGTTAAACCCCACACTTATATGGTACTGTGATGGGCATCACCCACAGTAGTGGGGGTAGTGAAATTGGACTGTCACCCTTATCAACCCTTCCAACACTACAGCCCTCTATAGCGGTGTTTGCAATCCATGTAGATTCAGACGAGCCGGCTCGTAGCCAGCCATCTCACCAAACTTCATCAATAGCTTCCTCACATTGATAGCTATCCTGTAATCCATCAAGTGTCATTTGGTTGACCTTCATCTTCACCTTGGTCACTTTAACCTTTATGTCAATAATTTTGGACGTATGTCCAAATGTTGATCACCTCCTGATCTGTTAGTCGGATACTTGCCAAACTTCATCAATCACTTCCTCACATTGATGGCTATCCATCTAATGTCAATTGGGTGACCTTGACCTTGGCATCAACAATTTTGGATTTACATCCAAATGTTTAATATTCCCTGATCCTAGTTGGATCATTACAAGACTTCATCAATAGCTTTGACTTGACCATCACCTTGTTGGCCTAGACCTTCATGTCAACAATTTTGGAAGTTCATCCAAACGTTAGTCGGATCATCTCTAATCTTCATCAATAGCTTCCTTGCATTGATGGATATCGACCAATGTGATTTGACTTACCTTGACCTTGGTTTCAACAATTTTGGACATACATGTACGTCCAAATGTTGAATATCTCCTGATCCGTTAGTCATATCATTACCAAACTTCATAAATAGCTTCCTCGTAGTGATAGCTATCCATCAAGTGTCATCCGGGTGACCTTGACATTCATCTTGGTGACCTTGACTATCATGTCAATAAATTTGTATGTAGGTCCAAATGTTGAATATCTGCTGAGTCGGATCATTACCAAACTTCACCATAGCTTCCTCACATTGATGGCTATTCACCCAGTGTCATTTGTGTGACCTTGACCTTGGTGACTGTGACCTTCGTATTATTAATTTTTGACTTGCTCACAGTGTGACCTTGAACTTGGTGACCTTGACCTTTGTGGTGATTGCCTTGTTTAGCGGGTGACACTCCCGTCGATAACCTTGTTTATATCTTTTTAGAAAAGAAAACACCACTTTTTTTTAAATGGACAAATCTGAAAATCAGTCTGTGATTATTGAATTGGTTAAACAATTGACATATCAAACATCTTCCATTTACTTAGACCCGTCCTAAAAGGACATTAGCTGTTGACAGGCCGTTAAACATCATTAAATCAAATCAATCCAGTTACTTAGTATACAGTAGGGGTGAAAGGGTTAATAATGCCAAATAGCAAGGATTTACTGTCTGTTTCACGAAACCTGCCGAAACAATGCAAAAACAGTATTTTTTTCGATAATATTAAATTTTATCAAAATTTAAGAATGCGCCTTTTTTTTAGTTCGTGAAATTTGGTCACATATTGCTTTTATTACGAAAAATAGATTTGTCTATGGGAATTTAACATGGGGGGAAAAGGAGAATTGGAAATTGACTCCGAAACCTGGCTAGATAGCTTGGAAATGATCTAACTAAGAAAACAAAAGTTAAATTTTGAAAATCGGTCCAGTTTTTTTCGCAATAAAATCAATATTTGACCAAATTTCACGAAATGAACAGGAGGCTCATTCTTAAAATTTCCTTTAATTTAATATTATCGAATAAAAATATTGTTCTTGAATTGTTTATATATCCGTAATTTTTGGGCAGCTTTCGTGAAACAGACAGGTTAGATACATGTATATGTGTCTGCAGTCACTCTGCAAGTAGATACTGTGTCTCAGAGTAGGTGTAGTTATAATACAGTGTTAGTTGTTCTCACCACAGGTTGAAGTAACGGACCGAGGTCTATAAATACATTAACTCTGCATGCTAGCGGTGAAAATATCCGCCAAACAAATTAGGGAGTATATTTTTTATTTCTCTCTGTAAATGTCTTGGAATTTCATTAGAATTGAGTCCTCAGGACTCAATTCTAATGAAACTCCAAGACATATTCATGATATTTACAGGGAGAAATAAAAAATAATAATTATGATGATTTTTTTTCCACTATTTTTTAACTATTTATAGCCCACAAGTTTCCCAGCATGCAAAGAGTTAAATATGCCTAAAAGCATCAACAAATTAAAAAAAATAAGCTAAACATTTTGTTTACTCCCTCCATATAGACTTGTATAAGTCTATATGGAGGGAGTAAAACAAAAATGTTAGCTTATTTGTTTTCATTTATTGATGCTTTTAGGCATATTTAATGTATTTATAGACGTGGGTTCATTACTTCAACCTGTGGTTCTGACTACATAACTGTAATTACATTTCAGTACATAAGTGTTATCAATGAGTAGTGTTTGAAGCATTTTTTGTTTAGTATAAGTGATAATAGTGCAACCTGTTGCCGATAAAGCGGAAAGCGTGGAGCTACAGTGTTAATAGATGCCGTGTGTACGCTGGTTACAAATGCCACGCGATGTCCTGTCACCTGTGTGTGCACATAATTGCTTCTGTCTGTCACTGTTGGATGTAAATGTCCCACGGCTGATAGGCTGCTATCAGTGCTGCATGCACCAGTCCATCCCATTGCATTGATCAATTTGTCTTGTACTTCAGTAGTCAGTCGATAACAATTTATATGCTGAATTACTTTTTGTCGTCTGCTGTTTATTTTTATACACCTGTTTGAAAAAACGGAACATATTATGTATTCAGCTTGTGCGGGCGGGCGAGCGGGCGGGCGGGCTGGCGGACACAGCTTGTCCATGCAATAACTATAGAGTTCTACTTGACAGATTGTAACCAAATTCAGTATACATGTTTATCACGGCAAGACGAAGAAGCCTATTGATTTTGAAAAATTTCCGCCGACTTATCTCCCCTTGGCAGCCATTTTTAATTTTCGCACTCTGTATCCTTGCCCACGCAATAACTCAAGTTCTGCTTCACCGATCGTAACCAAATTTGGTATTCATAAAGAAGCCTATTGATTGTCAGTGAGTTATCTCCCCTTGTTGACTGGCCTTGCCTCGACGGGCGTATATTGTGACCTTCAGAACTCTTGTTTAATTTCAATTTTTCTCACCAAAAACATGGTTTGACAGCAATGGAAATGATTCTAAAGTGCTGCTAAACCATGTTGTGATTTGGAAATAATACAAAATGTGTAATACCAGCAGACAGCAGTTTACGTTTCCAGCCTTCTAAGGGTTAATTATACCCAACTGCAGTCTTTGAAAATGTCTCTTGCTCTTGCAATGCCACCGACGGGTATGGGTATAGGTATAGGCGAGTCTATAGGCCAGACTGAGTCTTACCAAATGTTTTAAATCATGCATAGACATCCTTGACGTTAGAATTGGCGAAATTGGTCGGTTTGACATCACTAGCAAACTAGTAAATGTAACAGACCAGTGGCATGAAAAATCGTATAGTGTGACCCTCAAATGGGATATATTGTATATTGTGACGTCGAATGGCATTTATTGTGACCCTCGAATGGCGTATATTGTGATCCTGAGGCGATATGACGTCGAATGGCGTATATTGTGATCCTTGAATGGCGTATATTGTGACGTCGAATGGCATTTATTGTGACCCTCGAATGGCGTATATTGTGACCCTCGAATGGCGTATATTGTGACCTCAAATGGTTTATTCAGACCCTCGAATGGCGTATATTGTGACCCTCGAATGGTGTATATTGTAACCCTCGAATGCGTATATTGTGACCCTCGAATGGTGTATATTGTGACCCTCGAATGGCATATATTGTGACTGACCCTTGAATGGTGTTTAATGTGACTCTTGAATGGTGTATATTGTGACCCTCGAATGGCATATATTGTGACCCTCGAATGGTGTATATTGTGACCCTCGAATTGGTGTTTTATTGTAAACCTTCGAAAAATGGCGTATAGTGCGACCCTCAAATGGCTTTTATTGTGACCTCGAATGGCGTATTGTGGACCCTCGAATGGGTATATTTTGACCCCTGAATGCATTTATATTGTTGTACCTTCGAATGGCTATATTGTGACCCTCGAATGGTGTATTGTGACCCTCGAATGTGTATAGTTGTGACCTCGATTGTTATAAGTGTGACCCTCGAATGGCGTATTGTGGACCCCGTTATATAAAGTGACCCTCAATGGATATTGTGACCCTTGAATGGCGTATATTGTGACCCTCGAATGGTTATATTGTGACCCTCGAATGGTGTTTATTGTGACCCTCAAATGATGTATATTGTGTCCCTCGAATGGCATATATTGTGACCCTCGAATGGTTATATTGTGACCCTCAAATGGCATTTATTTTTACCCTTGAATTGTGTATATTGTGAACCTCGAATGGTGTATATTGTGACCCTCGAATGGTATGGTGTATATTGTGACCCTCGAATGGTGTATATTGTGTATATTGTGACCCTCAAATGGCGTATATTGTGACCCTTGAATGGTGACCCTCGAATGGTGTATATTGTGACCCTCGAATGGTGACCCTCGAATGGTGTATATTGTGACCCTCGAATGGCGTATATTGTCACCTTCGAATGGCGTAGAATATTGTGACCCTCGAATGGTGTATATTGTGACCCTCGAATGGCGTTTATTAAGACCTTCGAATGGCGTATATTGCGACCCTCAAATGGCATTTATTGTGACCTTCGAATGGCGTATATTGTGACCCTCGAATGGTGTATATTGTGACCCTTGAATGGCATATATTGTGACCCTCAAATGGCGTTTATTGTGACCTTCGAATGGCATATATTGTGACCCTCGATAGTGTATTTTGTGACCCACAAATGGCATATATTGTGACCCTCGAATGGCGTATATTGTGACCTCGAATGGCGTTTATTGTGACCCTCGAATGGCGTATCTTATGATCCTTGAATGGCGTATATTGTGACCTCGAATGGCATTTATTGTGACCCTCGAATGGCGTATATTGTGACCCTCGAATGGCGTATATTGTGACGTCAAATGGTTTATTCTGACCCTCAAATGGCATTTATTGTGACCCTCGAATGGCATATATTGTGACCCTTGAATGGTGTATATTGTAACCCTCGAATTGCGTATATTGTGACCCTCGAATGGTGTATATTGTGACCCTCAAATGGCGTATATTGTGACCCTTGAATGGTGTATATTGTGACCCTTGATGGTGTTTTATTGTATACATCTCGATTGGCGTTTGTGTGTGACCCATCCGAAAGGGTTTTAGTGTTGACCCTCGAATAAGCGTTTATTGTGACTGAAATGGTTATAATTGTTGACCCGGACGAATGGCGTTTATTGTTGACCCTCAATGGTTTATTTGTGTCCCTCCCAATTAGGCAAATAATTGGTGACCCTCAAATGTTATTGGTCAACCTTCCGAATGGCGTATAATTTGTGACCCTCGAATGTGTATATTGTGACCCTCCCGAAAAATGAATGGCCGTTTATTGTGAACCTTCGGAATGGGTTTATTTGGACCCTCAAATGGCATTTATTGTTGACCCTTCGAATGGCATATAATTGTGACCCTTGAATGGTTTTGTATATTTTAACACCCTCGAATTGGCCGTATATTGTTACCCTCGAATGGTTTATTGTAGAATTGGTACCCTTCCAAAAGGCGTAATAATTGTGACCCTTGGAATGGTTTTGTATATTGTGACCCGTGAATTGGTGTAGGTATATTTGTAACCCTCGAATGGCGTATAGTGTGACCCTCGAATTGGTTATAGTGTGACCCTCGAAATAGGTTTATTGTGACCCTGAAATGGTTACTATTGAAAACCATGACCCCGAATGGCGAATGGCGTTTATTGTGACCCTCACATGGTGTATATTGTGTCCCTCAAATGGCATATATTGTGACCCTCAAATGGTATTGTCACCTTCGAATGGCGTATAATATTGTGACCCTCGAATGGTGTATATTGTGACCCTCGAATGGCGTTTATTGTGACCTTCGAATGGCGTATATTGCGACCCTCAAATGGCGTTTATTGTGACCTTCGAATAGCGTATATTGTGACCCTCGAATGGTGTATATTGTGACCCTTGAATGGCATATATTGTGACCCTCAAATGGCATTTATTGTGACCTTCGAATGGCATATATTGTGACCCTCGAATGGTTATATTTTGACCCTCGAATGTCGTTTATTGTGACCCTCAAATGGTGTATATTGTGTCCCTCGAATGTCGTATATTGTGACCCTCGAATGGTCATATTGTGACCCTCAAATGGCATTTATTTGGACCCTCGAATTGTGTATATTGTGAACATCGAATGGTGTATATTGTGACCCACGAATGGTATGGTGTATATTGAACGATTGGTGTATATGTGTATGTGACCCTCGAATGGCGTAATAGTAACTTGAATGAGTATTGGTGTATATTGTACCCTCGTGGTATATTGTCACCCTTCGAATGGCGTATAATAATTGTGACCCTTCGAATGTGTATATTGTGACCCTGAATTGTCCCTTAAATGGTTTATTGTGACCTTCGAATGGCGTATATTGCGACCCTCAAATGGCGTTTATTGTGACCTTCGAATGGCGTATATTGTGACCCTCGAATGATGTATATTGTGACCCTTGAATGGCATACATTGTGACCCTCGAATGGCATATATTGTGACCTCGAATGGTTTATTCTGACCCTCAAATGACATATATTGTGACCCTCGAATGGCGTATATTATGACCCTCGAATGGCGTATATTGTGACTCTCGAATGGCATATATTGTGACCTTCGAATGGCGTATATTGTGCCCTTCGAATGGCGTATATTGTGACTCTCGAATGGCATCTATTGTGACCTTTGAATGGCGTATATTGTGCCCTTCGAATGGCGTATATTGTGGCCCTCGAATGGACTGTAGATTACCCAAATCAAGCAAGTGCACCATGCTGTTTGATCAAATTTCAAGTATATTGTTTATTATATGTGCAGACTGTGAACAGTACGAGAGATAATTGAATCACGTCCCATTAGTTCTTATTTACCACAGGCTGGTATAACATTTCTGCTGTAATTGTACCGGTAATCACAATGTGTGCATTACAATTACTTATATAGAGGATCTTACATGAGAGATGATTTTATATGATATAATTAAACAAGTTACTGATTTCATAAGAAACAAGTTTAATAAATAACATATTAAATCATCACACATGTTAGATTCTGTTTATTGCATAAGCATATCTTCGTACATTGAAGATATACTGTTCACCAAAGCTGTTTTCTGTAACAAGCTAATTTGCATGTGTATTACAGTGTATTATGTATTTATATTACACTGTATTGTTATGCATAACTATAATACATGTAGAGAGGTTATATTCTAGACACTGTGTTAGTTTAGAGGTACATGCCCACTCAGTAGGCACAACATGTTCTTTATATCAGAGACATCATCTGAGACATTTTCTGGCAAAATAAACATTCATTCACCATTACCCCATGTATTGATTGGCATTATTAAACATTTTCTTAACCATTAACCCCATATCATTATAACTAAATAAGTAAATTTCCACACTGTTATCAGGGGCGATAATCATGTTTCCTTAAACTGTTAACGGACAGTACTATTTATTCTCTGTATTTATTTTTTTGATGTGCAATTTTTTTATAATCTGTCGAAAATATTATTTTTTCAGGTGACGTATTTAATTACATGTACATGTAGTATAAATAATTAAAAAATATTATGACTCATTTGCATATGAAAATAGCCTGATACCACCACGAGTCACTATCAGTAAAATAAATATTACTGAATGAATATCTGTATAGCTGGCACTCATATTTTTTAGAACTGATGGAATAGTGACACAATTATACACTTATTTAATTCCTATAAATAACATAATTTTTGTGCCTACTGAGTGGGCATGTACCGTGAATTATTATAAATAAAAATAAATTAGTCACAGCACAATATCGAGCTTTGGGACACACTTTATAAACACATCTGGACTCTTTTTCTGGTTGCACATCAGTACGTATGTGTTCTGATTAATTCCATGTAAAGAAATCTACTATTATTTGTATGTACCCCAACAAATTTGTCTGTGTATCTGTGCAGCTGTATGTATATATGTCCAAGATTTGTGTTAACATTTTCGACTACATAATATCTCTGTTACTGTAAGTCGTATCGGCTTGAAACTTCACATATTTATGTGTCATCATCCATATTTTCATTATTTTGCCCACCCTTGCGACCCCTGTTATGAAGGTCAAGGTAAAATTTGCGTTGTAAGTTATGTTTTGTGCTAATGTTTTTAAGGGGTACATCCGTCTGTGTTGCTGATATCTTGTTACTGCATGTATTTATATCATCAGGGGCCGTTTCACTAAACTTTGTAAGTGCAAAATTATGATAGTCTGTAAATTTCACATTAACAATGTTTTCTTGTAAACAATTATTGGATTTACATTTATTGAGCATAGGCTGCATATGCAGCCTATGCTCGATAAATGTAAATCCATCAATTGAAATTTACAGACGATCCTAAATTTGCAGTTACGGACATTTTAGTCGTACAAAGTTTAGTGAAACGGCCCCCAGTTTCGGAGACTGAATGTCGATATGACTGTGTAGCTATAGTCCCATTGTCCCGACATCACATACTGACTGTAGCCTCTGCTGGCAGGTTGTGAGATCCTGGCAAAGGCGGAGTTCTGTAACGGCGGTGGATCTGTCAAGGACCGCGCCGCCCTGTTCCTCATCAAGGATGCCCAGGCCCGAGGTAAGCAGCAGTTTACAGGTAACATCACAGGCCCAAGGTAAGCAGCAGTGTACAGGTAACATCACAGGCCCGAGGTAAGCAGCAGTTTATAAGTAACATCACAGGCCCGAGGTAAGCAGCAGTTTATAGGTAACATCACAGGCCCGAGGTAAGCAGCAGTTTATAGGTACCATCACAGGCCAAAGGTAAGCAGCAGTTTATAGGTAACATCACAGGCCCGAGGTAAGCAGCAGTTTATAAGTAACATCACAGGCCCGAGGTAAGCAGCAGTTTATAAGTAACATCACAGGCCCGAGGTAAGCAGCAGTTTATAAGTAACATCACAGGCCCGAGGTAAGCAGCATTTTATAGGTAACATCACAGGCCCGAGGTAAGCAGCAGTTTATAGGTACCATCATAGGCCAGAGGTAAGCAGTAGTTTATAAGTAACATCACAGGCCCGAGGTAAGCAGCAGTTTACAGGTAACATCACAGGCCAGAGGTAAGCAGTAGTTTATAAGTAACATGACAGGCCCGAGGTAAGCAGCAGTTTACAGGTAACACCACAGGCCAGAGGTAAGCAGCAGTTTATAGGTCTCATCACAGGCCCAAGGTAAGCTATAGTTTATAGATAACATCACAGGCCCGAGGTAATCTATAGTTTATAGGTACCATCACAGGCCCGAGGGAAGCAGCAGTTTATTGGTAACATCACAGGTAGGTCATATGTAACAGTCAATCATTTACATGTTAGGTATTGGTAAACACAGGTGCTAGGTAACTGTTTTATTAGTTTTAGGTAACAGTCAGCATATGAATTAGGCAATATTTAGGTTTAAGGTAAAAGTCGGCACATGAATAAGGCAATATTTATGTTTAAGGTAACTGTCAGCACTTGTATAAGGCAATATTTAGGTTTTAGGTAACAGTCAGCACTTGAAGGCAAATATTTAGGTTTAGGTAACGTCAGCACTTGTATAAGGCAATATTTAGGTTTTAGGTAACAGTCAGCACTTGTATAAGGCAATATTTAGGTTTTAGGTAACAGTCAGCACTTGTATAAGGCAATATTTAGGTTTTAGGTAACAGTTTCAGGCATACATAAGGCATTTATAGTAGGCAACAGTCAGCACTTGTATAATGCAATATTATTTAGGTTTTTAGGTACAGTCAGCACTTGTATAAGCAATATTTAGGTTTTAGGTAACAGTCAGCATCTAGGCAAACTATTTTAGGTTTTAGGCAACAGTCAGCACTTGTATAAGGCAATATTTAGGTTTTAGGTAACAGTCAGCACTTACATAAGGCAATATTTAGGTTTTAGGCAACAGTCACAGTAAAAGGCAATATTTAGGTTTTTAGTAACATTGGCTCTTAAATAAGGCAATATTTAGGTTTTGGTTTAACAGGTTTTCAGCACTTGTAAGGCAATATTTAGGTTTTAGGTAACAGTCAGCACTTACAAGGCAATATTTAGGTTTAGGCAACAGTAGCATTGTAAAAGGCAATAATTTAGGGGTTTTAGGTAACATCAGCACTAAATAAGGCATTTATTTTTAGGTTTTAGGGCAACAGTCAGCACTTGAATAAGGCAATATTTAGGTTTTAGGTAACAGTCAGCACTTAAATAAGGCAATATTTAGGTTTTAGGCAACAGTCAGCACTTGTAAAAGTCAATATTTAGGTTTTAGGTAACAGTCAGCACTTGTATAAGGCAATATTTAGGTTTTAGGTAACAGTCAGCACTTACATAAGACACTATTTATGTTTTAGGCAATAGTCAGCACTTGCATAAGGCAATATTTAGGTTTTAGGCATTAGTTAGCACATGCATAAGGCAATATTTAGATTAAAGGTAACAGTCAGCACATGCATAAGACAATATTTAGGTTTTAGGTAACAATCAGCACCTGAAAAAGGCAATATTTAGATTGAAGATAACAGTCAGCACATGTATGAGGTAATCTTTAGGTCTTGGGTAACAGCACAGGTGCAAGGTATTTAGTAAGCTTTAGGTACATATATAATATGTATACCCCTAGCATATGAAGTCCATCCATAAAATTTGCGTTACAGTTTTTGTTTGTTGGTCCAGGCAGCAGCCGGGGGTATACATAAGCCTCTGTTCACTTGCACTAATCTATATTTACACTTAGCAAAGACACATAATACTCATTGAGTCTGGAGTAACAGTGCAACCATGGGGTAATCATTAACCCTTTCACTCCTAAGTAACAGGAATGGATTTTGATATGTTAATTTTGTAACCAATCCAACCGTCACAAAATGGTTTTCAGACTAGTCCATTTATGAAAAGGGGGTATGTTTGTTCTCAAAAATATATAAAAATTACTTTCAAAAAATGCAGATCCTGATGAGACGGCTCGTTATGAGCCGGCTCATCTGGATCTGCAATGTTTACATAAACCGCTATAGCGGGATTTTGGGTTCAAAGGGTTACACCGCTATCTTAATTTTTTGTCGTCTGCTGTTTATTTTCTATTTTCCATTTCTATCATCAAAAACATGCTTTGATAACAGCTAGCACTTTAGAATAATTTACAACACGCTTTGACAGCACTTCAGAATCATTTCCGTTGGAAATGATTCTGAAGTGCTGTCAAACCATGTTGTATTGAGAAATAAGGCAAGATATAAAAGCAACAGCAGACGACAATTGTTGTGTGTAGTTTCAGCTTACACTTTAAACATCACATGTGCAAAGTCAGTGTTAGGTTTTAGGTAACAGTGGGTATCCATCAGAGTGACTGACTGCATGCAGCTGTCAAGTTCAATATAGTTCATTAACTTCATTATGTTCATATGTAAAATACAGGTATTATATATGGTATGTATGTAGTCAGTCATACTTGTAGGCCATTTAACCCTTACAATTCTGAATTAAATTTTGTCATCTGCTGTTAATTTTCTAATTTCCATTTTTTTATGCCACACCACGATTGTCCCACCACGATAGTGGAGGGGGCATTTAGTGTTACCCTTGTCTGTCCGTCCCATCTGTCCCGTCCCATCCGTCCTTCTGTCTGTCCGTCACCAACCTTGTGACTCATAAAACGTTTAAATCGTAATAGCTACAGACCTGAAATTCGGTATGTAGCTTTCTTATGATGAGTAGATTGCAAAGATTTATTTCAATTTTTGATCCGACCCCCGGTCATGGATTTTCTCCCCATTTTCGACTTAGAATTTGGCAATTTTGTCTTGTGATTCGTAAAACTTTTAAACCGTAATAGCTACAGACCTGAAACTCTGTATGTAGCTTCCTTATGATCAGTAGATGCGCAAAGTTTATTTCAATTTTTGATTCGACCCCCAGTCATCTCCCCCTTTTTGACTTAGAATTTGGCAATTTTGCCTTATGACTCGTAAAACTTTTAAACTGTAATAGTTGCAGACCTGCAACTTGGTATTTAGCTTCCTTATGATGAGTAGATGCACACAGTTTATTTTGATTGTTGATTCGACACCCAGGTCATGGATTATCTCCCCTTTTGGACTTGGAATTTTCCCTCGTTTATTATCAAAGCGATATGTGGGGCATCCGTGTTCTATGAACACATTTTCTAATGTCATCAAAAACTTGGTTTGGCAGCACTTTATCCATTGGAAATTATTCTAAAGTGCTGTCAAACCATGTTTTTATTGAGAAAAAAAGGCAATATTTAAAACAACAGCAGACTACAATGTTTAGTTCCCGTATTGTAAGGGTTAACTAAAGCTTGAGCCAAGCAGCAAGGAGTTATCTCTTTCAAATTTCTGTGCACTTAATTTGCATTGGAAAAACGATGGACTAGTATTACAAGGTCATACAATTCACAACATTTAACACATCAATTTCTATTGGTACAACAGACATAAATCCAGTTACCCAGATTGTGAGGTTACATCTCAGAATAGCACACTGATGGCATCATGAATTGACTGCAAACAGAGGCTGTGGTGATAAAACTGGCAGAGCGTGGATTCCAATCTCATGCTTGAAGCTGTGCGTATCTTATTTACCAATTTGTCAGTAAAACAATCCTGATATGAGACAAGTCATGTGATTTTGTACCTAAGAAACTTTGTTTTTTTCATGAAAACTATTTAGAGAAACTGTAAATGAAGTCGAAAGTTTTCATAGCAACTGCGGAATTCTATTCAGCATTTGCTCTGAAAATGTTGTCAACTTTCTACATCATTACGGAAAATATCGTAAATTCTGTAAACAGTTTTTCATGAGATAGCGCATATCGTCTTAGGTACAGAATCCACAGCTTGTCTCGTATATACCAGTGTATGTGTACTCCGATATTGCTGTGAAAGCTTATGCAAGGAAATCACTTTTCAGTGCTGAGTCATCACAGAGTTTTCTCAATTACATTGTTCCATGTTCAAAGCAGCAAGTGAACAACCACAAGTAGATCTATGTTACACCCAATGGTGATGGTTGCATTGTCTTATTCAAAATGTTTTTTTTTGTGTTTTTTTTTAATTGTGTAGACAACCCTTTTATTATTTTATAACAAGCAAAATGTGTTGTTTGTGTCTGTGTGACCATCTACTCTTTCTTTTCATCCATGTTTCCTCCCATTCCCAAAGCTTGTGAACCCTATTTGACATGTTCAAGGTCAACTGTGTAATTTGTATTGACTTTGAAATTTCTGTTACACCACTCATTTTTTGTCGTCTGATGTCTATTTTCTATTTTCAATTATCATCAAAAACAGGCTTTGACAGCACTTTAGAATAATTTACAACATGCTTTGACAGCACTTTAGAATCAAACCATGTTTTTATTGATAAATAAGGCAAGATATATAAGCAACAGCAGACAACAATTTTTGTGTGTAGCGGTCTAAGCGCTAATGTTTTTAAATACATTGTATCTCTCCAACCACATACATACCCACACATGTGAAAGAGGCGGACCTGTGACATAAAAATAGTCTTTGAAAAACTCCCATTATCCACTTGTTGTCGTACTGTACGTCTTGGTTCTCTTGTAGAACCAATAACATACTTTACAACAACAAAGTTGGTGGGGCAATGGGTGTTTTGCAATTGGTATTTGTGTTTATGTCACAGGTGCGAGTCTTTCTCTTGTGAATACACCCTGCTGCCATCTATACAATCTGGGAATACCACATTCAGCAACTTGCTTGTCGTGTAGGATGCTGCGAGTCGGCTCGTTTTGTTAACCCTTAGACCGCTACTCACAACAATTGTCGTCTGCTGTTGCTTTTATATCTTGACTTATTCCTCAATAAAAACATGGTTTGACAGCCTTCAGAATCATTTCCAATGGAAATGATTCTGAAGTGCTGTCAAACCATGTTGTAAATTATTCTAAAGTGCTGTCAAACCATGTTTTTGATGAGAAAAATGGAAAATAGAAAATAAACAGCAGACGACAAAAAAAGTAAGATAGCGGTGTAACAGAGGCGTCGGAAGTGGGGCGGCAGGAACAAACATAAAATGTCTCTTAAATGCAGCAGAATGCTGGAAATGGCATCTAGACTTCAAAAATATCCGAGTATGCCCCCGGATCCCGCTAGCACTTCACTTCGCTCGGGTCGACATTCGCCTCCCCAATATTAATTTGCTTCTGACGCCTCTGTGTAAGGGTTAATAAATAATGAATACTATAAAAAAAGAATAAAAAATAGAATGTTTGTCAATTTAAATGTAACTAATTGGTTCATTATATATATCTCCATGTTGTCCACTTGCAGGTCAGCTGCGACCGGGGGGCACAGTGGTGGAGGGCACTGCAGGCAACACAGGCATCGGGCTCGCCCACATGTGTCTCGCCCTGGGCTACAAGTGTGTCATCTACATGCCCAACAATCAGTCACAGGTAGACAACATAAGAGCGCCTCCCCACCCCACCCCCTCCCCATGTCCGTGACATATCTACAGGTGTTTCATTTACATACCAGTCGCGTATATGTCATAGAGATTCCTGCCACACTGCCTTAATTACTTTGCAATTTTAGCCACAACTTTAACCCTTAGACCGCTACACACAACAATTGTCGTCTGCTGTTCCTTTTATATCTTGCCTTATTTCTCAATAAAGACATCTTTTGACAGCACTTTAGAATCATTTCCAATGATTCTGAAGTGCTGTCAAAGCATGTTGTAAATTATAAAGTGCTGTCAAAGCATGCTTTTGATGATAAAAATGGAAAACAGAAAATAAACAGCAGACAACAAAAGATTAAGATAGCGGTGTAAGGGTTAATAACTTTATTGACTTTTTAAACATTTGCACTTTATTGTCACACCCGTTTGCTGTCGGTGTGATATAGTCCCTGCTTTTGGCGTGTGTCTGTGCATCTGTGCGTTCGGCATTTGTGTTAAAGTTGTAAACTACCAAATATTTCCACAACCCGATTGATTGAAACTTCACATACCGCTTTATCATCATCTATTTTTGTATTCAATAGCCGACCCATGTGGCCCCCATGTGACCCGCATGCCCAAGGTCAAGGACAAATTACTTAAAAGTTAAAGTTTGCGTTAAAGTTTTTGTGTAGAATCTGTATTAAAGTTTTTAATTACCCAACAATACCTACACAACTTTAAGTCCATTTGACTTGAAACTTCACATACCTCTTTATCATAATCCATATTGTTTTATTCTATAGCCCATCCATTCAGGTCCCATGCCCAATGTCAAGGTCAGATTACTTTCAAATTTGTGTTAATGTTTTTTAATCTAAGTCTAATTGACTTGGAACTTTGCATGCCTCTTTATTATCATCCATACATGTATTTTCATCCTATAGCCCACCCATGTGGGTCAAAGGCTCAAGGTCAAATTACTTTGAAAGTTGTGTTAAAGTTTTTAAGTACCAAATATCTCCACAATCCAATTGCTCTAACCACATACATACCTACTTGGACCATAAAACACCTCATCAGGCATGATTTGCTAGCTGCGGCCATCTTGTCTGATATTAAACACGTAACTCTATTATACATTGTCCTTTAATATCTTCTAAATGTCAGTCACTGCCACCGTGAGCATTTGTGTACTGACGGGCCATATTGCTGATATTCATTTTTAGCTCGCCTTCCGAAGAAAGGAGTGCTTATGGCATACCCCTAGCATTATAGTATTATAGTCATTGACTGTACATCTGTCCGTCTTCAAAAATGTGAAAACTTAACCCTTTGAACCCGAAATCTCGCTATATCGGTTTATGCAAAAAGTGCAGATCCATGGCGATGAGCCGGCTCGTAACGAGCCGTCTCATCTGAGGATCTGCAGTTTTTGAAAGTAATTTTAATATTTTTGAGAACAAAAACACCTCGTTTTCATAAATGGACGAATCTGAAAATCATTTTGTGACCATTGGATTGGTCGGAACATTAGCATATCACAGTCCATTCCAGTTCCTTAGGGTTGAAAGGGTTAACTTTCGGCGAAATTTGTTATAATTTCTGTTTCCTTTCACCAAACGTTTGGATCACACATGTCTTTGTCTAATGATTCTCTAAATTAACAGTTCGTTCCCACGAATTAACATCTTTTATTTCGTGGGAACGAATTGTTAAATTGATATCATGCTGTGACAAATCCACGACGCTCAGACCCCCGCTAACCCCAAGGTCAAGTTTACAGTCTGATTTCTTTCATCAACTTAATGTTGGGAGAAATTTGTTATACTATCTGTTTCCTTTACCAAACTTTTTGATATTTTACACATCCCATCCTCTAATGGTTCTCTATCATGCCCTACCAAATTTATATTCGTTAAACTAATAAATGTCTTATATTTTCTGTATCCTTCCACGGATCTGCTTCATATTTCATACATGCATTGCTCTAATGGTCCTCTACCACCCTGTGACAAATCTGCATTCACCACACTCCCACTAAGACCAGGGTCAAGGTCACATACTTGGTGCGTCAAAAACTTTAATGCTTGGGTAAATGTCTTATAATTTTTGTTTTCTTTTATGGATCTGCTTCATATTTCATACACTCATTGTTCTAATGGTCCTCTACCGTCCTGTGACAAATCCACATTTGTCACGCCCCCGCTAATTTTCACACACCACAACCCCCACCACATATTAAATGATCTCCATTTCCGATTAAAGTTTTCTATCAAAGGCCGTTTTATACTGTCGAAGCAGTAAGTGGAGCATCCATGTTCTAGATAACACATTTTATAGTTATGATGGAATGTAACAAATTGACAATTGAGACACACCATGTGATCTGGTACCTTAGAACGTGTGCATTTCATGAAAAATATTTACAAAATTTACAATATTTTTTGTAAATGACATCGAAAGTTGACGAAATGTTTATAGCAAGTACACCTTTGCTATGTAAATTTTGTCATCTTTCAACGTCATGTACAGAAAATATTACAATTTCTGTAAATGTAATTCATGACAAATTGCACATGTTGTTAGGTAGAAAACCACATGGCGTGTCTGATTTGTGTTCTTTGTGTATTGCAGGAGAAGATTGACATGTTGCGGACGTTGGGGGCAGATGTGCGACCGTGTCCGGTGAAGCCGTTCACTGACGACGACAACTACAACCACCAGGTCAGACATAGTGCCATCTGCTGACAATCACTGTCAATTGTGGATTGTGAAAAACCTGATACCACAATGACATCTGGGTTAACAGTTGTATTAACACTATTTTGTTAGTTTGTTATGCCCCCGCCACAGAATGGTGAGGGGTGGAAATAGTGTTACCGGCGTCCGTACGTCCCATATGTCCGTCCGTCCATCCCGAAACCTTAACCCTCGGATAAATGTCTTATAATTTCTGTTTCCTTACACAGATCTGCTTGATATTGCACACACACATTGCTCTAATGGTCCTCTACCGCCCTGTGAAAAATGCATGATTGTCCTGCCCCCTCTAAGCCCAGCATCAAGGTCACATTCTTGGTGCGTTCAAAACCTTAATGCTCGGGTAAATGTCTTATAATTTTTGTTTTATTTTACTGTCGCTTTCCTTGCATGGATCTGTTTGATATTTCACACACCCATTGCTCTGTTGGTCTTCTTTCATGCTGTGACAAATCCACGCTTCTCTGGCCCTCTGTGTTTTCAAATCTGCCTCATTTTCTTTGGCTGCCATCGGGGGCATTCATGTGCCGACAGGCCAAATTTCTAGTAGGCAATGCATTGTCAGGTTGTCTTTTTTTTCTTTCATCAATTGTCTGGTTATAATCTCATCAGTAGGTAGGACAGGATTTCTATACATGGACTGGTAACACTGTTTCTATTCACAATGACAGTGCAGTGGCAGATTCAGGGGGGTGTCCCAGAGGATTCCACATTTGTTTTTGCAATTGAGAAGCTAGATATTATGGAAAGCCTGTTCACAATGTGCCTTATCACATGGGCATTATGTACTGAAAATTGGTTGTTCAAATATTCGACTGGGCCCCCCCTACGGCGGAATCCTGGATCCGCCACTGCAGTGTGTGTCTATGTGTAATGCTGTGCTGTGCAAGCCCACGTTATGTCCTAAAACTTAAGATCAATGTCATTTATGATTTATGTGCACCTTCTGTGTTATTTCTCAATAAAAACATGTTTTGACAGCACTTCAGAATCATTTCCAATGGAAATTATTCTGAAGTGCTGTCAAAGCAGGTTGTAAATTATTATAAATTGCTGTCAAAGCATGTTTTTGAAGATAAAAATGGAAAATAGAAAATAAACAGAAGTTTAAAACCAAATGTGTTGGAAGTAAAAATTTCTGATTTATTTCCATTGTTCCTTAATGACTTGATGTTGTCGCCAAAATAAGTTGTCTACATAGACTGTTCATTTGTGTGTGTCTATTATCTCCACAACATGACCAATCGCCCAATGGTACTTGTGTTCACCTTGTGTTTGAAACATATGCGTTAAAGATATTTTGTTTTGTCAAAAATGACTTCCTTACCCGTTTACAGATTTGGATATTATTTGGAAACATGATTATATGAATAAAGTTTTCTTGTTTGGGCCCTGCCTCCTCCTTCTCTTCATGCCCAAGGTCAAGGTCACATAATTGGTACATTCAGTCTATGACTGTAGCTGTCAGCGAGGGGATCTACTACACCTCAGGGTTCAAGTTAAACCTCCAAAATAGGGAGATATTTTGTTGCAATAATTTGGGGAAAGTTTACTACGTGAACAGAAATGTTTGGATTGCGTGTCTGTTCGTCCGTCCGTGTGTCCAGCACATTAAGAAGTTTGCCAGCGTTTCTCAATTTCTCAACTTCTATATCCCTTGGTCGATTACTTTAGTATTTCAATACATCATACGTGTGGACAAATGCCACACATCCATGCTGCCCTTAATATGACCTTGACCTTTTGACCTTCATAACTGAACGTTTTCACACTTTAAGAAGTTCGCTGGAGTTTCTCATTTCTGTCATAACTTCTATATTCCTTGAAGGATTACTTAAGTAGTTCAACACAGCATACTTGTGGACAAATGCCACACATCCATGCTGTCCCTAATATGACCTTGACCTTTTGACTGTCACAACTTTGAACATTTTCCCACATTAAGAAGTTTGCCAGAGTTTCTCAATTCTGTCACATGACTTTATATCCCTTGGCGGATTCTTTTAATATTTCAATACATCATTCTGTTTGACCTTCACAACTTTGAATTTTTTATCCCATTAAGAAGTTTATCGGAGTTTCTCAGTTCTGCCATAACTTCTATATCCCTTGAAGGATTACTGTAATATTTCAATACGTAATACTTGTGCACAAATGCCACACATACATGCTGTCCTTATTATGACCTTGACCATTTGACCTTCACAACTTTGAACTTTTCACACATTAAATTGTTTTAGCACAGCTTACATCATACTTGTGCACAAATGTCACACAATCATGCTGTCCTTAATATCACCTACACTATTTGACCTTCACAACTGTGTGCATGAATACTTTTCACATTTGGTTGATTAATTTTGTCACAGCTTCTTCAAGATGCCACCAGGAGAATTTGTGTGCCGATAGGCCACATTTTCTTGAATATAGTGAACAAATTGTTGTCAATTCAAAATATGGAGAAGTAGCAGTTAGCACCATTTACGGAGAGAAAATCGCTCAAATCGCTCTGTAACTAGATCCCTGCATCTGTCATTTCTTGTTCAATTCTCTATCCTCGATGTATGTATTGTGTTTCACAATGTGTAATATTATACCCCCACAAACAAAGTTCGGTCGGTCGGTCGGTCGGTCGGTCTGTCGGTCTGTTGGAAATTACCTTCCGCTCTATATCTTCTACACCCATGTATGGATTATCAAATGGCTTGGCACAAATGTTTCTCATGATGAGAAGGTGTGTCGCGATCAATAACCACGCACCTACATCCAAGGTCAAGGTCCCAGTTGAAGGTCAAAGGTCAAACCTATCGAAATTCCCTTCCGCTCTATATCTTCTACACCGATGCATGGATTATCAAATGGCTTGGCACAAATGTTTCTCATGATGAGAAGGTGTGACGCGATCAATAACCACGCACCTACGTCCAAGGTCAAGGTCACAGTTGAAGGTCAAAGGTCAAACCTATCGAAATTCCCTTCCGCTCTATATCTTCTACACTGATGCATGGATTATCAAATGGCTTGGCACAAATGTTTCTCATGATGAGAAGGTGTGTCGCGATCAATAACCACGCACCTACGTCCAAGGTCAAGGTCCCAGTTGAAGGTCAAAGGTCAAACCTATCGAAATTCCCTTCCGCTCTATATCTTCTACACCGATGCATGGATTATCAAATGGCTTGGCACAAATGTTTCTCATGATGAGAAGGTGTGACGCGATCAATAACCACGCACCTACGTCCAAGGTCAAGGTCACAGTTGAAGGTCAAAGGTCAAACCTATCGAAATTCCCTTCCGCTCTATATCTTCTACACCGATGCATGGATTATCAAATGGCTTGGCACAAATGTTTCTCATGACGAGAAGGTGTGTCGCGGTGTGTCGCGATCAATAACCATGCACCTACGTCCAAGGTCAAGGTCACAGTTGAAGGTCAAAGGTCAAACCTATCGAAATTCCCTTCCGCTCTATATCTTCTACACCGATGCATGGATTATCAAATGGCTTGGCACAAATGTTTCTCATGATGAGAAGGTGTGTCGCGATCAATAACCATGCACCTACGTCCAAGGTCAAGGTCACAGTTGAAGGTCAAAGGTCAAACCTATTGAAATTCCCTTCCGCTCTATATCTTCTACACCGATGCATGGATTATCAAATGCCTTGGCACAAATGTTTCTCATGATGAGAAGGTGTGTCGCGATCAATAACCACGCACCTATGTCCAAGGTCAAGGTCCCAGTTGAAGGTCAAAGGTCAAACCTATTGCAGGCGGCAGACAGATAAACTGCATAGTTTGTGTACACAACTCCTCTGAAACCGTTCAGTGGATTCATCTGAAACTATACACACTTTTTATGCCGAACAAATATTTTTTTTACAAAAATATCATCCTGTTAGCTTAGCCATTTTTTCTACACTTCTCTATACAAATTATCTTTTACATCAATCAAGGATACCAATTTTTTTCCCTTCTGTTCTTTATCAACATGGCACCATGACCACCTCCTCGAGTAATGGCTTCATATTATTTTTATTAAATTGATTCATTGCGTTCTTGACAAACTCGGCACAGAGTTTTTAATCAAAATCATATTAATCCATTACTCGTGTAAGATCCTCTATAACTGATGAATGAATTTTCAAATGTTTTCAAATTATCTCATTTTCATTGACCACGTACGCAGGTAAAAGGTCAATGTCACACATCTCTAAGGCCAGCATTAAATAATGATCATGAAATTTTTATTCCAACCTATAAAACACTTCTAATGTTAAGCTATTTGTAAGTCCAACTCTTTGTGGGGTATCATGATCACTCCTGTGATAGTTCTAGTTTCAATATTTCTATTTTATTGTCACGCCCGCAGGTGGAAAGTGAAACAAAGCGGTCACAATTTCGGCATAGTCGACCTACGGTGATGTAGACATCAACAATTTTGGATGTACATCCAAATGTTAAATATCTCTTGATATGTTGGTCGGATCAATACCAAACTTCATAAATAGCTTCAAAATGTTGATAGCTATCCAACCAGTCATTCAAGTGACATTAACCATCACCTTGTTGACCTTTATGGTTGAGATATTTGCTGGAAATCGCCTTGTTTACTCGTAGATGTATTTCTCAAAGGCACGACGGTATGCAGAGACGCTGGATAATGCAGTATGGACCAACCAATTTGATAACACAGCCAACAGGAGAGCACATATAGAGACAACTGGGCCAGAGATATGGCGGGATACAGGTGAGTTTGTTATAGACCAACCAGTGTGATAACACAGCCAACAGGAGGGCATATATAAAGATAACTGGGCCAGAGATATGGCAGGATACAGGTGAGTTTGTTATAGACCAACAAGTGTGATAACACAGCCAACAGGAGGGCACATATAGAGACAACTGGGCCAGATATATGGTGTTATACATGTGAGTTTGTTATAGACCAACCAGTGTGATAACACAGCCAACAGGAGGGCACATATACAGACAACTGGGCCAGAGATATGGCGGGATACAGGTGAGTTTGTTATAGACCAACCTGTCTGATAACACAGCCAACAGGAGGGCACATATAGAGACAACTGGGCCAGAGATATGGCAGGATACAGGTGAGTTTGTTATAGACCAACCAGTGTGATAACACAGCCAACAGGAGGGCACATATAGAGACAACTGGGCCAGAGATATGGCAGGATACAGGGATTTGTGATAGACCAAGCAGTGTGATAACAGAGCCAACTGAAGGGCACATATAGAGACAACTGGGCCAGAGATATAGCAGGATACAGGTGAGTTTGTTATAGACCAACCAGTCTGATAACACAGCCAACTGGAGGTCGCATCTACAGACAACTGGGCCAGAGATATGTCGGGATAAAGGTGAGTTTGTTATAGACCAACCAGTGTGATAACACAGCCAACAGGAGGGCACATATAGAGACAACTTGGCCAGAGATATGGCGGGATAATGGTGAGTTTGTTATAGACCAACCAGTGTGATAACAGAGCCAACTGAAGGGCACATTTAGAGAAACAGTGGCGGTACTGACAACCAGTGTGATAACGGAGCCAACTGGAGGGAACATCCATCGAGACAACTGGGCCAGAGATATGGCAGGCATATGTGAAGTTTGTTATATAACAACCAGTGTGATAACAGAGCCAACTGAAGGGCACATTTAGAGACAAGTGGGCCAACTGGACCAACCAGTGTGATAACGGAGCCAACTGGAGGGCACATATAGAGACAACTGGGCCAGAGATATGGCAGGATACAGGTGAGTTTGTTATAGAACAACCAGTGTGATAACAGAGCCAACTGAAGGGCACATTTAGAGACAAGTGGGCCAACTGGACCAACCAGTGTGATAACGGAGCCAACTGGAGGGCACATATAGAGACAATTGGGCCAGAGATATGGCAGGATACGGTGAGTTTGTTATAGAACAAACCAGTGTGATAACAGAGCCAACTGAAGGGCACATTTAGAGACAATTGTGGGCCAACTGGACCAACCAGTGTGATAACGGAGCCAACTGGAGGGCACATATAGAGACAATTGGGCCAGAGATATGGCAGGATGCAGGTGAGTTTGTTATAGAACAATCAGTGTGATAACAGAGCCAACAGGAGGGCACATATAGAGACAACTGGGCCAGAGATATGGCAGGATACAGGTGAGTTTGTTATAGACCAACCACTGTGATAACAGAGCCAAGTGGAAGGCACATATAGAGACAACTGGGCTGAGATATGGCGGGATGCAGGTGAGTTTGCTATAGACGAACCAGTGTGATAACACAGCCAACAGGAGGGCACATATAGAGACAACTGGGCCAGAGATATGGCGGGATACTGGTGAGTTTGTTATAGTTTTTTGGTTAAAGTTTTTGGTTAAATTCTTTGGTTAAAGTTTTTGGTTAAGTTTTTTGGTTAAGTTTTTTGGTTAAAGTTTTTGGTTAAAGTTTTTCGTTATACTATATCTCTGCAACTGCTTTGCCCATTACCTTGAAACTTCACATGGGTGTTTATCATCATCTATATTTTCATTCTACCCCCATCCCATGCGGCCCCTGTGCCCAATGTCAAGGTCAAATTACTTTGAAGTTTTTGGTTAAGTTTTTTGGTTAAAGTTTTTGGTTAAGTTTTTTGGTTAAGTTTTTTGGTTAAAGTTTTTCGTTATACTATATCTCTGCAACTGCTTTGCCCATTACCTTGAAACTTCATATGGGTGTTTATCATCATCTATATTTTCATTCTACCCCCTCCTGTGCGGCCCCTGTGCCCAATGTCAAGGTAAAATTACTTTGAAAATTTTTGGTTAAGTTCTTTGGTTAAAGTTTTGGGTTAATTTTTTGGTTTTTTGGTTAAAGTTTTTGGTTAAGTTCTTTGGTTAAATTTTTGTTTTGGTTAAGTTTTTTGGTTAAGTTTTTTGGTTAAGTTTTTCGTTATACTATATCTCTGCAACTGCTTTGCCCATTACCTTGAAACTTCACATGGGTGTTTATCATCATCTATATTTTCATTCTACCCATCTCCCGTGCGGCCCCTGTGCCCAATGTCAAGGTCAAATTACTTTGAAGTTTTTGGTTAAGTGTTTTGGTTAAAGTTTTTGGTTAAGTTTTTTGGTTAAGTTTTTTGGTTAAAGTTTTTCGTTATACTATATCTCTGCAACTGCTTTGCCCATTACCTTGAAACTTCACATGGGTGTTTATCATCATCTATATTTTCATTCTACCCCCCTCCCGTGCGGCCCCTGTGCCCAATGTCAAGGTCAAATTACTTTGAAGTTTTTGGTTAATGTTTTTGTCGGGCCCACTTGCGGAAAGCGTGATATAGTTGGCACTTTGGCGTACGTACGTGTGTCCGGTTAAACTTTTTGGTTAAGTTTTTTTAGTTAAGTATTTTGGTTAAAGTTTTTCGTTATACTATATCTCTTTTTTTAGTGTCCATGCCTCGCCACAAGGCGCGACATGCAGGCCGCGTCGTCCGCGTCGTCCGCGTCGTCCGCGTCGTCCGCGTCGTCCGCGTCGTCCGCGTCTGTCCGTCGTCGCGTCCTGTGCCGCGTCGTCGCGTCGTCCGCGTCGTCCGCGTCGTCCGCGTCGTGCGTCGTCCGCGTCGTCCGCGTCGTGCGTCGTCGCGTCGTCGCCGTGTCCGTGTAAGGCAAATGCGTTGAAGTTATTGTTTCTTCACAATATCTCTTTAACCCCTTGCCACACTTTGATAATATTTCACATCAATGTTCGTCTATGGATGATGCTTCATTATGCACACCTCCACATCCAAATTCTCATGGTCAAGGTCATTTATTTACTTGTAATGTTCACCGGTTTTGTAACAGAACTGCGTTAAAGTTATTGTTTTTTCACAATATCTCTTTAACCCCTTGCCACACGTTGATAATATTTCACATCAATGTTTGTCTAGAGATGATGCTTCATTACGCACACCCCCACATCCAAATTCTCAAGGTCAAGGTCATTTATTTACTTTTAATGTTCACCAGTTTTGTAACAGAAATGCGTTAAAGTTATTGTTTTTCACAATATCTCTTTAACCCCTTGCCAGACTTTGATAATATTTCACATCAATGTTCGTCTATGGATGATGCTTCATTATGCACACCTCCACATCCAAATTCTCAAGGTCAAGGTCATTTATTTACTTGTAATGTTCACCGGTTTTGTAACAGAAATGCGTTAAAGTTATTGTTTTATCACAATATCTCTTTAACCCCTTGCCAAACTTTGATAATATTTCACATCAATGTTTGTCTAGGGATGATGCTTCATTACGCACACCCCCAATCCAAATTCTCATGGTCAAGGTCATTTATTTACTTTTAATGTTCACCGGTTTTGTGACAGGAATGCGTTAAAGTTATTGTTTTTTCACAATATCTCTTTAACCCCTTGCCAGACTTTGATAATATTTCACATCAATGTTCGTCTAGGGATGATACTTCATTACGCAAACCCCCACATCCAAATTCTCAAGGTCAAGGTCATTTATTTACTTGTAATGTTCACGGTCAAATGCCTCGGAAGGCGCGACCCCGCTTCCGTGGCAGAATTCTTGTGTTATAGACCAACCAGTGTGATAACACAGCCAACTGGAGGGCGCATATAGAGACAACTGGGCCAGAGATATGGCAGGATACATGTAATTTTGTTATAGACCAACCAGTGTGATAACACAGCCAACAGGAGGGCACATATAGAGACAACTGGGCCAGAGATATGACAGGATACAGGTGAGTTTGTTATAGACCAACCAGTGTGATAACACAGCCAACAGGAGGGCACATATAGAGACAACTGGGCCGGAGATATGGCAGGATACAGGTGAGTTTGTTATAGACCAACCAGTGGGATAACACAGCCAACAGGAGGGCACATATTGAGACAACTGGGTCAGAGATATAGCGGGATGCAGGTGAGTTTGTTATAGACCAACCAGTGTGATAACACAGCCAACAGGAGGGCGCATATAGAGACAACTGGGCCAGAGATATGGCAGGATACATGTAATTTTGTTATATACCAACCAGTGGGATAACACAGCCAACAGGAGGGCACACATAGAGACAATTGGGCCAGAGATATGGCAGGATACATGTGAGTTTGTTATAGACCAACCAGTGTGATAACAGAGCCAACTGGAGGGCACATATAGAGACAACTGGGCTGAGATATGGCAGGATACAGGTGAGTTTGTTATAGACCAACCAGTGTGATAACAGAGCCAACTGGAAGGCACATATAGAGATAACTGGGCTGAGATATGGCGGGATGCAGGTGAGTTTGCTATAGACGAACCAGTGTGATAACACAGCCAACAGGAGGGCACATATAGAGACAACTGGGCCAGAGATATGGCGGGATACTGGTGAGTTTGTTATAGACCAACCAGTGTGATAACACAGCCAACTGAAGGGCACATTTAGAGACAAGTGGGCCAACTGGGCCAACCAGTGTGATAACATAGCCAACAGGAGGGATATGGGTGGGGAGGGCAATATAGGAGAACAAACTGGGAACTGGAGATATGGCAGGATACAGGTGAGTTTGTTTATAGACCAACCAGTGTGATAACAGAGCAACTGGAAGGCACCTTATAGAGACAAAAACCTGGGCCTGAGATATGGCGGGATGCAGGTGAGTTTGACATTTTAGACTTGAACCAGTGTGATAACAGAGCCAACAGGAGGGCACATATAGAGACAACTGGGCCAGAGATATGGCGGGATACTGGTGAGTTTGCAATAGACCAACCACCAGTGTGATAACACAGCCAACAGGAGGGCACATATAGAGACAACTGGGCCAGAAATATGGCAGGATACATGTGAGCTTGTTATATACCAACCAGTGTGATAACACAGCCAACAGGAGGGCACACATAGAGACAACTGGGCCAGAGATATGGCAGGATACATGTAAGTGTGTTATAGACCACATAGACCAACAGTGTGATAACACAGCCAACAGGAGGGCACACATAGAGACAACTGGGCCAGAGATATGATGGGATACATGTTAGTTTGTTATAGACCAACCAGTGTGATAACACAGCCAACAGGAGGGCACACATAGAGACAACTGGGCCAGAGATATGATGGGATACATGTAAGTTTGTTATAGACCAACCAGTGTGATAACACAGCCAACAGGAGGGCACACATAGAGACAACTGGGCCAGAGATATGATGGGATACATGTTAGTTTGTTATAGACCAACCAGTGTGATAACACAGCCAACAGGAGGGCACATATAGAGACAAGTGGGCCAACTGGACCAACCAGTGTGATAACGGAGCTAATTGGAGGGCACATATAGAGACAACTGGGCCAGAGATATGGCGGGATGCAGGTTAGTTTGTTATAGACCAACCAGTGTGATAACACAGCCAACAGGAGGGCACATATAGAGACAACTGGGCCAGAGATATGGCAGGATACAGGTGAGTTTGTTATAGACCAACCAGTGTGATAACACAGCCAACAGGAGGGCACATATAGAGACAACTGGGCCAGAGATGTGGCGGGATACAGGTGAGTTTGTTATAGACCAACCAGTGTGATAACACAGCCAACAGGAGGGCACATATATAGACAACTGGGCCAGAGATATGGCGGGATACAGGTGAGTTTGTTATAGACCAACCAGTGTGATAACAGAGCCAACAGGAGGGCACATATAGAGACAACTGGGCCAGAGATATGGCGGGATACAGGTGAGTTTGTTATTGACCAACCAGTGAGATAACACAGCCAACAGGAGGGCACATATAGAGACAACTGGGCCAGAGATATGGCGGGATGCAGGTGAGTTTGTTATAGACCAACCAGTGTGATAACACAGCCAACAGGAGGGCACATATAGAGACAACTGGGCCGGAGATATGGCAGGATACAGGTGAGTTTGTTATAGACCAACCAGTGGGATAAATTAACACAGCCAACAGGAGGGCACATATAGACAACTGGGCCAAAGATATGGTGTTAAATAATCGTTAATGATTTAAGTGTTTGGTTACAAAACCTTTGTCTTAGCCACGTTAGTGGAAAGTGAGATATAGCGGTCACAATTCCAGCATAGGCGTTGTCGTCGTCAAAGGCACTGTCATCATTGACGTCAACAATTTTGGACATACAGTGTACGTCAAAATGACACGTTAAAATGCTGGTATATTGGACTGATCTTTAAGAAACTTTATAAATAGCTTCCGCACTGTTACAACCATTATCAAGCTCCTATTTGTTGTGGTGGGTTATTATGTCTAGTCTACTATGACATAGTTAGATTATGTAACCAACACTGGGGCTTGTACAGCTCTGAGTCATAATCTAATTGCTAATTGTTTCCGCGACAGGTGGGAAGGTGAATGCGGTTGTCTTCGGAACTGGGACAGGCGGAACCCTGGCTGGTGGGTAATGTTATATATGTGGCTGTGACTGGAGAAACGGGGCGAATGGGATTTGTGGCTAGTGTAGCTCCTGATCAAATAGCACCTTCTGTATTGCTTGCTAGAGGCATGCCGGGTGTTTCATTGATGGAATGGCGAATAGTGCCGATCCTGATCAGACTGTGCATCCTGATTAGACTGATCTGGATCTACACTTGTCACTAAATCCCATTTCTCCAGCCACAGACAGAATTTTGGTCAGGGTGACACCGTAAGCAGGTTACCTTACTGTACTGTTTGTTCCACATTTTCTGCTGACACACATTTGGCTATTCTTCAATAACAAAAAGGTCACCTCCAATTTCTTTTTAGTGATTAAATTCCATCAATTATTGATTTTATTGTGAAAAATTATATTTTCCTATGTGAATGTAACATTCGGCGGGGGGGTGGGGGAGTGGTGAGGTAGACGAGCTGAGGAAGGAGTAAAAAACGAACAATTTTGGAAATTGACTCCGAAACCGGGTTAGATAGCAGCTTGTAAATGATGTAACTATGAAAACGAGTTAGATTTTGAAAATGAGTCCACAAATTAAAAAAAAAAAATTCTAAATTCTATTTTTAGCCCCCTTGTTACATTCACATAGGAAAATTGTTTTTTCAAAATAAAATCAATATTTGATGGAATTTCTTCAAATAAATCTTTTGGGAATGGTGACTTTTTTGTTATTAATGAAAAATTACTTACATTTAAATATTTTTCAGATTGTATACATTTAATAGCCAACCGTTTGTTAACAGATAATGTGAAACAGACAATAGACAACAGACAAAAGTTCTTCGCGTTGGTGCATAGTTGACATAGTTAACACAAATGTTGTCCTTGCATACCTGTGCATGTTTTGTTATGTAACAGTAACATATTTAAAACAAACACTGTCCTTGCACAACAGTGCATGTTTTGTTATAGTGACAATGGACTTTAGTGCATCAAGATAAATAGTACTGGTACATGTACTGTTGATTTATCTGCCTGTCACTACAATTTAACCAATTTAAATTCACAGTACATGTATGCTTTAGGCAATTTTTACTATTTTTCTTATTTCCCAATGAATATACAGGGTGTCCCAAAAACATCTGGGGGCCATTTCACTAAACTTTGTACTACTAAAATGTTTGTAAGTGCAAAATTATGATAGTCTCTAAATTTCACATTAATAATGTTTTCTTGTAAACAATTATTGGATTTTCATTTATTGAGCATATGCACGTACAAAGTTTAGTGAAACGGCCCCATGAAATCCAAATTAACTGGACTTACAGTAACCAATAGCACCAAGATCAATCAGCGACTGTGGAACCTGACTCAGTTACAAACTTCATTAACCTTTAAAAATGTGAGAACCGTAAACAATTGTGTTGTGTTGTGTTATATTTTATCTTCTTTCTAAATAAAAGCATGATTTGACAGAACTTTTGAATCAGTTCCATTGGAAATAATTCTAAAGTGTTGTCAAAACATGTTTTTGATTAAAAAAGAAGGAAAATAACAAATAAACAGCAGACTACAAATTAATTCAGCATTGTAAGGGTTCTGGTAGAATTGCCTTTGCTTGTGCCTTTTTTTACGTTTTCAGACACCCTCGAGGGGTGTCTGAAAACGTAAAAAAGGGCACAAGCAACCCATATACAAACTATATTTAAATGTATTCAGCAAAATAGTTGATAACTATGCTCAGATACAAATTAAATGCTTATGTACCAATTCAGTAACTATTTGATGTGTGTGTCAATCATTCACACATTGTGCTCTCTTTCCTCAAGTGGATAAAATGTCTAAAGCTCGAAAACATGTAAAATTCAACAAGGAGGCAACTGTGGATAACTTTGGTGGTATATCCATATTATTTTATGAATGTTTGAAAACTTGTTCCATCTTAAAGGTACATGCCCACTCAAAATGTTCTTTTTAGATAGTTTTGTATATTCTGTAGATATGACATTTTCTGGTAAGATAAGTATTCATTCACCATTACCCCACATATTGATTGGCATTATTATACATTTTATATAAGATATCAGGGATGATAACCGTGTTTCCTTAAAATGTCAACGGACATTATATATTTGTCATGTGTATTTATTTTTTGATGTGCAATGATCATACTTTATAATCTGTCGAAAATATTATTTGTTTCAGGTGACGCATTTAATTAGAATAAATAATTAAAATAGCGTGATACCATCGCGAGTCACTATCAGTAAAATAAATATTACTAAATGATTATATCTGTATAGCGGGCACTTGTAATTTTTAGAACTGATGGAATAATGACACAATTATACACTTAATTAATTCGTATAAAGAACATTTTGTGTCCACTGAGTGGGCATGTACCTTTAATGCATAGTATAATAACGATAGTGGAGGGGCATTTAGTGTTATCCTTGTCCATCTGTCCCGTCCCATCCGTCCGTCCCGTCCCATCCATCCTTCTGTTTTCGGGTACCCATTATTTCTGCAACGATAAGTCCGATTGACTTCAAACTACTGAAATGTGGTATGTAGCTTCCTTATGATGTGTAGATGCGCAAAGTTTATTTTGATTTTAGAATCGACCCCGGATCATGGATTATCTCCCCCTTTTCGACTTAGAATTTTCCAAGTTTGGCTTGTAACTTTTAAAATGTTAAACCCTAATAGCTACACACATAAAACTTGGTACTTAGCTTCCATATGATGAGTAGATGCGCAAAGTTTATTTTGATTTTTTGTTTGACTCTCCGGGTCATGCATTATCTCCCCAATTTTATGCCCCACCACGAGTGGGCATGTACCTTTAATGCATTGTACAATAACGATACTGGAGAGGGCATTTAGTGTTACCCTTGTCCGTCCATCCCTTTTCCATCTGTCCGTCCGTCTGTCCAACCCATCCAGTCCTGTCCCGTCCGTCCTTCCGTCCGTCACCAAACTTGTAAGTCGTAAAACATTTGAACCATACTAGCTAAAACTTTCATGGTCTAATCTACCAAAATCAAGTCTCATCCCTAATGAGTAGTCCGACGTATACCAACTCCTTATAGAGCAGGCCCCATGACCAATGCTTTGTGAGGTGCATGTAATTTCACTGCAATGCAAATTGCCTAGATATCCCCACTAAAGTTTGTACGACTAAAATGTTCATAAGTGCAAAATTATGATGATAAATGTAAATCCAGTAATTGTTTACAAGAAAACAATGTTTTCTTGTAAACAATTATTGGATTTACATTTATTGAGCATAGGCTGCATATGCTCAATAAATGTAAATCCATCAATTGAAAATTGCAGACCATTCTAAATTTGCACTTACGAACATTTTAGTCATACAAAGTTTAGTGAAACGGGCTCCTGATGAGCTTGTGATGAGCAATCTCATCAGGATCTGGACTGGAGTTTGCAAGTAATTATCCCCTCACCGATATGCAAGAATGGATATAGCGTTAGTCCATGTACGTATCCTCTGAACGTATGTACGTTAGTAATACGTTTCACATTTCAATAACTTCTGAATCGCTACACCAATTTTGATAATATCTGGACACAATGTGTGTCTAGGGATGGTTCTTTGTTTGCATATGACCCACGTCCGACCGCCCAAGCTTAATGTCACTAAGGACTTATGTTCACCTTGTTTGTTCACCTTATTATCAAAGCTGCCAGCGAGGGGATTAGCCTCGTAATAGCGATGCCCTTGTTTCCATATTGTTTAGAAAAAAACCACCCCATTCTTATAAATGAACTAGTCTGAAAATTATTTTGTGATGATTGGAATGTTCAGAAAATTAACATGTCCCAGTCCATTCCAAGGGCCCGTTTCACTAAACTTCGTACAACTAGAATTTTTGTAAGTGCAAAATTATTATAGTCTGTAAATTTCACATTTTAACAATGTTTTCTTGCAAAATGTTGTTGGATTTATATATGCAGCCTATGCTCAATAAATGTAAATCCATCAATTAAAATTTCCAGACGATCCTAAATTTGCACTTACGAACATTTTAGTCATACAAATTTTAGTGAAACGGGTCCCAGTTACTTAGGGTGGAAAGGGTTATAAAGGAAAATATCATTAGCCAGGTTTTTGAAAAAAAAATCCTGGCTATTGGATTGGCGAAAGCCGGGCGGGCGGGCGGGCGGGCGGGCGGGCAGGCAGGCAGGCGGCGGGCGGCGTCCACAATCAATGTTAAGTTTTCGTGTTTGAGTCCATTTCTTTGGTACTGTACCACCTAGGACCACCAAACTTTCACAGCTTCATAATCAAGGGGTGCCCACCACATATCACTATCCAACATGTTACTTTTTTTTTAACTTGACCCATTTTTTCCGCGTAGTCGACTTAGCCATTTTCAATGTTAAGTTTTTGCGTTTACAATGTTAAGTTTTCGTGTTTAAGTCCATTTCTTTGGTACTGTACCACCTAGGACCACCAAACTTTCACAGCTTCATAATCAAGGGGTACCCACCACATATCACTATCCAACATGTTACTTTTTTTTTTAACTTCACCCATTTTTTCCGCGCAGTCGACTTAGCCATTTTCAATGTTAAGTTTTCGCGTTTACAATGTTAAGTTTTCGTGTTTAAGTCCATTTCTTTGGTACTGTACCACCTAGGACCACCAAACTTTCACAGCTTCATAACCAAGGGGTGCCTACCACATACAACTATCCAACATGTGACCATTTTTTTACCTTCACCTATTATTTCTACGTAATTGACTTAGCCATTTTCAACGTTAACTTTTTAACGTACGTCTGGTTAAAGTTTTTTGGTTAAAACTTTTTCGTTATACTATATCTCTGCAACTGCTTCGCCCATTACCTTGAAACTTCACATGGGTGTTTATCATCATCCATATTTTCATTCTAACCCCCAACCGTGCGGCCCCTGTGCCCAATGTCAAGGTCAAATTACTTTGAATTTTTTTTTAAAGTTTTTTCGTGTACTATATCTCTGCAACTGCTTCACCCAATACCTTGATACTTCACATGGGTGTTTATCATCATTGTCGCACCTGCTTGCGGAAAGTGCGATCCTGTGCCCAATGTCAAGGTCAAATTACTTTGAATTTTTTTTTTTAATTTTTTTTGTGTACTATATCTCTGCAACTGCTTCACCCAATACCTTGATACTTCACATGGGTGTTTATCATCATTGTTGCACCTGCTTGCGGAAAGCGCGATCCTGTGCCCAATGTCAAGGTCAAATTACTTTGAATTTTTTTTTTAAAGTTTTTTCGTGTACTATGTCTCTGCAACTGCTTCACCCAATACCTTGATACTTCACATGGGTGTTTATCATCATTGTCGCACTGCTTGCGGAAAGCGCGATCCTGTGCCCAATGTCAAGGTCAAATTACTTTGAATTTTTTTGTTAAAGTTTTTTCGTGTACTATATCTCTGCAACTGCTTCACCCAATACCTTGATACTTCACATGGGTGTTTATCATCATTGTTGCACCTGCTTGCGGAAAGCGCGATCCTGTGCCCAATGTCAAGGTCAAATTACTCTGAATTTTTTTGTTAAAGTTTTTTTGTGTACTATATCTCTGCAACTGCTTCACCCAATTCCCTGATACTTCACATGGGTGTTTATCATCATTGTCGCACCTGCTTGCGGAAAGCGCGATCCTGTGCCCTATGTCAAGTTCAAATTACTTTGAATTTTTTTGTTAAAGTTTTTTCGTGTACTATATCTCTGCAACTGCTTCACCCAATACCTTGATACTTCACATGGGTGTTTATCATCATTGTCACACCTGCTTGCGGAAAGCGCGATATCATCGGCATTTTGGCATACGTCCGTCCGTTCGTCCGTGTGTCCGGTTAAAGTTTTTTGGTTAAAGTTTTTCCATCTACTATATCTATTTTTTTAGTGTCCATGCCTCGCCCCAAGGCGCGACATGCAGGCCACGGCCATCTAGTCTACAAAAAGTGGGTATAATTATGTTATCCAAGTGTCTATGCTTGGAAAAAACCTGGCCTTCGTGGCTTTGCCTCGTTTCTTGTTTTATAAAAAGTGTTCATGTAATATCGCACTTCTTCTTTCATACAAAATCATTGAAAGGGTTAATTGCTTGCTATATTCCAGGTACGGGAATATATCTGAAGGACAAAAATTCCAAGGTGAATGTTGTGCTTGCTGACCCTCAGGTATGGTTCTTCTGTCTCTGCAGTCAGTGGCTTTCTGTGCTCACTGTTTATGCCCCGCCAACGAATGGTGAGCAGGGCATATAGAGTTACCGGCACCCGTACGTACCATCCATATGTCCGCTACGTACTGTCCCGCCTGGGTAATTATGCCCCCGGTCTTGGTAGAGCCGGAGGTATATAGTGTAGTGTTTGGACTGTGTCTGTCCGTCTGTGTGTCCGGCACATTAAGAAGTTCGCTGGAGTTTCGAAACTGTGTTATAATTTCTATATCCCTTGAAGGATTACTTAAATATTTCAACACAGTATACCTGTGGACAATTGCCCACAGCTGCCCTTAATATGACCTTGACCTTTTGACCTTGACTTACATATTCCTTGAAGTATTATTTAAATATTTAGTTTTTTATTGTAAATATTCAGTTCTGATTTTGGGATTTCCCCCCATTTGTACTTGGACAGGTAATATATGGGATTTAGTACTAAACCCATTGACCCGGCCTTAAATGACCTTAGCTGTTGATAGGCCATTAAACCCCAACAAACAAACAAACAAACAAGCAAACAAACATTTCAACACACCATACTTGTGGACATTCATACTGCCCTTAATATGACCTTGACCATTTGACCTTGACAACTTCAAATTTTTTCACACATGAATAAGTTTGCCAGAGTTTCTCATTTCTGGATTACTTTAATATTCCAATACATCATACTTGTGGACAAATGCCACACATCAACACTGCCTTTAATATGACCTTGACCTTTTGACCTTCATAAATGTGCTTGTGAATACTTATCAGCTTTGCCACAGTTTCTCCAATCTGGACAATTTCTGGAGATTTCTCATTCATATGCCGACAGGCCACATTTCTTGTTTCTTATAATTTCTGTTTACTTTCATTTAACTGCTTCATATTTCACACATGCATTTGTAACTCGACTATTCGAAGAATAGTGAGAGCTTATGTAGTCACCCCGGCGTCGGTGTCGGTGTCGGCGTCGGTGTTTTTATTCAAGCTTGTATATGGAATACTCCTGGCCCTACACCCACCATACTTGGACAACTTTATCTCCTAGTGATGTACATCAACAACCCCCGACCTATATTTGACCTTGACCTACATTTAACCTTGAATTACTTAGTTAATTCCCCTTGGTTAAGGTTTTTAGTCAACCTTGGTTAAGGTTTTTAGTCAAGCTTGTAGATGGAATACTATTGTGCATACAGGCACCATACTTGGATAACGTTTTCTCATAGGGATGTACATCAATAACCCCTGACCTATATTTTATCTTGACCTACATTTAACCTTGCATTACTTAGTTATTTCCCCTTGGTTAAGGTTTGTACTCAAGCTTGCTTAAGGTTTTTAGTCAACCTTGGTTAAAGTTTTTATGCGGGCCGCGGCCACCTTGTTTCTCAAGCTATGTGTACATCGACAACCCTTGTTCTTCTTTTTTTTTTTTTTTTTTTTTTTTTTTACTAAATGGTTTATTTTCAATTTTTGTCTCGCCCGTGAAGCGGAAAGCGAGACATAGGTTTTGCTTTTCAGGCGTCGGCGTCGGCGGCGTCGTCGGCGGCGGCGTCGTCGTCGTCGTCGTCATCATTCAATGTTAAGTTTTCGTGTTACGGTCATTACTTCAACACCTTATCAGCTACAGTCATCAAACTTTATACATACCTTTACTATGATATGTAGATGAACATAGGACTATTAAAAAAAATTCCGGGCTCCAGGGTCAAGGTCAAACTCTATTTCTTTCTATGCTACAAACTGAACATTAATGCATGAAGACCCGTTTTCTCGTGCGCTCTGTACACCTTACCTGTAGAGAGAACAATAGCCTTCTCCAGTTGAACACTTCTGCATGTACAAGCATGTGCAAATTTACAGCTTGACCACTAAATGTCCAGCTAAATTATTACAGGTAATTTATACAGGTAAATTATTATACCTGTTGTATTACATTTCCGTAAACTGTGTTGACAATATTGTGGCAATATGTGGACCTGTGCAGATATGATATGTAGATACATATAGGACTATTATAAAAATTCTGGGCTCCAGTAGCGAGCATTATTTTTTTGTTAATTTTTAAACTTTTTTTTTTAAACTTTTTCTCCATTTTTAGCCAGGTTTTTTTTTGGGAAAAAAATCATTTTAAACTTTTTTTTTAAAACTTTTTTTCCATTTTTAGCCAGGTTTTTTTGGAAAAAAATTCCACGCTATTGGATTGGCGAAAGCCAGGCGGGCGGGCGGCGTCCACAATCAATGTTAAGTTTTCGTGTTTCAGTCCATTTCTTTGTTACTGTAACACATAGGACCAACAAACTTTCACAGCTTCATAACCAAGGGGTGCCCACCACATATCACTATCCAACATGTTACCTTTTTGAACTTGACCCATTTTTTCCGCGCAGTCAATGTTAACTTTTCGCGTTTACAATGTTAAGTTTTCGTGTTAAGTCCATTTCTTTGGTACTGTACCACCTAGGACCACCAAACTTTTAAAGCTTCATAACTAAGGGGTGCCCACCACATACAACTATCCAACATGTGACCATTTTTTTTACCTTCACCTATTATTTCTACTTAATTGACTTAGCCATTTTCAACGTTAACTTTTTAACGTACATCTGGTTAAAGTTTTTTGGTTAAAGTTTTTCGTTATACTATATCTCTGCAACTGCTTCGCCAATTACCTTGAAACTTTACATGGGTGTTTATCATCATCCATATTTTCATTCTACTCCCCAAACGTGCGGCCCCTGTGCCCAATGTCAAGGTCAAATTACTTTGATTTTTTTGTGTACTATATCTCTGCAACTGCTTCACCCATTACCTTGATACTTCACATGGGTCTTTATGATCATTGTCGCGCCCGCTTGCCGAAAGCGTAATATAGTCGGCATTTTGTCATACGTCCGTCCGTCCGTGTGTCCGGTTAAAGTTTTTCCATCTACTATATCTCTTTTTTTAGTGTCCATGCCTCGCCCCAAGGCGCGACATGCAGGCCACGGCCATCTAGTCTACAAAAAGTGGCCTCGTTTCTTGTTGTTTTTTTCAAATTCTTTTTCCATTTTTGTCTAGTAGCATAATGTCTAGTAGCATACCGACTATTATCATATACTAAAACAATTATTGACGAGTGAGCCATAGAATATAATCTGATATTCTATGGCTGATCACTAGTCAATAATTGTATAATATGTTCGGGCCAGTGAAAATTGCTTTCTGGCCCAGGCTCGAGGTCAAGGCGGCGGGACAAGGCGAGACATTTGATTCCGCGGAATTCTTGTTAAATACATCATGTATCATGTACATATTGTATAACAAAACATAGTTGAAATCACATGACATGTTACTAGAAAAGAGCATACATAATGTATTTAGAAAGTGAGCTTATTTAAGAAGAGTTTTTTAAGAAGAGAGTTATAGGAAAGAGAGAAAAAAGATAAAGAGGTCTTCCTTCTGTTCTCGTAATTCGTAATACATGTGATGTATAACGTTTATGTCAATAATATAATATGTTGACATATAGTGTTAATAAGCATGTAATTAACTTTGCTTTGCTACGCTTGGGTACATATTGATCGTCTTTTTATTTTATTAATATTTCTTTTGTGGGTGTTAAAAGTTGAAATTACCACATTTTATTATATGCAGATCTAGCTTGTCTTTCATTGTGGCTATTTCTTTTTCGATATTGATTCGTCTTTTCAAATATTTCATGAACAAGTTAAATGACAATTCTTGTTTTTCATATTTACATTTAATGAAGAAATACTTTGCAAGTATGATAATGAAATTAAATTGTTTAGCGATAAGGTTTGTTTGGTTTACACCAAATGAAATCGTATTAAAGTTCATTTCGTAAACCACACCTCTTTCATTTAAGAATGTTCTTAGTTGTGACCATACATGTTGTACGTTTGGGCATTCCCAGAATAAATGTTTTATATTTTCCACATTCATGCTGCAAAAATCACATAAACTACGGTACTTGGTACCATGCCACAATTAAGTAATAATTTATTTGTGCCTATGATTCTCTTTAAATATTTATACTGAAAATTCCGTAGTGTGGTATCTCTTGTAAATTGCATACAAGTTGTGTATATATTTTTCCATTCGAAATTAAAATCGGGAAATTCATTCGTCCCTTTCTGCTCTGATTTTATTGATTCTATGTTTTTTTGTTTTTTTTGTATAGTGTATAGAAGTTTATTTGCTCCATTGCTTGTCTGTACTTTTTGTAAAATAGGTTTCAGAGTTTGTACGGTATTTATGTTTTCTGTTTTAATTTTTTCTTTCCATTGCAGATTAATATTTTTTACTAAACCTTGGTATTTGATAAAATCATCTGCCCTTATATTATACATTTCCGCAAAATCATTAAAACCGATAAATTTGTTTACTCTATAATCATATAACTGTTCTATAAATTTAATATCCCTTTCGTGCCAAGATTTGATGTATATTGTTTTGTTTTGATACTTTATGTTAGAATTATTCCATATAATTTCTTTTGATATACTTTCGTTTTTTTCTGAGAAATTGATGTTAGCCCATGATGCCAAAACATTGAATAGGAAAGTATTTTCTTTACATAAGTGTTTTATATCCTGTGGTTTTATATTGCATTAGAAAAGTAGTTTCCCACCAAATGGTTCAAGTTTCTGTGTGTATAGCAGTTTCCACTGGCCATGGTTTTTATCATCACATATTCTTTTTACCCATGATGCTTTTATCGCTTTTATAAAACTGTCTATATCGACCATCTTTAAACCCCCGTGTTCATATGTTTGAATTATTGTGTTCGGCTTTATTTTATCGGGTTTTCCATCCCAGAGAAAATCAAACAATTTCATTTTAATTGTTTTAATTATGCTGTCTGGTGGGTCAGGTAAGACTGTTAATGGATATATCAGTTTCGGAAGAGCAAATGTTTTGTTCGCAGTAATTTTACCTAATAAACTTAGTTTTCTTTTTTTTCACGTCTCAAGACTTTTAACGAACTCTTTTATCTTCGGAGTAAGGTTTAGTTTGTGCATATTTTTATTATCATTTGAAAAAGTAATGCCTAATGTCTTTGCGCTTGTTGATGTCCATATAAAATGCTTTGTAGGGCAAAAAATTAGTGTTGTATTTTTTAGGGAACCCACCCGAAGAACTGTAGACTTTTTTGTATTGAGTTTGAGGCCCGAAATTTTACTGAATTCATCTATAAGGTATACTAATGTTTCGAATGATTTTTGTGTACCATCTAATATAAATGTAGCATCGTCAGCAAACATTGTCTTTTTAAGTTCTATGTTACTTATTTTTACCCCAGTTATATCTTTTTCATTGTCTATTGCTTTTGATAATAATTCTATTGCAATTATGAATAGGTATGGTGATAATGGACAGCCTTGACGGACACCTCGGCTTATTGAGAAAAAATCTGATAAGAAACCGTTATTTGTAGCGCAACTTTTTGCATCTGAATAAAAAAGTTTAATCCAATTAATAATGTCGTTGCCAAAATTAAGATATTGCATGACCTTTAGAAGGTATTCGTGTTCAACTGTATCAAAGGCTTTTTCAAAATCTGCAAAGAATAATAAACCCGGAGAATTACTTTCATTCAAAAAATCTACCGATTCGCATAATGTTTTGATGTTTTCTCCAATGTATCTCTCCTTAATGAATCCAGTTTGTGAATGATCTATTATTGATGGTAATACTTTTTTCAGCCGGTTTGCAATAGCTTTTGTAGCAATTTTATAATCGACATTAAGAAGGGATATCGGTCTCCAGTTTGTAAGAATGGATAACTCACTGTCTTTTTTTGGTATTAATGTTATTACTCCCTGTTTTTGTAATTCGCTCAAGTTTCCCTTCTCTAATGAATAATTCATGGAATTTATAAAATACTCTTTGATATCATGCTTTTTCAAAATCTGCAAAGAATAATAAACCCAGAGAATTACTTTCATTCAAAAAGTCTACCGATCCGCATAATGTTTTTATGTTTTCTCCAATGTATCTCCCCTTAATGAATCCAGTTTGTGAATGATCTATTATTGATGGTAATACTTTTTTCAGCCGGTTTACAATAGCTTTTGTAGCAATTTTATAATCGACATTAAGAAGGGATATTGGTCTCCAGTTTGTAAGAATGGATAAATCACTGTCTTTTTTTGGTATTAATGTTATTACTCCCTGTTTTTGTAATTCGCTCAAGTTTCCCTTCTCTAATGAATAATTCATGGAATTTATAAAATACTCTTTGATATCATTCCAGAATAGTTTGTAAAATTCAACCGTAATACCATCTGAACCTGGACTTTTGTTATTTTTCATTTCCTTTATGCAATTCTTACATTCATATTCAGATAACATGCCTTCACAATTTTGTTTCTCTTCTTCCGATAGTATATGTTCATTATTATTCGGGAAAAAATCATGATTAGTTGCTTGCATGTCTTTTTTTGTATATAACTTTTTATAATATTCTTGCTGCTGTAGTATTTCGTTGTCATGTGTAATAATATTGTTATTTATATTCAGTCTAGTTATAGTTTTATTTTCTGCCCGTTTCTTTTCGAGATTAGAAAAGTATTTTGTATTCTTTTCTCCACCCTCTATCCATTCGGCTTTGGTTCTTAATATTATTCCTCTAACCCGTTCTTCGTGTATATTATGTAGTTGGTCCTTCTTATTATTTAGTTCTGTTAAAAGGTCTTCCTCTGTAGTATTAGAGTATATCTGATTCTAATTTATTTATTTCATCCGTTAACTTTTTTTCTATATTTACTGTTTTTTTCTTTTCTATTGAAGCAAATCTTATAGTTTCGTTTCTATTATCGTTCTTTTTATTATCTCCCATAATGTATTAGGATTTGCACCTTCATTTGTTTCAGCAACTAAAGAAATATTTTGTCTAATATTTTGTTGATATTCGGCATTTAACAGTAAGCTATTATTTAATTTAAAGTAACCTGGACCTCGTTTATTAGATTGTGTATGAATCGAGAAAAATACCATTGAATGATCCGACTTATATCCTGTAGTAATCTTGCTATTTGCTACACGATTTATTATGTTTTCAGAAATTAAAAAATAATCTAGTCTACAAAATATTGGCGGCTTAGTATTTGAATGCCATGTATATTTTCTGGAATTAGGGTTAAGAATTCTCCAAATATCGAGTAGATTGTATTTATTCATGATGGATAATAATTTGTCTCGGGTCTTTTTATTAGTATCTTTTCTTCCATTTTTCTTGTCAAGATCCGGGTCTAAAATTGTGTTGAAATCTCCACCTACTATTAATGTATCAGTTTCGAAAGATTCTATATAAGTATCCATATTTTGGTAAAAGTTAAAGCTGTTTTCATTCGGACCATATAAATTAATTAGTGTATAATCATTTTCTGATATACTTATTTTTAGAACTTGCATTCTGCCGGTTACTGCTTCGATATATTGTTGTATTTTATACTCAAAAATTGGTGATATTAGAATACCAACCCCTTCTTTATTACTAAAATTTCCACTGAAATAAGCATCGCCGTCCCATTCATTTTCCCATTGTATTTTATCATTTGCCGTAAAATGTGCATCTTGAATAAAACAAATAGCAAAATCATTTTCTTTAATCCATTGCATCAGTTGTAAGCGTTTGCTTTTTGACCCCATACCCTTTACATTAAACGTTCCTATTTTAATATCCATGTCGTTATGCTGTGAAATTGCTTATATATGGAACCAAGCACAGCGTACAATTGACCTTACATACAACATTCTAAACTTGAACAGAATAGTAGACATGGTTGCTAGGATTGTATTAGTAATGAAATGCCACTATATAGGGTCACACAAACAATTAGAAAGGCGATCATATTCGTTCACAATAATGCCCCCATCGGTGGTCCATGATTTACAATTAATAACAGTATTAAAGATTCTGCGTATCAGATATGTACGTGAAGTAATGGCCCCAATTAAATGAACAACATTCTTAGTGTAGATCTTAACATTATGTAAAACCTATAATCTGAGCACAGCTAGATAGACTAGATATAATTTATCAATTTATCATAAATTAGATAATTAATAATTACCAAATACATGTATTTTAACTTTGACAATGATATTTAAAGCTACTTGTATACGGTAGTTTGTCCCAGGTTAACACGACTATTTTCTTGCACATCTATCAGGAAAAAAACAACAACTAAACTGTATATTTCTTAGATAAAAGAAGAACCCAATTCATTCCCATAATGGTGTGTAACAAAGGCAAAATCGACCCAGAGTGTCTCCATCTCCATATAGAGGGGAGAGAGAGACCTGGGGGAAATACAATGATCAATTTATACATGTATATAATCCTCACAAAGTGGTAAAGCGAAAAACAAAAGTATGTGAGGACAATATTATACATATTATGACATGCATTATATTGTTAAATTTCTACTTTCACATGTGGTAACTATAGGAAATATCTTCAAATTCATATCATTACCTTGTACTAACATGGGCACCAATACAAATAATAATACAACATTGTAATAAATGTGCAAAAAATAGGCCAGACTTGAATAAAATAATTACCTAAAACCTTTAAGACGGTTGAAAAAAAAGAAAGAAAAGGGAACTGCATGTATAATAAAAGAACTAGAATAAGCACAACAATTATATTTTGTTTTTAATTAGGATCGAAAACAGAAGTTTTTTGATGTGGCTGTGCCAAAAAAATGTTTTCGTGGTTCACTAACCTGGCTTGCATTGCAGTCGTTCACTGAGCACATGAGAAACTCGGCAGAGCCTCGTTGGTCATGAGCTCAGTATACTCGTCCAATAAACATCAGCTTAAACAGTCACCAATTTAAGATTCCTTATTTTACCTGCTTGTATTGTTAAAACACTATTTATGAGGATAAAGATGTTGAATCACATCTTTAATGCATATATTCGTTAGTATGATATTGCATGTACTATGTATATGGCATGTACGAGCTCATTTATTCTGCATTTGAAGTTTCCTGTAAAATCTTTGTATAATTCACATATTCCATTTCTTTGTGAACATTCAGTCAACATTTTTACATTTACATACCTTAAATTGACATTGTTTGATACACATGTATATAATGTAATAAGTATGTGAGATATGTCATTAATAACCATAAGCAAAAACAAACATGTACTGCGGACACGTGTTTGACGCGAATGGTAAAGAGTGCATAATTGGTCTAAGGGAGGTAACCTATAAGAGTTTCATCGATCATGCGGGATAATTTAGCTGGATGTCCGTTTGTGACTTCAATTTGCATATTTAAAAAAGGGGTATACTCCCCGTCCTGCATGCACACACCAGCACTGAATACGATCAGCATCTACATCGCGCTCTATATGTTTTACATGTATATACAGATATAATATATAGAGAGCAGTACAGTCCAATTCATCGCATGCATACACATGCTGATCAGGGCATATACTGTTTGGAAGCCCTACAGAAATAAGGTTCACTTTACTGGCAGCAGAGTAAAATCTCAATACCGTCTATGTTGTGAAGCAGTTAGCGGATAGAGCTATATTTTATTATTTCGTTCGTTGTATTTGGGCGGCCCGCTGAGAAAATGGACCTTACGCCACTTGCATAATTTTGGTCATCTTGGACACTCACTCAATAGGGTTAGAATTCGAAAGTTTCCTTTGTTCTTTTGGTTCTCTATCAGGCTATGACAATTCCTGTGTATATATGTCCCTATATGTCCCTGCTGTTGAATGGACGTAATCCCTCTGACAATCAATCAATTAAATTAATTCAGTGCATACTTTCTCTCTCACATGCGTCAGTGTTGATACATATAGTTTGTCCTTCTTCCTGAATCGATCACGACACTGTATCCTGCCTTATCAATGTTAGCGGTTAGCTTGAAACAGTGTAGACACTGATCTATCAGTATGTGTGGACATAAAGAATGATCTGGGAGAATACTGTCAGAGTATGATGTGGGACATTTCTCGTGTATGACGTTTTTCGGCATTTTGTGCTGTGTATAACTGGTCTTGCACATTGCACCTGTGTAAATGATTCACATCAAATAATGCAGCTCTCATGGAGAGATGCCACTCAGCTCTATTTAGACCTATCGCATGAATGTATTTTTCATCTAGTAATTTTTTGCGCCGGTTACTAAAAGAAAATGTGTCTATGCAATATCGTCTGCACAAAGCCGAATGGGAATTCATTAGGAATCCGGTGCTTATATTGATGTGAAACATTTTATGCCGGAGTGCAGCACCTGTGAGTATGATATGTCTCGTTGTACAGGGCAGTGTGCTGTATGTCTCGTTGTACAGGGCAGTGTGCTGTATTCCTCGTTGTACAGGGCAAGTGCTGTATGTTCTTGACTGGGCAAGTGCTGTATTCCTCGTTTACAGGGCAGTTGTTGGGCAGTATGTCTCGTTTGCAGGGCCTGCTGTATGTCTCGTTGTACAGGGCAGTGTGCTGTATGTCTCGTTGTACAGGGCAGTGTGCTGTATGTCTCGTTGTACAGGGCAGTGTGCTGTATGTCTCGTTGTGGCGCGTGTAGTCTCGTTGTCAGGGCAGTGTGCTGTATGTCTCGTTGTACAGGGCAGTGTGCTGTATGTCTCGTTGTACAGGGCAGTGTGCTGTATGTCTCGTTGTACAGGGCAGTGTGCTGTATGTCTCGTTGTACAGGGCAGTGTGCTGTATGTCTCGTTGTACAGGGCAGTGTGCTGTATGTCTCGTTGTACAGGGCAGTGTGCTGTATGTCTCGTTGTACAGGGCAGTGTGCTGTATGTCTCGTTGTACAGGGCAGTGTGCTGTATAACTGGTACAAACATGGGAAACTGGAGAGGACAGACGGCAGTTCCATCACTGAGGGCATAGGTCAAGGTCGGGTGACGGACAACATGAAGGGCGCCCCCGTGGATGATGCCATGTGTATACTGGACAAAGATGCAGTAGAAATGGTGAGAGAAGTCATTGAGAATACGGTAGAACCTCTCTAAACTGAACACCCTGGGCACCACATTGTGTATCATTTAGATGGGTTGCTCTGTAATTTATTTCATTTTGGTGTCTGTTCACCATTGGAAACAACAAAAATTGTTCACTGAATGCTTAATTACAGTGAAACTTCTCCAATCCGGACACCCTGGGGACATGCCAGGGTGTCTGGTTCGTACCAGGATTAGAGAGGGTCCACTGTACCAGGTTACAGTAGTGGCTTTGAATATAAAGCTTATCAATCAAGGCGAGGAAATATGTCAGAATTCTGAGGCTTGCTTAGGGATTCTTGCCATTTCTGAGCCGAGCCTGATAACCTTGATATCAAAAGCCACTAGCCTGGTGTTCTAGTCCTCAGGTAACAATTTGCACAAGCTGATCTGGATCTACATGGGCCGCAAAACCCATAAGCCCAATTTCTCTAGTCACAGCCACATATGTCATTCGGAAGTTCAACTTGCTAGACCTGTATATGACCCTTGTGTGTTAGAAACCTGAGGGCCGTTTCACTAAACTTCTTACGACTAAAATGTTCGTAAGTGCAAATTTAGGATCGTCTGGAAATATCAATTGATGGATTTACATTTATTGAGCATAGGCTGCATATGCAGCCTATGCTCAATAAATGTAAATCCAATAATTGTTTACAAGAAAACATTGTTAATGTGAAATTTACAGACCATCATAATTTTGCACTTACAAATATTTTAGTCATACGAAGTTTAGTGAAACTGCCCCCTTATGTCTAATCTGTAGCCAATGTGTCTCTTGGTGGAAGTTTTGCATAATTGCCCAGTTACCACCCTTCCACCGGAATAATGGTAGCCTCAGTCAGATAGCTCAGACTTAAGATTAATGTACACATGTAAAGTCTATGGAAATCTAATAAAAGAAACTACTCAAAAGGCAATAGCTAGTTACACTAATAAGCCATATATGTGTTCAATAAATCTTTATGCAGATATACTGCCACCATAGAGATGACACTATATGCTGTACATGTAGTTAGAAAATAATAAGCACATGTTTATGTTTTACATAGGGATTGATTGTGGCCGAGGGGTTAGAACACCAATCAACACTTCCAACCACCAACACTTCCAATCCGGAGGTTGTGGGTTTAAACCTCGCCTAGAGCATCAAAAATACTTTCATAGTATTTCCATCACACTGGTCTGTCGGATGAGACTTTAAACTGTGGTCCCGTCTCTATATGACCTTAGCTGTTGGTGGGACGTTAAACCCTTTCACTTTCACTTTTTTTTTATGTTTTACATGTGCGATATAGTTTGTTGCTACACACCTATGTAGAGACGTAATATGCATGTGCTACATCAACATTGGTCTATTATTTGCAGATTACAGTAGTCTGTGCATTTTTGTTGCGCCTGCTTTAGCAGATGGTATGACTATAGTCGCCGCTTTTTCCGTCGCTATCGTCGTCCGAAATGTCAAAACGTTTGTACAAGCTTCATCATCATGACATTACTTGACGGATTGCTTCAATATATGGACACATGATACACGTGAGCATTTGGAACCTTTTTTACCTTCACATTTTTGCGGAAACACTTTGTACAAGTTTGTACAAGTTTCTTCATCATGGTATAACTTTAATATTACTTTATGAATTGCTTCAATATTTGGACACTTGATATATGTGAGAATTTGGAACCCACTCATGACACCATTAACTTCACCTTTTTTACTTTCATAGTTTTGCGGAAACACTTAGCCGGTTTTTTTTGCATAAAAAAGTTTGTGTAAGTTTCTTCATCATCGTATAACATTAATATTACTTGATGGGTTGCTTCAATGTTGGACACGTGATACATGTAAGCATTTGGAACATTAACATGACCTTAACCTTTTTGACCATCACATGGTTGTCGAAACACTTAGCCATATTTTGTATGAACCTTTTTGTGTATGTACGTGGGCTCACTTTCTCTAGTCAGTAAGGTTTTTATTAGATTTCCCTAGATTTTACATGGAGCCACAAGGAACATCCAGCTACCTGACGATTCTATTGACCAACGTAAGTCTGGTGGGATGTATTGTTATACAATTGTTCAGTTACCTCCCTTTAACTGGAACCATGGTAACTTCAGTAGCCTATTTCACCAACATTGCAAAGTATACTTATCTAGCAAAGTATACTTTGAGGGAGAAATTTTCAATTTAAGGATAAATTTATTCTTTTTTATTATACTGAATTTATTACATTATCACAGCCATTTTGGCTGTGATAATGTAATAAATTCAGTATAATAATTCTGCATACTTTTAATCATCAACTATATGCAGTCGTTAGTTCTATATGAAATAATGCATTTCGGGAAAAATAAATGATTACTCCCTCAAAGTATACTTTGCTAGAAAAGTATACTTTGCAATGTTGGTGAAATAGGGTACTGATCCCTTGTCAGATCAATATTACAAAGTCGTTGTTTTTTTATATAATTTTGCAATTACCTCCCTTTAACTGGAATTGTGGTTGCCATGGTAATTGAAATGGTTTTACTTTGTATCTACCGATCCTGCTCAGGGCACATGTTTAGTGTGTCCTCGTGAAAGATTGTATAAGACGTATGTACATAAGCACGGGTCTTCAGCCACAACCAATCAAACTTCCTGATTTCCATTATGAGAACAGAACAGAATACACGCTCAAAAAGTTTTATAAGTACAGGCCGAGCGTGTACACATGCAATCAAATTTCCTGACTTCGAACATAAGAATAGACAGCACACTCGGAACGTTTCATAACCGCATGCCCAGCTGTTGATCAATTAGTTGCAGGCAGTAACTCTGCAAAACACCACCAGTACCATCCGCTACAGGAGTTTTACAAGAGTTACTGCCCGCAACTAATGAGCAATAGCCAGTCAATGTGGAGCATGTTACCATTGTTGATCCATGTCCATGTTACAGACGTTCCGATTGCTACATGAGGAAGGCCTGTTTGTGGGGGCGTCATCCGGGCTCAACGTGTCCGCTGCCTTCCAGCTGGCCCAACAGATGGGGCCCGGGCACACAATAGTCACCGCCCTCTGTGACACCGGCCAGGTAGGTGGCCAGACGCGGCGGGGGTGCACATATTACTGCGCTACACGTAACGTGTGTGAGAGATGATGTTTGTGGTCTCTGCTGTACAGAATTGTGTAGTTTTAATGTATTTATGAAAATGTATGTTAAATGGTAAATTCATAACACAAACTTTTTCTGAGATTATTACTTTAACCCTTAGACTGCTATCTTAATTTTGTTGTCGTCTGCTGTTTATTTTCTATTTCCCATTTTTATCATCAAAAACATGGTTTGACAGCACTTTAGAATAATTTACAACATGGTTTGACAGCACTTCAGAATCATTTCCATTGGAAATGATTCTGAAGTGCTGTCAAACCATGTTTTTATTGAGAAATAAAGTAAGATATAAAAGCAACGGCAGACGAAAATTGTTGTGAGTACAGGTCTAAGGATAGGAATAGAGGTAAGAGAAATGTCAGTTTCAATATTACAAACACAGAACTCAACCTGTGTCAACTTTCTAACCACAAGCACTTTTCTCCCATCCATGTCCTGTTGAACAGGTATATAATCATTAAATCTGGTAATATTTATAGAGAATAGTAGGTTAGTGCTGTGAATGGGAAAAAATATCTGGCAAGGCTTAAATTTATCCTGTCAACACCTACAAATAGCTTTAAAATGAAATAAAAAATAACCCCAGCCACCGCACATATTCATATGCAGTGATTAGGTCGTATTGACAGGATATCAAAAACGTTTCATGGCACACACACTGTGTTGACAGGATAAAATTTATTATACCCCCGGCATATTTATAGTATGTGAAATAAGTGAAGCGCAATACTGACCATTGATTATCTTAGAAACTAGGGCGTAGTATATATGTTCATACCTGTATAAGTGTAACATTTTTCCAGGTTTCAATAAATGTTTGGCTTTCCATCTATCCAATGTTCCATCTGTCTGTGGCATGTATTGTGGCCTAGTTGTGAGTGACCTTGACTTCAATACCAGAGATTGTGGCATGTATTGTGGCCTAGTGGTGAGTGACCTTGACTTCAATACCAGAGATTGTGGGTTCAATCCTCGCCATAGGCATGAACAAAATACTTTTGTACAATTTCCATGCCACTAGTCGGAGTTTCGGATGTGACTTGAAACCGAGGTTCTGTCTCTACATGACCTTTGACTGTTGCTAGAATGTTAACCCCACTCACTTATACTTTTCCGTCTGTCCGTGACGTTTCATCCATATTATGTAATAGTTGTATTAACCTTAGACTGCTACACACAACAATTGTCGTCTGCTGTTGCTTTTATATCGTGTCTTATTTCTCAATAAAAACATGGTTTGACAGCACTTCAGAATCATTTCCAATGGAAATGATTCTGAAGTGCTGTCAAAGCATGTTGTAAATTATTCTAAAGTGCTGTCAAAGTATGTTTTTGATGATAAAAATGGAAAATAGAAATTAAAAAGTAGACGACAAAAAAATAAGATAGCGGCGTAAGGGTTAAGTATTTTGTGTACCGTTTATTTCTTAAATTATCTACTAAGTTGAAATTATGTTATACATCCATATAATGTGTTCATAAATACTTCATGTCCCCAGTCGCAAATGCACCCTTTTGTACAATTGGTGATCCTTTTTGAAGAACCTAATATCTCTGCAGCCATACGTCATATTCACTTGAAACATAATATGCGTATTTTACAATATATGTATTTTTCCTTATATAGTTTTACAGCCGTACATGTAATTTCAGTAAAGAAGTTAACCTGCATTGTACATGTATTGTCTCGGGATATAATTACAATGTTCATATAGGCCTACATGAATAAACTTGTAATGTGTGCAACATTTCACCCTTTCACCCCCAAGTAACCAGAGGTTGAAGTAACGGAACGAGGTCTATAAATACATTAAATATGCCTAAAAGCATCAATAAATAAAGAAAAAAAATAAGCTAAACAAATGTTTTTACTCCCTATATATAGACATATATATAATTATACACCCCGCAACGAGTTGTGGGAGGGTATACTGGAGTCGGGTTGTCCGTCCGTGCGTCCGTGCGTCCGTGCGTCCGTGCGTCCGTAAACTTAACATCAGAGAAATATTGTTATAACTTCTATTTCCTTCATCTAAAATGCTTGATATTTCACACATGCATTCCTGTAAGGCTCTACTACCATGCTGTGCCAAATCCATGACCGTTCAACCCCCGCAGATCCCAAGGTCAAGGTCAAATACTTAGTCTTTTTACAAAACTTAACATCAGAGAAATATTGTTCTAACTTCTATTTCCTTCATCTAAAATGCTTAATATTTCACACATGCATTCCTGTAAGGCTCTACACCTGCTGTGCCAAATCCACGACCGTCCAACCCCGCTGATCCCAAGGTCAAGGTCAAATACTTAGTCTTTACTTTTAAAACTTAACATCAGAGAAATATTGTTCTAAAACTTCTATTTCCTTCATCTAAAATTCTTAATATTTCACACATGCATTCCTGTAAGGCTCTAATACCATGCTGTGCCAAATCCATGACCGTCCAACCCCCGCTGATCCCAATGTCAAGGTCAAATACTTAGTCTCTTTACAAAACTTAACATCAGAGAAATAAGTTATAACTTCTATTTCTTTCATTGAAAATTCTTAATATTTCATATGCTGTGACAAATCCCCGCTGATCTCGAGGTCAACATCACATACATACCGTATAACCTCGAATTAACAACGCCCTCCTCCTAATAAACGCCCCCCCCCCCCCCCACCCCCCCCAAATAATAAAAAAAAAAATAAAAATACCAATGACCGCACCAACAAATACAAACACAAATAATCCTTAAATCCTTATTTGTGTTTGAAATTGGCCCCCCCCCCACCCTTTGTAAAATGTAATGCCTCCGGGGGCGTTAATTCGAGGTTATATGGTAGTCTCTTTACAAAACTTAACATCAGAGAAATCGGTTATAACTTCTATTTCCTTGCTCGGATCTGCTTCACATTTCACACACTCATTTCTCCAAACCTGTGCAAGTAACTGGAATGGATTTTAATATGTTAATTTTGCAACCAATTCAACCGTGACAAAATGATTTTCAGACTAGTCCATTTATGAAAATGGGGTGTTTTTGTTCTTAAAAATATGAAAATTACAAAAAATGCAGATCCTGATGGGGTCATGAGCCGTCTCATCTGGATCTACACTTTTTGCCAATACCACTATACAGGCCTGTGGTGTTGAAAGGGTTGTAAGCATCCTCACATTTCTTTGTGTTACATCTTCATCGTGAAACATGTATATTCGTCCAAACTGTTGCATCTTGTCTTTGGCAGCGTTACTACGCCAAGTTATTCAGCAAGTCAGTGCTGCAAGAGAAGGGTAAGTGTTCGCAATATTATTTATCCTCAGTTTGCACCTGACTAACCACCTGTTGGTATTATAAAAGTAACACAATGTACTAATTCTGAAATAAGTTGTATCAATGCAGAAAGCCTATAATTAAATTTTACTTTTATAAAAATTGAACCTCAACATTAATTTTATATGTTTCTTTTGCCCGACACTCGCTCGGTTACTTGCAGATTTACTTACACTAAGGCGATCTACAACTGTACATTCCTGGGAGAAATATTGCTGAATACTGAGATGTACTTTAGTTTTTGAAAATTATAGAAAATATGTCGCATCCAGAAAATATGTCTCGTCGGAAGCAAATTAATATTGGGGAGGCGAATGTCGACCCGAGCAAAGCGAGTTAGCGTTAGGGGGGTGCGGGGGCATGAACACACAGAAAATGTTTGAATTCTAGATGCCATTTCCTGCATTCTGCTGCATTTAAGAGACACCTTTTACTTTTGATCCAAATATTGGGGCGACAGTCGCCGCCCCTGCCACCCCGCCCCACTTCCGACGCCTCTGGCATCTTATTTGCTATTCTGCAGTGGAATGAGTGAAAAGAGATAAAGAAAACCTGATGTTCAGGTTTCTTGAAAAGTAAAGTTAAGTGTTGTTTATAATCATGATAATGGTGTCACTCCTATTGAAAGGTTTCATTAATTGATTGATTTAGTGGTGTTTAATGGCTTATGAACAGCTAAGGTCATTTAAAGCCGGGCCAACGGGTTACAACCCTTATTTAGGTGAGTGGGGGAAATCCCAAAATCTGAACTGAATATTTACAACGAAAAAAGAAAAAATTCAATTCTGAAATTAGAATAACCTGACATGGTGCCAGATCCATACCACACCAAAGTCACTTGGCCGCTTCCCCTAAAAGTAATAGGATTGCGGATAATCGTATTAATAATTTAAGGGGTATAACCAGATTCTACTCTCACATACAACAATGCCATGGACGTATGTGAGGGCCAAACCAGTAGCCTATTTCATCAACATTGCAAAGTATACTTTCCTAGCAAAGTATACTTTGAGGGAGTAATCATTTATTTTTCCTGAAATGCATTATTTCATATAGAACTAACGACTGCATATATTTGATGATTGAAAGTATGCAGGATTATTATACTGAATTTATTACATTATCACAGCCAAAATGGCTGTGATAATGTAATAAATTCAGTACAATAAAAATTAATATATTTATCCTAAAATTGAAAATTTCTCCCTCAAAGTATACTTTGCTACTAAAGTATACTTTGCAATGTTGATGAAATAGGCTACAGGTCTCCGGTCGGGATTCTGGTAAGGATGAACCATCACATCCTATTGAAAGGATGAGCCAGATTTGACTATGAGACACCCTAATCTCTGAACAGCAGTACTTCCCAATTCCTATCCTATGTGCCAGGCATCAGGCAGGCAATCGATAGCATTTATTTAACTAACTGGCGGCTCACCAACCATCCAGTGGAGGCTCGAACCTTCGATCTCCCAGTTGCGAGGCGGATGACTTATCCATGCTAATTCCCAAGACCTGGGGCCCGTTTCACTAAACTTTGTACAACTAAAATGTTCGTAAGTGCAAATTTAGGATCATCTGGAAATTTCAGTTGATGGATTTACATTTTTTGAGCATATGCAGCCTATGCTCAATAAATGTCAATCCAATTAGTGTTTACAAGAAAACACTGTTAATGTTAAATTTGTAGACTATCATAATTTTGCACATACAAACATTTTAGTCGTACAAAGTTTAGTGGAACGGGCACCTGGTTCAACATATACAGGCAGCCAGCTGATGGTTCCGTTTCAGGTATCCTGGACAATCTACCGGAACTCTACTGGAAGTATCTGCACTAACACAGCGTCGGTGTCCCTACAACCCCTACAGCCACAGTCCAGTCCCTAACTACTGGAAGTATCTGCACTAACACAGGCGCGTGGTACACCCTATAGACATCATGTCCCTACAACTATGGAAGTATCTGCACTAACACAGCGTGTGTCTACACCCTAATCCGTCCCTAACTACAGCACGTCATGCCCTAACCCTGAACCGATACTGGAAGTATGCACTAACACAGCGTCGGTGTCCTAACCCACGACTAACATACACACAGTCCATCCCTAACTACTGGAAGTATCTGCACTAACACAGCGTCGGTGTCCTACAACCCATACAGCCACATCCAGTCCCTAACTACTGAGTATCGCATAACACAGTCGTCCCTACAACCCTACAGCCACATCCAGTCCCTAACTACTGGAATATCTGCACTAACACAGCGTCGTGTCCCTAACACAATACAGCCACAATCCAGTCCCTACTACTGGAAGTATCTGCACTAACACACGCGTCAGTGTCCCTAACTACTGGAATACTGCACAATCACCAGTCCCTAACTACTAAGGTGGAAGTTTCTGCACTAACACAGCGTCGGTGTCCCTACAACCCCACAGCCACAGTCCGTCCCTAACTACTGGAAGTATCTGCACTAACACACGTTCGGTGTCCCTACAAACCCATACAGCCACAGTCCAGTCCCTAACTACTGGAAGTATCTGCACTAACACAGCGTCGGTGTCCCTACAACCCATACAGCCACAGTCCAGTCCCTAACTACTGGAAGTATCTGCACTAACACAGCGTCGGTGTCCCTACAACCCATACAGCCACAGTCCAGTCCCTAACTACTGGAAGTATCTGCACTAAAAACACAGTCGTGTCCCTAACACCCATACAGCCACATCAGTCCCTAACTATGGAAGTATCTGCACTAACACAGGCGGTTGTCCCTACAACCCTACAGCCACAATCCAGTCACTAAAACTACTGGAAGTAATCTGCTCTAACACAGCGTCGGCTGTCCCCTAAACCCATACAGCAACAGTCCAGGTCCCAGTAACCCTACTGGAAGCAATTGCCCAATAACACAGCCCATCCGGAAGTCCCTACAAACATACAGGCAAAGTCCAAGTCCCTAACTAATGGAGCATCTGCAACTAACAAAGCGTCGGTGTCACCCTACCAACCCACTACTAGCCACAGTACCAGTCCCTAACTACTGGTAATGTATCTGCACTAACACAGCGTCGGTGTCCCCGACAACCCATTCAGCACCAACTCCAGTACCCTAAACTACTGGAATGTATCTGCACTAACACAGCGTCGGTGTCCCCTACCAAACCCCATACAGCCACAAGTCCCAGTTCCCTAACTACTGGAAAAGAATTCTGCACTAAACACAGCGTCGGTGGTCCCTACAACCAACCCCATACAGCCACAAGTACCAAGTCCCTACTAACTACTGGGAAGTATCTGCACTAACACAGCGTCGGTGTCCCTACAACCCCAATATCAGCCACATCCCAGTCCCCTAACTACAGAGGAAGTATCTTGCCACTAACCACAGCGTCGGTGTCCCTACGAACCCCATACAGCCACAGACCTAGTCCCTAACTACTGGAAGTATCTGCACTAACAACCAAGCGTCGGTGTCCCTACAACCCCTACACCACAATCCAGTCCCTAACTACTGTATCTGCACTAGCTGCCCTACAACCCCTACCACAATCCAGTCCCTAACTACTGGAAGTATCTGCACTAACACAGCGTCGGTGTCCCTACAACCCATACAGCCACAGTCCAGTCCCTAACTACTGGAAGTATCTGCACTAACACAGCGTCGGTGTCCCTACAACCCATACAGCCACAGTCCAGTCCCTAACTACTGGAAGTATCTGCACTAACACAGCGTCGGTGTCCCTACAACCCTACAGCCACAGTCCAGTCCTAACACTGGAAGTATCTGCACTAACACAGCGTCGTGTCCCTAACTACAACCCCTACAGCCACAGTCCAGTCCCTAACTACTGGAAGTATCTGCACTAACACAGCGTCGGTGTCCCTACAACCCATACAGCCACAGTCCAGTCCCTAACTACTGGAAGTATCTGCACTACACACCAGTCGCTCTGTCTAACACATAACAGCCACAGTCCAGTCCCTAACTACTGGAAGTATCTGCACTAACACAGCGTCGGTGTCCCACAACCCTACAGCCACATCCAGTCCCTAACTACTGGAAGTATCTGCACTACAGCTCGTCCCTACAACCCCTACAGACAATCCAGTCCCTAACTACTGGAAGTATCTGCACTAACACAGCGTCGGTTGTCCCTACAACCCTACAGCCACAGTCCAGTCCCTAACTACTGGAAGTATCTGCACTAACACAGCGTCGGTGTCCCTACAACCTACAGCCACAGTCCAGTCCCTAACTACTGGAAGTATCTGCACTAACACAGCGTCGGTGTCCCTACAACCCATACAGCCACAGTCCAGTCCCTAACTACTGGAAGTATCTGCACTAACACAGCGTCGGTGTCCCTACAACCCATACGCCACATCCAGTCCCTAACTACTGGAAGTATCTGCACTAACACAGCGTCGGTGTCCCTACAACCCAAATACATCAGTCGTCCCTAACTACTGGAAGTATCTGCACTAACACAGCGTCGGTGTCCCTACAACCCCTACAGACACAATCCAGTCCCTAACTACTGGAAGTATCTGCACTAACACAGCGTCGGTGTCCCTACAACCCATACAGCCACAGTCCAGTCCCTAACTACTGGAAGTATCTGCACTAACACAGCGTTGGCCACCCTACAGCCACAGTCAGACCCCTATTGGGAATCCAGTCAGCCCCTAGCTCTTCACGAGTCACATGGCAGCCGGTTTGCTTAGTCAATTAGCCATTTACATACATTGTACATATATATTTACTATTATCACTATTGATATATGTGACTGTGACTGGAGAATGGGGTGTATGGATTTTGCGACCAGTGTAGATCCAGATCTACACTGTTCGCTATTCTAGCAATGAAACACCTGCATTGCTCCAGTCACAGACCCAGATTTACACAGAAGCACTATTGGTATATTTCGCGGAGTTATATTGTGATAATTGTGATGTCTTAGTGTCCTTGCATTCATCTGAAACAGGCCATCTGATTTTGTACCCAAGGAGATGAGCGATTTTCATGAAAACTATTTACAAAAGCTGTGGTATTTTCTGTAATCGATGTTGAAAGTTAATGAAATTGTCATAGCAAATTCTATTCTGCATTTGCTCTGAGTTTCATGAAAAATGTTTACAGAAACTGATTTTTTTCTGTAAATAATGTCGATTTGACAAAATTGTCATAGCAAATGCAAAATTTACGTCATTTACTGAAAATACATGTATCATAAATTTTGTAAATATTTTTAATACATATCACACATGTCCTTAGATACAAAATCACATGGCTTGTATCATCTGTGCATCAGACCGTATGCATTAACCATTTCAACACCATATACCTTAAAGGTACATGCCCACTCAGTAGGCACAACATGTTCTTTATATCGGAGACATCATCTGAGACATTTTCTAGCAAAATAAAGATTAATTTACCATTAGCCCACGCATTGATTGGCATTATTATACCTTTGATATCAGATGTAAAATTCCACATTGATATCAGGGGCAATAACCGTGTTTCCGTAAAATGTTAACGGACATTACTATTTATTATCTGTATTTATTTTTTGATGCGCAATGATCATACTTTATAATCTGTCTATAATATTATTTTTTCAGGTGACACATTTAATTAGTATAAATAACTAAACAATTTTGTGCCTCATTTGCTATGAAAATATCCTGATACCACCGCGCGTCACTATCAGTAAAATAAATATTACTAACTGATTATATATGTATAGCGGGCACTTGTAATTTTTAGAATTAGTGGAATAGTGACACAATTATACACTTATTATACCCCCCGCAACGAGTTGTGGGGGGTATACTGGAGTCCGGTTGTCCGTGCGTCCGTGCGTCCGTCCGTGCATCCATGCGTCCGTTTGTCCGTTCCTAAACTTAACATCAGAGAAATATTGTTATAACTTCTATTTCCTTCATCTAAAGTGCTTAATATTTCACACATGCATTCCTGTAAGGCTCTACTACCTTGCTGTGCCAAATCCATGACCGTCCAAACCCCGCTGATCCCAAGGTCAAGGTCAAATACTTAGTCTCTTTACAAAATTTAACATCAGAGAAATATTGTTATAACTTCTATTTCCTTCATCTAAAATGCCTAATATTTCACACATGCATTCCTGTAAGGCTTTAGTACCATGCTTTGCCAAATCCACGACCGTCCAACCCCCGCTGATCCCAAGGTCAAGGCCAAATACTTAGTCTCTTTACAAAACTTAACATCAGAGAAATATTGTTATAACTTCTATTTCCTTCGTCTAAAATGCTTAATATTTCACACATGCATTCCTGTAAGTCTACTACCATGCTGTGCCAACTCCACGACCGTCCAACCCCCGCTGGTCCCAAGGTCAAGGTCACATACTTAGTCTCTTTACAAAACTTAACATCGGAGAAAAATGTTATAACTTCTATTTCTTTCATCGAATATTCTTAATATTTGATGCATGCATTCCTCTAAGGCTCTACTATCATGCTGTGACAAATCCCTGCTGATCTCGAGGTCAAGGTCACATACTTAGTCTCTTTACAAAACTTAACATCAAAGAAATCGGTTATAACTTCTATTTCCTTGCTCGGATCTGCTTCACATTTCACACACGCATTGCTCCAATGGACCTCTACCACCCTGTGACAAATTCACGTTCGTGCCGCCTCCGCTAAGCCCAGAGTCAAGGTCACAAGCCTACACACTTGGATTTTTTTTTTTACATATTTAAGGGTACCTGGGTCCACGCGGGGGGTATTCCGTAAGCCTCGCTTACTGACCAATCTAGTTTAATTCCTATAAAGAACATATTGTGCCTACTGAGTGGGCATGTACCTTTAATAGATACTTTGGGGAGGGGGTGGCGTGGGGAAGGGTTGAAAATCATGTTGAAGCAACTGTACTCGTAACATGGCCTATATCTCATGCAAACATTGTTTAGTACAGTGGGACTTCTCTGAATTTTGTGTTTTACCCTTAAAATGCGGGAAACGAAAATTGTTGTCTGCTGTTGTTTTATATTTTGTCTCTTTTTTTTCTGTCAATAAAACATGGTTTGACAGCAGTTTAGAATCATTTCCATTGGAAATGATTCTAAACTGCTGTCAACCTATGTTGTTGATGATAAAATTGAAAATAGGAAATAAACAGCAGACGACAATTTATAATTTAGCATTGTAAGGGTTAATTTGGTTTCACTATAATTTACTGTCATGCCATGGAGTACTCATATAAATGAAACACAGCAATCTATCCTGACTGGACATCCTGGGGATCTCCCAGTTTCTCCGATTTAGAGAGGTTCTGTTACATAAAAGTAACGTATCAGATAAAGTTACATGAAGTCTCAAAAGTATAGTTATTGTTTACCCTAGAATCTCGACCAATGAAAGAACAGCATTTCGTCACTTTCGCCAATATTTATTAATTTAATCATTAAATGTTCAGCCACTATATTTAGAACTGATTTTACGCCTTGTTGTCATCATTTCAGGAGACGCAAAGCATATTACCGCCCACACACACGTTCACTTCGTGTCACACTGCCAATCGCATGCTAGTATAGCGATTCAAAATCACGTTTAGGGGCGGAGCTTCGCAAGTGGGCTGGTAAACAATAAGTACGATATAGTTCACATATTGAATATGAACTATAAATATTACTTATTTATCAGCCAATAGTAGTATCCACCTGCTATTGTGATTACCAAAGATAATGTTTTTCGAACAGGTAAATTTGGGCAGATGATTTGTTGTAGAATGGTTTGTTTTTGTTGTTTTATTAGGTGTCATTTGATAGACTTTAATGGGAATGCTGTTGAATGCATTTGACTGTAAAAAGATATTAACATGGGATATAGAGCATGATTTACATCTATAGTCACTTCAATACACTATTTTACAATTGCAGATATATATATAGTTGTAAAACAGCACATGAACTATTTTTTTTTGTATTTACTTTGGTTGTGGTGTCTTTACATTTTTAGAGGAATTTAATGGATTTTTTGTTACAGTTTAAACAATTGTTTGTGCTTGGTGTTTGAACGTTTGTATAACAGTAATTATGTACATTTATAACTACCTTTGTATGGTGTGTGTGGATCTGCGACTACATGTATGCCTAAGTCACACAAAATAAGTTGCATGGGAGATGACCACGATAAGTTCTGCTTTCGGTCAAATCCCATTAGTTATCATGTATCATTTATCACTTGTATTGGATGAATAAAATATTGTTTAAAGTAAAGTCAGTGGCATGACACGAGTTACCTCCCTGTACAGATGCAAAGAAGTATTAAATTGTTCAAAACCTCTGTTACCTTAACAGGCTGTTAAATCCTTAATTTTGAACAACCGGGCCCTGCATAATAGTTGATTTATGCTATTAATACATTAAATATGCCTAAAAGCATCAATAAATATACTCCCTCCATATACTAATGGAGTTATATGGAGGCATATTTAGGCATATTTAATGTATTTATTTATAGACATCGGTCCGTTACTTCAACCTGTGATCCATCATAATGGCCAATATAATGCAGCTTATTTTGTCATCGCTATAATGAATTGGACAAATGATTTACAGCCTGAATTGGCTCCGAGTGTACATGTGTTACAAGCATGATCAGCATATATTTTGTCTCGTATAAATGGTATTCTACATATCTGTATTCCAGTGCTCCAGATAAGGTGTGTATTTGCTTAAATACCCAATTAAAATTGCCAAAGCCCCAATTGAAATCAGAAGTAGTGAGTATCAAAAAGCAATGAAAAATGTGTGGTATCTTTATCATGCTACAGAAAACAAAAAACAGACCACAAATATAGCAAATTTTCTTATTTTTCCATGAAATCACATCTTGTTATTTCATTAGAATTGTCTCCAAGGAGACAATTCTAATGAAATGCCAAGACATGTTTTTATTTAGAAGCAAAGTGCGGTCTGCTGATGTGTAAATAGTAGTGTGATTTTATTTTACCCAATTAAAATGTTGAAATACCCAATTGCTTCAGAAATGATGGAGTGACAATAATCAATACTAATTCCTTATCTGGAGCCCTGGTATTCAATTGTACAATTTCCAGTGTCTAAGGTGTTTTATATGATCTATCTACTACTGTCTTTATTGCATGTCACTTTGTACGGGTTTATTTTCACCGCGATGTACATGTGCCGGTATGAGTATTTGTTGTCTCGATGCCTCGCATTCCTTATATGGGTAATTGTGGTGGTTGGTTGGGAGCATGCGATGGGTAATTTAAGGATCATGATTCATCCCGACTGGAGACCTGTAGCCTATTTCATCAACATTGCAAAGTATACTTTACTAGCAAAGTATACTTTGAGGGAGTAATCATTTATTTTTCCTGAAATGCATTATTTCATATAGAACTAACAAATGCATGTATTTCATGATTAAAAGTATGCAGAATTATTACACTGAATTTATTACATTATCACAGCCATAATGGCTGTGATAATGTAATAAATTCAGTATAATAAAAATTAATAAATGTATCATAAAATTTAAAATTTCTCCCTCAAAGTATACTTTGCAATGTTGATGAAATAGGCACCTGGTTTGGCTCTCAGGTACGTCTTTGTCATACTTGTATGTGAAGAGTTGAATGTCATACTTGTATGTGAGAGTTAAATGTCATACTTGTATGTGAGAGTTGAATGTCATACTTGTATGTGAGAGTTGAATGTCATACTTGTATGTGAGAGTTGAATGTCATACTTGTATGTGAAGAGTTGAATTTCATACTTGTATGTGAGAGTTTAATGTCATACTTGTATGTGAGAGTTGAATGTCATACTTGTATGTGAGAGTTGAATGTCATACTTGTATGTGAAGAGTTGAATGTCATACTTGTATGTGAGAGTTGAATGTCATACTTGTATGTGAGAGTTGAATGTCATACTTGTATGTGAGAGTTGAATGTCATACTTGTATGTGAGAGTTGAATGTCATACTTGTATGTGAAGAGTTGAATGTCATACTTGTATGTGAAGAGTTGAAGTCATACTTGTATGTGAGAGTTGAATGTCATACTTGTACGTGAGAGTTGAATGTCATACTTGTATGTGAGAGTTGAATGTCATACTTGTATGTGAAGAGTTGAATGTCATACTTGTATGTGAGAGTTGAATGTCATACTTGTATGTGAAGAGTTGAATGTCATACTTGTATGTGAAGAGTTGAATGTTATACTTGTATGTGAGAGTTGAATGTCATACTTGTATGTGAGAGTTGAATGTCATACTTGTATGTGAAGAGTTGAATGTCATACTTGTATGTGAAGAGTTGAATGTCATACTTGTAGTGAGAGTGAATCAGACTTGATTGAGAGTTAAGTCATACTTGTATGTGAGAGTTGAATGTCATACTTGTATGTGAGAGTTGAATGTCATACTTGTATGTGAAGAGTTGAATGTCATACTTGTATGTGAAGAGTTGAATGTTATACTTGTATGTGAGAGTTGAATGTCATACTTGTATGTGAGAGTTGAATGTCATACTTGTATGTGAGAGTTGAATGTCATACTTGTATGTTGAGAATTGAATGTTCATACTTGTTTGTGAAGATTGAATGTCATACTTGTATGTGAAGAGTTGATGTCATACTTGTATGTGAAGAGTTGAATGTCATACTTGTATGTGAAGAGTTGAATGTCATACTTGTATGTGAAGAGTTGAATGTCATACTTGTATGTGAAGAGTTGAATGTCATACTTGTATGTGAAGAGTAGTTGAAGTCATACTTGTATGTGAGAGTTGAATGTCATACTTGTATGTGAGAGTTGAATGTCATACTTGTATGTGAAGAGTTGAATGTCATACTTGTATGTGAGAGTTGAATGTCATACTTGTATGTGAGAGTTGAATGTCATACTTGTATGTGAAGAGTTGAATGTCATACTTGTATGTGAGAGTTGAATGTCATACTTGTATGTGAAGAGTTGAATGTCATACTTGTACGTGAGAGTTGAATGTCATACTTGTATGTGAGAGTTGAATGTCATACTTGTATGTGAAGAGTTGAATGTCATACTTGTATGTGAGAGTTGAATGTCATACTTGTACGTGAGAGTTGAATCTGGTTATACCCCTTATACTTATAAGGCTTATAGTAGTAAGAATATTACTGATCCTACTACTTTTTATTCTGGTGTGGCGGGGACCTGGCATCAGATCAGGATTATTCTGATTTCATGGCTGAATATATAGTTTTTTTATTGTAAATATTCAGTTCTGATTTTGGGGTTTTCAAACCCATTGACCCGGCCTTAAATGACCGTAGCTGTTGATAGGCCGTTAAACCCCAACAAACAAACAAACAAAATATACCTCTTATAATATAAGAGTAATATGATTATTACTAATCCTATTACTTTTAGCGGAAGGCACCAAGTGACTTTGGTGTGATATGGACCTGGCACCTGGTCAGGTTATTCTAATTACAGGGCTGAATATGTTTTTTTATGTAAATATTCGTTCAATAAATGAAATGAAATCCTCAGAAGGCATTGACTATCAGTAATCGGAAGGCTCAACATTACATTATTGTTGTTTATTGGTTGGGACACGTGCTACATAGACAGCCCTGTGTAGTTTCCCAGGTGAATGCAATTCCCAATTGTATAACTGTGGATGTTACTGGAGGAATGGTCATTGTGTTTGGCATTCCGTGCATATCCAGTAGCCGATTTCATCAACATTGCAAAGTATACTTATCTAGCAAAGTATACTTTGAGGGAGTAATCATTTATTTTTCCCGAAATGCATGTCATATAGAACTAACGACTGCATATATTTGATGATTAAAAGTATGCAGAAGTATTATACTGAATTTATTACATTATCACAGTTAAAATGGCTGTGATAATGTAGTAAATTCAGTTTAATAAAAATTAATAAATTTATCCTTAAAATTGAAAATTTCTCCCTCAAAGTATACTTTGTTAGCGAAGTATATACTTTTGTCATGTTGATGAAATAGCTAGGCTACAGATCAGCCCGTGCATGCATCCGCCCCGTCTATCAAGATTTGCATTGCAGGCCCGTAGCGGTGTGTAAAATAATGCCACGGCAGCCTGTTTAGCAGGAAAAATTCCACTTAGAGTTAGACCCTCAAAATCGCATTTCCTACATACAAAAAAAAACAGAAACAGGCCAAAATAATGCCACGCTGCCGTGGTGGCCGCTACGGCCCTGCATTGTTAGCACATCAATGAAACACCCACCCATCATACTTCTAACAAGCAATATATTATATAGATCGTTATCAGGCTACAGGGATGTGCTATTTGATAAGGACATATACTGGTTCTACACACTCCAGTTACACACTCCAGTGAAGTATACACACTCCAGTGAAGTCTACACTACACACTCCAGTGAAGTCTACACACTCCAGTGAAGTCTACACTACACACTCCAGTGAAGTCTACACACTCCAGTGAATGCCATATGATTTTGTACCCAAGATGTGCGATTTTTCATGAAAAACTTATACAGAAACTGTGCCATTTTCTGTAAATGACTTTGAAAGTTAACGAAATTTTCATAGCAATTGCGGAATTCTATTCTATTTCGAATAATATTCTCAACTTTTCACCAACTTATGTCTTTCGTCTTCATTGACAGAAAATATCGAGAGATTGCACATCTTCTTAGGGAGAAAATCACACGGCTTGTCATATAATTACATGTACGTATATATTTGGATAACATATTATAGAATAAAATATTTTAATGTATACTTCGTGTTCATGCTGTAATAATATGTATTCCTCCGGCCACTAGTTATGACATCAGCTTTTCGTCTGCCCCTCATTAATAACTACCGGTAGTGTTGAACATACAGTGAAACCTCACTAAACTGGACACTTAAAACTCTGTAGTCTTTTTGTCGCGCCTGCTTTAGCAGAGGCGTGACTATAGTCGGCGCTTTTTCCGTCGTCGACGTCGTCCACGTCATCGTCGTCCGCTTTTTTTGTAAGGCAAATGCGTTAAAGTTATTGTTTTTTCACAATATCTCTTTGACCCCTTGCCGCCCCGTGCAGGCACCGGGGCGGGATCAATTGATCCTGAGAATAGTGCTGCAGTAGCCATTGTTTGTCGTAAAAGGCGACTAAACTGGCTTAACGATTGGGTTCATACTTTCCGGAACCCACTATACTGGATTTGGCCCTCATGTACATTTTTGGCTTTCTTGTATGTGAGAGTTGAGTCAGGCTATGCCCCATATATAAAAATAAGATTAGCGCTAATCCTATTACTTTTAGGGGATGGGATAAATGATGCTGGTGTGGCGAGGGCCTGGCACCAGATCAGGTTGTTCTAATTTCAGGACTGAATATATATTTTGATTGTAAATATTGAGTTCTGAAGTTGGGATTTACCCCCCTCGGACAGGTGGATACGGGACACGACCCCGTTGACCCGTCTGCGTGTAGACTCCCTGAGGCTTGTACCTCTATATCAGAAAAGCGGACGTTAAACCCTATTCACTCACTCACTCACTTGACCCCTTGCCAGACTTTGATATTTCACATCAATGTTTGTCATGGGATGATGCTTCATTACGCACACCCCCATATCCAAATTCTCAAGGTCAAGGTCATTTATTTACTTATAACGTTCACCGGTTTTGTAACAGAAATGCGTTAAAGTTATTGTTTTTTCACAATGTCTCTTTAACCCCTTGCCAGACTTTGATAATATTTCACATCAATGTTTGTCTACGGATGATGCTTCATTACGCACACCCCCACATCCAAATTCTCAAGGTCAAGGTCATTCATTTGTAATTACTTGTAATGTTCACGGTCAAATGCCTCGGCAGGCGCGACACCGCTTCCGTGGCGGAATTCTTGTTTAAATACTACAGTGGCACCTCTCTAAACCAGACACCCGGGGAGGTTCCCATGGTGTCCGCTTTAGAGCTGTTCCACTGTAATACAGGCAAATATGCACTCCAAGAAATATTAACATAATACATGTAGATAAACTTATACTAAACCCACCAAAATTAAGAACACCAATCTCTCGATGTCCGGTTTATGGAGGTTCCACTTTAGTTTTTCACCCCACCCACTCCTCCACCCCCAGGTGAAATGAGATTCCATGAATCTGTCCCACCGCTGCCGTGTATACCTCCGTGTCCGCCCAGGGGCGTCGAAACAGGTCCGGCCGGTCCGGCCACTGCCTGATCAATAATTTAACATATTTGTAATTCATGTATAAAAAAAAACGGAATGTAAATATTTTTCTGCATTTGTTCTCATTTCGCATCAAAAGTGTATGTTGTTACCACTCAATTGAACCGTCTCGGCGAGACGGTTCAACTGAATGGTAACAACATACACTTTGGGTGGGTAGCGGGGGCACCCAGTATATTCGCCGGACCAATCTTAAGGCTTCCGGTGCCCCTGCCGCCGCAGACAAGGTCGTGGCTGGCCCGTCATGTCAACAAGCTTCGGAATATCTTCATGAAGCTTAACACATGCTTTGACTGTGACCCAAAGGTGAGTCAAGCACCATAGGCCTACTAATAAATCTGGTTAATGATTTAAGAATTAGCTCCTTTGTTGTTTTGGCAAATTTATTTCAGTCCCCGTGTACCTTGGCACATGCATGACCCATGTCTCGAATGGTGTGTCGCGTGTCACGCATAAACACGGCGTCGCTACACTACAGTTGCTGTAACTATTTTGTGTAGTTTTTATATGTTCTTTCTCTTGAGATAGCATATTATGTCTTTATATTACATCTTTATATTATGTCACGCAAATTTCTATGGGGGTAGCCATATTGTCGTGCTACGCCTAAACGGCGAATACGATCAAGAAAATAGTGCCTTGTGCCAATTTATCCTATGGCGTTTTGGTCTGTCTTGCTTTGTATCTAAAACTCTACATATACTATTCTCTATAGTTTTTACAGTTTTGAGCTCAGTTTATCAGTTAAATTCTGGAAAATACGAATCAAGACATTTCGTGCATATGAATACAACAGCTATTATCTTTAGTTCTCACAGTTAGGTAGCAGTGACAAGTTAGCCGCCAGTTGCGTAAAACAATTTCATGGAGTTTCAAACAGTAATTTATTCTAGAGAAAACGTATATATTGGGATGCGTTTGCACCATCACAGTACATTTGCCTCTGGATGATGATTGATAAAATATGCAACTTTTAGTGTCTAGTTCCGCAAGTGATCAGTTTTTGTGGAGATAACATATTTCAGTACTTTCAATACTTTGATTATACGACCGTTTAAAAAAAACAACACGGTACGTATTATGTTTTACCACGGGGCGGGCTGGCGTGTGGCGGACATAAAAACTGCAGAGTTTGTGTACACTACTCCTCCAAAATCTTTCAGTCAATCGATCTGAAACTATACACGTGTCTTCGACATATACAGCTTCACATTTCTGCATCTTCGCTGTCTGGCCCATCTTCGACGGGCGTAATATGTGACTTATGGCACTCTTGTTAGGACTGATTTTGTGTTTAGTACATGACTTAAATACCATTGGCAGTACGTCCATGAAATCGTCGCACAAGTATATATGTGTGTCACTTGCATGAACAGTGGCTCTCCCACATGTAGACGCTCAGTGATGGAGCAAACACACAGGGACTGATTATATGCCAACTGTTTATTTGCAGGTTTAATTTCTACTGTTTGAATTTTATGCGTGGATGTGTCTTTTAATATATTAAGTTTGTTTTGTTGGAATAGTTTTATGAAACTCTACTCGTGCATTGACTAGGGGCCCGTTTCACTAACAAATCTTAGTTTGTTCATAAGTTCGAACTTAAGTCATAACTTATGACAAAAGTTATGACCGACTTAAGTCATTGCTTATTTGGTTTCACAACACAAACTTAAGACGGTCATAACAAGTCCGTCATAAGTTACAACTTAGTTATTGTTTACAGCTTTGGTATGTGCCGCGCGGGTTCGAATCCCGCTCGGGGCTTATATTTTTATGATGACTTTACTTTCCCTTTATGTGTTTTGACATCTAAAATAACGGATTTGCAAGCCTAATGTTGAATATTATTAATTTTTAAAAATAATCTCATGTAGAATATAAATTTGATCTCAATATTCCGACGCCATTGAATACATGTGGATATATTTATTGCCAACTAGTGAACCTTATACTGTAATATAAACTGGCATATGACGTGAAACAGCAACAAAATAAGCAATTAACAATGTTTTTATTTTTACATTCCAATAAAATTGTAGTTCGACCATTTTTTAAATTTTACTTAGATTACCTCATTAACTCAGAAATCACGTTTCAGAGTCAGCAGAACACATGTACTGTCGATTATTAATGGTATGCCCGGTCAGATATGGATGTATCTGATACAACTACCGAATGACATATTATATTTATTTCAACTGGACACGGGTAATTTGTTGATTACATGTAGAAATGCATGCACTGTGTGAGTCAGTGTCACACATATAGGATTGCCCCTGAACATGTTTACCAGTATAGGACTGGATTAATGCGGATGGGTCTGACATTTTTGTTAAATGCGTCAGGACTGTTTCTCCATCTAGTCTGAAAACCAGGTATCTCCTTATCAGAAAAGAAACACAGGCTAACACTGTTCGCAAAAGTTCTACTCCACTTTCTAGAACCACTTGATTTGCTAATGTTGTATATCTCTCCAGTAACCGCCAGGGTACTACCAGTTGCGTAAAATCGCAATGCAGTCAACACTTGCAATGACACTGACAGACTGTGTGATCTCAGGGTTGACCGTATAATGTCAGCATGTGCAATGTTGCATACTTGTAGAAAAAAAATCACGAGACAGCCTGCATTTCGATATTTGGTCCTCGTTATCCATGAAGTCTAGGGGATTGGTTCGGTCCTAAAGACTCGTTCCCATGGTAAATTGCGCGCCTGGATTATAGCAACTGCAGCTGCCATCGTTTGTATGTTCTGTAAAGAAAGAACAAACAACAGTCGGATAGTCAATCAGCACAGGGAAATGAAAAATAAAAACAAAACACTTTATTGCTATTTATGCTTGAATCATGTCTCAAATTGGCAAAGTTAGTTCATTGTAGCATTCTCAAACACAATTATATTTGTAACCGCATAACTAATTGGAATAACCTGCTAAATTAGCTTATCAGTAACTTTTAAACAAATCGCCAGTAGCATTATCGTCACGAAGCACCACATTGAAATTATCGATCATAAGTACCATTGATCTATATCGGTAGTTTAACCCAAACAGGATGGTACCTAGAACAATATTAATTGTAAATAATTCATTTTCAAATCGATGTGTTTGTGGAAGATGGGTAGTATAATAGTAAAATGTTCATACGCGAGGTAATAGCAGCAGCTACATTTTTTATTATCAGTTGATAGTTCCATTCTCGTGGATAAACATGATTGATCGATCGAGTTTGAAATATCCATTTAATTTACAATACTGCACTCATTATGACCATATTTACTAAATCTATATACATATATACATGTACATGCAAGATTCACATTCTAATTTGCGTGATATTCCACTTGTTGACATCTGCAGGAACTGGTATAACATATGCATACCACAACCATATTATTCCTATGCATACTATTCATGTAACCATATAGAATGATCGATATGTATATCCCTTGTCTAAAGCGATGATTGAATCGATTTGATTCATACTGGGGTTGTTGTCTTTTTGCAATATATTATGCCGTATACATGTATCAGATGACACATGTTTCAACTCGTTCTCGTATGCATACATATGACGTATGACTTTACGGTACACCGAAGAGAACAGAAAGTAAGTATAAACATTATGTAACATTAAACTCGTGTTTTTGGACTTCTGGAATGCATACATAGATATATGATTAATTGTCTTTAACGGGCTGTCAACAGCTATGGTCATTTTAGGCACCGATCACTTAGTCCCAACGCCTAAACGTAATTGGAGTACACTAATATTACTACACACACGACTGGGATAACCTGTTTCAACACTCACGTACAAGAAAGCCAAATTGTAAGTGAGAGCCAAATCAAGGATATCACGGTAAGGATGACCCGCACCGCTAACCGCCCAGCCAACCGCCCACAGCTTGTCCGTTAGTGTAAATATGTTCCCACGGACAGGAGACTCTTTAAACGGCGGTTGTCAACAACAAACTTCAAGGGAATAAGACCTGGACAATGTGTCACATATGTGTTATATACATGCAAGATCAGTATTGCATGATTCTACAAAGTGTGTACTTATATAACGTATGCATTGCTGTACAAATATATTCATTACACATAATACATAACTTGCACCATTGTAAGCAATATATATCCCTGGTAACCACCTGAGAAGGTAATGATATAGAAACTTTGATTAGTAGCATATATTATGTATTATCATCTATCAAATATGTATATCTTAAAATATAAGATCTGACAATATCATAATATAAACAACTGAAAGTAGGCATAGTGCATACACATATCTAGGCTGGCAGGCAAAACTATACATTTTTCCTCGCAAATAATTAGTTATTTCACATGAAATGTATACGTTATGTCTACAATGTACTCGTATATAGATGTAGGTACGGCAAAATGAAGATACTTCTGAAACAGTATACACAGTTTGTTACTGATCAATATATTATACAAATTACAGGTTTTGTTGGAGGCCACATTGAATTAGATGGATCTTACATACTGTATTGCTGCGCCCTTCTGTATGCATATTGGACAACGTTTTCGAATTTTGGCGGCCATCTTGGACGCCATATTATTTCAAATATAAAATCATTGAAGCTTTAATAATGGTGAATGTAACTCCAAGACAATTAACAATCAATTCATATACTATGTTGTAAGAAAATGTTAACTTTTACATATTTTGTTGGCATTCTTGGCAGCCATCTTGGGTATTCAATAGGTTAAGCGACTCATACTTATTGAAATATGGTCAATATATGCATTTTCCAGTGATATGCTGCGACCCAATGTGTGAATATGTTCATTAATGTCACCATTATGTGTTTAATACATTTATGGCAGCCATCTTGGACGCCATCTTGGATTTTGGATTAAGCTCCAGTGGGATTCATGGGGAGTTTTGATAATGTTTCTCCTAATTATATTTTGGACTTCTACTGAAAAATTCAGCTTTGGCTTATTTTTTTCCGATCTTTGGCGATTGTAGGTCTAATACTATTCGCCTATTAGTTGTCTAGGTGTTCGGTTTAGAGAGGTTCCAATGTACACAGGTGGGGTTCAATGATAGCTTGTTACTCTGCTGGTAATATCTGATCATGGTCGCAAATAACCCAAAGTTTCTGTCCGTTACAGACAGAAAATTCGGGTAAAATGGCAAAGCACAGAATGGTGCTTGTAATTTATATGGCCGGATTACAAAGAGGTTCCCATAAACATGCTTTGTGTGCCTGAATTACAGTAGAACCTGTCTAAACATGATAGCCTGGGGATCTCCATGGGGTTTAGAGCGCTTCCCAGACATGCATATTCGTGACCGTCCTGGTTGTCGGGTGGTATTCTACGGAGCCCGGCTGGGGACATGGATTTTTTTTATTAATTCGTTCCCACGAAATAACAATAATTTCCCTCAATTCCTTTAACAATTCGTTCCCTCGAATTAACAATTCGTTCCCACGATATAACAATTCGCTCCTTCGAATTAAAAATTTGTACCCACGATATAATAATTCATTCCCTCGAATTAACAATTCGTTCCCACGATATAATAATTAGTTCCCAAGAATTAACAAAAAATTGAGGGAACGAATTGTTATTTCGTGGGAACGAATTAATAAAAAAAAAAATTCTACGTCCCCTCTGTAGTATTCTGTGACGGCTTGTGTGAATAATATTGTCACACGGTGACACTTAAATACAGGCTGATAATTCCAGCACAAAAATATTTACACAATTCCCTAACATTTGATTGGCCCGTAGCAAGTCTTTGTCCAAAGTTTATATCCCAGTAAACTCCCACGTCGAACTACTTTCCGTAACCGTGAGGCGCAGTTAAATTAATTCTAAAGAAAACGGAAAATAAACACATTTTCTTGATGAATTTATTTCAAATGCTGGAATTATAAGGAATGAATGGCCTTTTTGTGGAATTTATCGGGGATATAAACTTGGAAAAGTCGCGGGAATACTGGACGAGGTCTTCCGGCCTTCGTCCAGTATTCCCGCGACTTTTCCAAGTTTATACCCCGATAAATTCCACAAAAAGGCCATTCATTCCCATAATGGTATATATACCTGATATATTATGCACACAGTGTGTCCGGTTTACATAGGTTCCACCTTAGATGGGTGGTGGTTGGTTGGGAGCATGCGATCGGTAATTTAACGATCGTGATTTCTTACCGGAATCGCGACCGGATACATGGTTTGGCCCTCATGCACGTCTTTGGTATTCTTGTATGTGAGAGTTGACTCTGGTTATAACCATTATTCCTAATCCTATTACTTTTATGGGAAGGACCCAAGTGACTGGTGTGGTATGAATCTGGCACCAGGTCGGGTTATTCTAATTTCATGGCTGAATATAAAAAAAACATTCAATGTAAATATTCCGTTCTGAGTTTGGACATTTCCCCCCAATGCAGCAGGTTAAATATGGAACCGAACCTGTTGGCCCGGCCTTAGATAACCATAGCTGTTTATAGGCCGTTAAACAGCATTAAGTCAATCAAATCAACCCACCTTAGAAATACTGGTAGTCGGTCTCGTCATTGTGCCCGGCTTTCCGCGACTGACGTGTAACATCATTGAATCATCATAAACTGGTTGTCATGCGTGCACAAAACACTACATACATTTCTAAATTGTACGGAGCGCCGCAGGGGAAATGGATTTATTTGTATTAATTCGTTCCCTCAATTTAACAATTCGTTCCCTCGAATTAACAATTCGTTCCCACGATATAACAATTCGTTCCTTCGAATTAACAATTAGCTCCCGTGAGAACGAATTGTTATTTCGTGGGAACGAATTGTTAAATTGATGGAACGAATTGTTAATTCATAGGAATGAATTGTTAATTCGTGGGAACGACTTGGGAACGAATTGTTAATTCGTGGGACCGAATTGTTATATCGTGGGAAATGTCGTATCTCATATCTGAACTTTATTAAAATCAGTACCATGACATACGTTTACATGTAATGTGGTTATACTTTTTGAGTGCAGTATTTAAATCTAACTTAGATCAATATCCCCCAAGGAGGGAGTGTTATTAATTATACTCGTCTGTAGCCACCATTCACGATAAATATAGGTCCTGTATTAACCTATTTCTGTGACTGGAGAAATGGGGCTTATGGGTTTTGCGACCAGTGTAGATCCAGATAAGACTGTGCAGTCTGATCAGGATCTGCACTGTTCGCTATTCGATCAATGTAACACCATTCGTGCATTAACAAGCAATATAAATCGTTATCAGGCTACAGGAGAACACTTATTTGATGAGGAGCTATACTGGTCGCAAATCCCATTAACTCCATTTCTCCAGTCACAGCCACGACCAGGTAAAGATTCACATGCACTTACCAACATTATTTCTACTTGTTTAGTCATCCATAAAATCATTTTGTTTCACTACTCAATTAAATATTGTAATTGAGAATGTCTAGTTTAAATTGAAGGGTAGATCAAGGGGCCGTTTCACTAAACTTCGTACGACTAAAATGTTCGTAAGTGCAAATTATGATAGTCTGTAAATTTCACATAACAATGTTTTCTTGTAAACAATTATTGTATTTACATTTATTGAACATATGCTGCATAAATGTTAATCCATCAGTTGAAATTTACAGACGATTTTAAATTTGCATTTACAAACATTTTAGTCATACAAAGTTTAGTGAAACGACCCCCTGGATCTATGGAAGGGGATATCCGCCACTACATTGCATGCTGCTTCATGACAATGCAGTCGACCATTGTTACATGTCATCCTGGGGCCCGTTTCACTAACGAACTAAGCAAGTACTTTTGTCATAAGTTATAACTTAAGTTCGAACTTATGAACAAACTAAGATTTGTTAGTGAAACGGGCCCCTGCACTGCGGCCACTCGTTACTGCTTAATGACAACATCCCAGCAAGCAGTAAGCAGAATGACACATGACAGAATATGGCATGTAACAATGTGAAATAGCCAATCGAGGTATGCAATATGCAATGTAATAATGCAAGATGGAGTTGTCATTAAGCAGTATTGTATAGCCAAGATGCAGGATGACATGTAACAATGTCAAATAGCCAATCGAGGTATGCAATGTGAAATGTAATAATGCACGATGGAGTTGTCATTAAGCAGTAACGAGTAGCCGCAGTGCAGGATGACATGTAGCAATGGTCGACTGCATTGTCATGAAGCAGCATGCAATGTAGTGGCGGATATCCCCTTCCATATGGATCGTGTAATATTTCTGAACTCTGTAACGTGTAATACATCTCACGGACACAAACTCATTGGGATTTGAACAAATAACATGGAGCACTTGATTGGTAAAGGTGATTTTCAGACAGTAAAGTGACATTGCATATCTAGACTAGCATGTGAGAGACTGTACTTTTATTTTGTTTAAGGATCCATTCTATACCGGATCATCATTTGAGTCAAAGATAATTGCTTCGTATTTTTTTTTAGCTATATGTATAATATATATGTGACCATTTTCTTGTTATTGCATCCTATACGGCGCATGGAGTTTTCATGTCGGCCATCTTAGTATGTACATTCAGTTTCATGTATTGTAGCGTTTGACAAAGCTGTGACAGATAAACTAATAGAATATTTGGTACAACATGTTCCAACGCATGTATGACACCGTTACCACATATCCTTTATACATATAGTCTGCTAGCAACACCTTAATGATAACAGCAGTAGCATAGAGGGAGTCAAAATGATAACAGCAACCATTGTGCTGTGAATGAGAGGTATTGTAGCTCCCACCACCAACAAAAAAAGTTGGTGGTGGGATTGAAAGAGAAAGTGGTCTTGTAGTCCCAATTATATTGAAGATTGGGATATTAAAATCCGTGGCAAATCTGCTACCGGACGAAATAGCCACCCGATATACGCGGGAAGCCCCCATATAGGAATGGTAGAATACACCAAAGCTATATACAACGAGCGGTACAAAAACCTACTACAATTTGCAACAAATCTAGCAACAATGCGCCGAAAACATGGCCGCCGAATTAATTATTTATTTTTCGAAAAAAGTATGTGCAATTAAAATCCGTGGCAAATCTGTAAAATCCGTCCCCGATTTGCAAGGGTTTCAACTACCATGTTTCAACTACCCCACCTATCGGAGCTCCAAATACTAGTGTGATAGACACCAACATACAAATCCTTTTTTTTTTTCGTCGAGTCCCCACAGTTTCGGTAGTAGAAACTCGAATTATTTATTTATTTTTCTAGAAAAATAGCCGAAATCGCACTAGCCCCGACGAAATATGCGCCTTCTATAGAATACAGAGCCAAGTTAGACAACTGTGTACTTCTAAAACGGGTCGTCCTTGTCAGAGTTGTCTCTCTTATACCATACATTTCCACCAACAAAGTTAAGTTTATATACGAGAAATAAACACATATATTCATTGCTGGGACGCCAGCAATACTCTCAGCGCTGAGACAGGTTTCGCCACATGTATTTCACTCTGGCTGCTCTACGCATTCTAGCGGATGGAGGTAATGAGGAGGAGGGGTCCGCGGTAACAGTCCAATGATGGGGTGGAGGAGATGTGAGCGTGACACATCCCACTAAGCCTAACAAAGAGAAGAGAAGAGATTTAAAGCGAAGGCTTAGTGGGATGGGCCCAGAAGGCTTTTGCTGGCGCGGGTTCGAGTTTTTTTTTAATTGTTTAAATTGTTTATTATTATTATTAATAAATTGTTTACTGCACCAATATAATTAATTTTAAAATTTAAAAATAAAATTAAAATTATTTTTTAAAAATTATTTACTAAACTATCACAATTTTCGGGATGGTGGTGCTGTAACATTTCCTCCGACTTTATCTCCAAGTTTTACCCTATATTTACCCCAATCAGTACTCTCAATCTTGGGCATGGTGGCGCGCGCTTTGATTCTAATATCATTTTTAATTCTTCATATCTCTCCCTTTCTTCCACAACGGATTCAAACTCTAAATTTGATATTTCATTATCGGCCAACGCTTTGAACACTATAACGTCGATGCTATTTTTCTTAGACCTAGCGAGAACGGATATTCTATCATGTTTTCTACATTTTTTCTCGAGTTTTCGACCAGCCACCCTAATTAACATACAAAGTATTCCAGATACAACTGCAATTCCACTCAAAACCCCAGCAATTGGAACTGTTACAATTGTAGATAGTGTTGCGGCAGTCCCCGCACCACTCAATACAGATAAACTTGACAGAACCGTACTAGATGCATCTGCTAAATTTGCAACGCGCTTATATTTTTTAGCGATTCTTTTTCCATTTTTACATTCACTAGCTAAACTATCCTGCATAACGACGATATTATCCAACCTAAAATCTAAACATCTTTCGCGAATTGGATACAGTGTTGATGGATTGGTATTGACAATTGGATACAGTGTTGATGGATTGGTATTGACAATTGGAAGCGGTGATTCGTTCATGATTACAAATCAAGTTCAATTAACAATGTTACAACAGTGGAAGAACTCGCTGGGTCAGCGATTTTCGTAACAAAGTTAATAATACTACCTTCGGAAAGTCTAATTGTTTCGTCACCGGCGAACAAAACCACCGATGAAATATCTCCAGCGAGTTTATTGACTCCAATCCCCCGTTCTTCCCCATCCACTACAAGATTTATCAAGACCGCGCCCACAGATTTACCATTAGCATTAACTGAGCAAACCATTCGGAGAAGTGTACCTGTAGCTGGCATGGCGTATCCCCCATATTTATTGCTCGCTTTGGCACAGAATGAATATTCATAGAGCCCCTCAGTCAATGGGCCCCGCTTCTCAGCCCAAACTGTGATGACACGTTTTTGCGTTTTCATTGTTTTCAACAGTCCGGCAAGCCCCCCGATAGAGGTATGGGCCTCAGCACGAGTCTTTTCAGAGGTCTCCTCAAGTGCTTCGTTCGCGGTTCTACGAACACGTTTCAGTTTTTCGGAAACTTTGGCTATTTGTCCACCTAGTTCAGTAAGTGTTGTTTCTCTGATGAGAGAGTCCTCTGAGTGCAACACCCCATATGCCTCCGTAAGGGCCGCCTGGTGGTCTTCTCGGGCTTTCTCAATACCCGTTCGGACTCAGCTCAACCCCCAACCGGGCCTCTTCCCGAAATTCTGTTATTTGTTCGTCTATTTCAGTAAGTGCTGCTTCTCTGTTGAGAGAGTCTTCTGATCGAAACACCATATAAGCCTCCATAAGGGCCGCCTGGTGGTCTTCTTGGAGTCCCTCAACCCCCAACCGGGTCTCTTTTTGAAATTCTGTTATTTGTTCGTCTAGTTTAGTAAGTGCTGCTTCTCTGATGAGAGAGTCCTCTGAGCGTAACACCTTATAAGCCTCCGTAAAGGCTGCCTTGCGGTCTTCTCGGGCTTTCTCAATATCCGTTCGGACTCCCTCAATCCCCAACCAGGCCTCTTTTCGAAATTCAGTTAGTTTTCCTCCTAATTCAGTAAGTGCTGCTTCTCTGATGAGAGAGTCCTCTGAGCGCAACACCTTATAAGCCTCCATAAGTGTCGCTTGATCTTTCTCAATACCCGTTCGGATTCCCTCAATTTTCGCCCGGGCCTCTTCCCCAACTTGTGCAGTCGCCGTTAGCACTTCTACTCTAACATCTGCTATACTCCTGTGAATCCCGTTTGTAGCCTTCGATATAGTTTTATTGATCAGGGCCTTGGTTTTACTGGTAGTTAAAAAGTCGCTCTCTGTCGGGATGAATTCCCCTTCTGCCGGTTCCAAATTCTTTGAATCTGTCACCCAATCCCGATTGGTATTGGAAGAACTACCTGGTCCGTATATACTCATTTTCAATAATATATATATATATATATATATATATATATATATATATAAATTACGAACATGCGTTTAATTCTAATTCATTTTAAAAAATTATAAAATTAATTAATTGGCAATTTCGAGAAGGACCGAAATCGTGTAATAGTTATTCAACTTTCTCGCTTGATCATCGATAATAGAGACCGTAAATTCGTGGATATGTCCCGATTCCAAAACTTTCATCTCGGGGCATGGGAAGTCTAAGGTCACCGTATTCCCAAAGAAACAGTCGCTGGCTTGCACGGTTTTCAGTAATGTGCTGGGTGATCCGTCTACCGTGTTGTACGATGTGTTCACCCGATCCAGGTGCACCCTGAGAGATTTTGTGAAGGCGAAGTCCACCGGGTTATCACCGACGTACTCACCCGGGGTAAACACTCCTTTATTTGCGGAGTATGTCTCTCTAAAACCGAGTTGAATACTCAACCCCGGGGAGACCACTACCTTATTATCAGGGCTGATGGTCATTGTTGCGAGCCCTGTGGCCTTCGACACTGTGAGGTTGATTATACCGTCAAGCTCTGAGTTGACAAAATCTTTGAGCTGTCTTATTCCCCACAGTACTCGAGGCAGCTTTACACCGAATTGTTGTTCATCCTTCACATAGTAAAACCCTTCACTCTTTCCCACATTCTGCCATCCAACCGTGAAGGTGATTGATCTGAGGCCTACCCTACGTTTTCGCAGCAGTTGTCGATTGACTTCTGAAGTTCACAACTCTCTTTTTGAACATTAGTGATAGTAGCAAACATAATACTATCTTTCAATAGATACCAAGGCATTTAGCTTTTATTCAAATGCAAAGTACGCGGTCGGTGGGGTATATGACACTAAGGCTCCCCGGCTGGTGCACCCCACTATCCAAGTTAGTGGTGGAAAAGGCTTTCAAACCAACTTTCCCGACATCTTTGAACAATATAGGATGCCCAAGATTACTACCATGGAGGCCGTGAACAGGTGGAAAGCAACACCGATGCAGTTTTGGCAGAATCAGCTCAACTTCGCCGTATGGTGCGCAACAGCCGGATGCGGGGTTTTCCTCTCAGGACCATCTGGCCGCGGAGGATCCCTTCTTGAGGGCCGTTTACAACTTTCACGTGTATTACACTATTAGGAGGATTCTCAAAGAACAGAAAATCTCTCTGCCGCAGGACGACGGCTGGAATCCCATTTCCAACGCATACGACCGTAGGGCGTTCGAAAGAATTTGTAACGAATTTGGGGCCCCAAAAGACGCGGACTGGCACCAGAAAGAGTCCTGGTACACTTTTGGTTTAGGTGACGTTTACATAACGGGTATGGGGTTTCTGAAGCACCCAAAGGATCCACCACCACCAATAAAACTAAATAATACCGACTTCGTGCCACCAGTACCATGGTCTTTCAAATCGGCCCACATCGATTTCATTCAGCAACCTGCGTGGGTAAATACCGCATGGGGATCATTTATGTTAGATAAGGGTCTGGGGTTCACGGAAGCCGGGGTTATTCGTCTCAACGACTCCATTCGCACATATGTCTGGGCCATCCTCGGCGCACAGTCGCAAGTGCGCAGTTCTATAATAGGAACCGGGACGGCGTTCGATAGCCAGAAACAGTTCTTAGCAAATGTCGAGGACGCAATAAACAAACCGGTGGACCTCCCGGCGGCGATCCAGCGGTATCAAGACGTTTTGCAGTATGCCGGCACCCCAGCAGACTATGTATTTGGAATAGGTGTGTATATGGCACCGAGCAATATGATACTACGAGACGACCGGGTTGACGGTTACACTAATCAGATCGTAATCGCCACCGTCAAACAAAAGATCGGCCATAATGGGAACGTGAACGCGGATATCATCAAGCGCACCGCGCATGGAATTGATTTCATAAAACCGCAAGCACCCACCCCAGTACAAAGCACCCCATCAAGTTCCCCCAATTCACGAATTGGAATAGGTGCGGGAACTAGTGTCACAGAAAGTTACGCCGTTGTTCCAACGACTGCAATAGGACTTGATGCACCAGCAAGTTCCAGCTCAGGAGCGGGAACTAGTGTCACAACCCACGAGGATGAAAAAATAGGACTCGTCGTCGCCCTCGTGGCGATCGGACTATTTGTGCTTTGGTTTTAGGAACTCTCGGGCGGAGAATAGTAGGAGACCGGCGATCGCCACGATTAAGGCCCAAGCATTCTCTGCGAGCCATCCGGCTGTTTTTGATAATATAGATAGCAAGAAGGAGACGAGACCTCCGATCAACCCAGGCAGCGCGGCAGCCGCCTTTCCGGCTAATTTAGCCAGGAGACTGGCGAGGGCTTTTAGTTGCTTTTTTACCTACTCCTTGGCTCCACCGGATGGCGCGGCTGCTGGCGCGGGTGGTGCAGTGGGTGCAGTCACACCGCCAGTGAAAGCTAGAACTATAGTAGATATAGTCATACCGAGAGCCGCGAGGATGCTTGCTATCGTGATGCCCTGCTCTCTGAACAGAGTGCGAAGACGCTCACCGAGTGTCGTGTCCTCATGCAGAACCCTCGAGAATGTTTCGCGGATCCGACTTGTTTGGGTGCGGAGAGCCTCACGGTTAGTCGAGGCAGCCTCCAAACGAGCTGCTCTTTCATCCCGCAACGACCGCAGGCGTTCGGTGATCCGCTCGGTAGATTCTCTATCGTCACCGACTTCCTCCAGTTTTCTTTCTTCTAGCGCGATATGTTCGTCCAGCGCCGAGAGTTTGGCGTTGTTATGGACCAGTTCGCCCCGGGTTGTTTGCATAGCCTTATTGAGTCCACGGAGTTCGCGAAGAGGTAACGGGGGGTCATCCATCATGCTGTCTAACTCGCTGAACGTGGTATCCATGTGAATAGCGTCGGTGGCTACTTGAGGGAGCTCGCTGAGCTCGGCAGTTTCTATCGCGGCTGCTGTCTTCGTCATCGTTTCGTCGGTAGACTGTAGGGCCGCTACAGCGCGGGCCGGCATAATTGTTTTACCACACGCCCAATCTACGAATCCTAGTTCGTTCTTTATGATTTCGCCACCGCCCCGGGTTCCAGCAATTGTGTTCAGCGATAGGGGTTTTCCGGTATTCATGTTGACGATTTGGGCATTTGATGCTTTTAGTCGCAACCTACCACGCAGATCCAATTCGAACTTATTTCCTCGCCGGCTGAAGTTCATGGAGTCTCCATGAAGGTCGTTTCGTTATCATCATCCATGTCATCATCATCGATGTCATCATTTCGGACATCGTCTCTGCCGAATGCGTCCATGTCGAAATCATCCATCTTTTAATTATTTATGTATTAAAGACAAAACCATACGGGTTTAATAGAGATATTTAGTTTCACTGAAAATATGTCTTCGAGTCAATACGGTCGCAAACTCAATCCATATCGCAGACTGCGGGAGCCCCTTGGGGCGAAAGGCGTGAGACAGAGTGTCGTTATTACGAACAACCCATCGACGATCGACCAGAACCAGCAGCTGTTAGTCCACCTTCCAGTCCACTTTTTCCCCAGCCTCGGAGCTAGCGACGTCATTGTGCCGGGGACTGTTCGCCTCGCTTTCACTATTTCGCTGACGTCGACGGACGCGGACCGAACCGTCGTTCAGAACCTGGGTAGCGCCATCGTCAAGAAGACTATGATAAAGCTTTCTGGTAATGAGGTGATGTCGATCGATGGCAACGACGTCTACCATTGTTATCAGAACCTCTGGAAGACGGCGCATGAGCGCGAAAACGCGGTCTATCAGGGTATTGACACCAGCACAAATAAGAACGTAACCAGACTTAGAATCGGCGCTGGTAACAAGGCAGATAACATCTCGAGTGACAACGCGGTCGCGGGCGCTTACGGCAACCGCTTCTACATCCCGCTCGACTTTGAGTTGTTGGAGAGTCACATGCCATACTATCAGAGTGCTTTGGCTGACCCCCTCGAATACGAACTAACGTTCAACGACTACGGCTGAGTTCTCATAGCCATCGACATGGCACAGAAATATACGATCGATAATGTTTCGCTGGAGTACGACATGGTCACGATGCCCGAACTCGCACGATTGATCAGGACCCAGTACGCCGGACGCGTTGCCATACTTTACGACCGAGTACTTCGTCACCACAAGATGACGAAAGACAAAAGCGATACATTGTGGAATATTAATGTCAACGTACCCGCCCGCTCGATGAAAGGTATACTGATGTTGTTCGAGGATGCTCGGTTCGCGCTCGGGGCTAGAAAAACCGACAAATTCTATAACCCCAAAATCACGAAGGTAGAGGTGACGATCGAGGGAGTACCCAATCAACTCTAAAGCGCGGGTCTTCGCGCGCACCAGCAGTGGGACGAAGTAAGAAAGCAGTTTGCTACCGGCTCTAAGCGCTCCCCGGAGGTTGCAGCAGTTGCCAAAGACCTGCATCTCTCGGCCGTCTCCCTCGCGGAGTTCCTGACTACCAAATACGCGTTATGGCTAGACATGCGAGCCAGCGACGACGACCAAATACACGGTAGCGGACGCCAAGTTGAGAACGCTAGTGAGGGTGTGACGATCCAGATAACCAAAGGGGCGGATGGAAATGGGCCATTGAACGTGTACTTATATATAATTACAGACGCACAACTCAACATCGAAGATGGCCGATACGTCTCAGCACTCTACTAAATCTAACGATTTATTAATTAATTTTAAGAAAATTAGCAATCAATACCAATTCACGATTGGAGATGCCCACTCTGCCATAATATGTGAGCAGACAGGATGTGGAAAAACGGTTTTCATCCTCGACTTGCTCGAGGGTTCCTACCGTGATGCCTTTTGACACATTGTGATCCTGTGTCCTACTGTGCGGCACAACGAGACTTATCAGCAGCGCCCGTGGATATGGACCGACCCTGAGGTATACGTCATTGACCCCGGCGACAGGCTTCACGATTGGTTGCGTGGTTTATACCAAAGATTCCAGGGTGAGCCCACCCTATACGTGATTGACGATTGCTCGGCCAAGGCGGCGATGACCAAAAAGAAGGACATGCTCTCTGAGCTCGCATTTTCTGGCCGCCATGCGAGGTAAAGCGTATTGATCTCCACTCAAAAGTACATCGCCGTCCTCAAGGATCTGCGCGAGCAAACAGAATGGGTTGCCCTCTTTCACTGCAAGGACCGAGACTCAATCGATGACTCTCTTCGAGAGAATGACGTTATCCCAACCCGCGAGGAGCGCCTGGAGGTTCGACAGATGCTTTCCGAAACTAAGCACGCCAAGCTTCTGCTAAAGACTGATCAACCCACAAATTATGAAGTTATCAATTAATTACTGAATATTTACTAATACCTACTAATATTTACTAATATTTACTAATATCTACTAATATTTACTAATATCTACTAAATATTTACTAATATTTACTAATATCTACTAATATTTACTAATATTACTGAATTATTACTGAATTACTGAATTATTTACTAAATAATCTACTAAATATTACTGAATTATTTGCAACTTCAATTCTTCCAATCGCGATTGGATTGATGCTGTTACTCATAATTAATTATAAACAGTTTTATGTTAGACTTATGAGACTAGTCAGAATACTACTAATTATTAAAAATAAAATAATGAACTGCGACGAACTTCTCGATCAGCTAATGGAAGAAACAGTCGCTCCGACTGCCGACACGACTGAAACTGTAGGAACACCTGTCAGCATGATACGGTCCCGAAAGAAAATGAAAACATGACGCGACGCGAGCGGCTAGCTGCGCTGGTTGCTGGAGGACAATCGGAGCAGTATTTCGGTAGGCGTCTCTCAGTTTGTCAGGTGGATAATCTAAATTGGGGGCAGAGATGACGAAAACTCTTGGGGCGGCGGCTATTCATTTGTATGCTACCGCTGTCAGTGCAATTCTGCCTATATCTGACATCGCGGGGTTGATTAGTGATTTAGAGACTGATCCTTTTATAGGACAAACTCTTAGAACAGCCTGCTGCTCAATTTATCACAAGTTTGGAATGTACTTAGCTCCGCTAACAACCGCGTTGACCACGGGTAAACACTGTCAATTTGGACATATATACCCACGAACTATAAGCCCTAATATTAATATTATAAATGATGACACAAGACGCACCTGCGAGAGTGACGGAACAACCCTCAACACTGTTGAACCCGATTGCAGCACTTCCAACGGCGTTGGGGGAACAAGCTCCACATGAACAAGCTCCACAGGAGCAAGCTCCGGTTGCACGACACAAAAACCCAAAAAAGACAGGCAGCTGGGCGGGCAGCGGCTGCCACCCGAAAAGCTAAACAAGATAAAATACTCGCCGAGCTTCGAGCGGCCAAACGGTCGTTATTTGTTCCTGCTGTTGAAACAGCAAAACACCCGGTGGTTCCACATCCGAAGGTAGCTGTTTCTCCCCTAACATGCTCCAGTTTGGAAGAGCAATCCCCGATTGGTGTAGCTCCTACAGCCTATTACCTCAACATTGTTGAACCTGATTGGAAAATCATTCCGTGGGTTGTTGGTGGTGGTCTGGCAGTTGTGGGCACCGTGTGTGTGTGGAAATATATTTCGAGACAACCCCCAACACTGTTGGAGGCGGTTCCGAAGAAAGTTACAAAACACCAATCGCGATTGGATGCGCCCCATTTAAACATTAATCACAATCCCTTTTATATGCAATTAGATTTTACTGTGAAAGACGTATTAAACGTGGGCTTAAATATAGCGAGCGCAGTTTGGACCCGAGATTATCTAATTAAAGCTGGAATTCTACCCGTTAATATATGGAAATAAAATGGCTAGTGCGATCGCAATGATGATAGGTGGCGCGGTGGTTAACGCATTTGCGTTCAGCGGTAGCAACTTTTTCTTTTCGAAACTGAAAAGCTCGTACGCGGATGAAGAGTGCAAGCGTCACGATTTAGCTATAGAACAACTCAATAGCGCAAAGGAAGCATGGTCTCAAAAACGAACCGCCCGTCTGGACTGGATCAATGAAGATCTTCGTCGCGAGAATCACGCCGACGCCATCCACGAGTACGCGCGGGCATATCCGCAGAAAAGTCTCGCGCCGCTGGATACCGAGCCCCAACTTTCAGATTTCTATGTACCATCAGATGCCCAAAAAGACCGCGAGATCGCGTTCATCGTCGTTGGAATTGTTGCAACGGGTCTCGTCAGCTACTATATTCAATCGAGATTGAAATAAGTAATAAGCAAGCAATAATTATTTTTAATTTTTTTTTTATAAATATATATATATATAGAACGATGTTAGTTGACGAACTTTATTTTGCTATGATTGATGTAGGCTACACGGCCCTTAAACATCGTTTACCTGGTGCAAAGAGTATGATTCGTCTGGCCCGAGATTCTCTCGAGACGTGGCGCGAGGAGAAAAAGTGGCCACCCTTTTCGCAAAGCGGATGTTAGATTCCTCCAAGTTAAATTCCTCAGAATTCCCTCTCCTGTTCCAACCCAAACGCGATTGGACTTCCAACAAAGGTTTAGTATCGACGACGCAGTTACCGGACGATCTGGCGAGGGCATGTTGGAGATTGTCCGATCTATTAGAATACCTCGCATACGATGGACATGCGCAAACTTAATACCAAACTATCGTTTCGTCTAGCGCGCAAGTTAGCGAACACATACTACGGCCCCCGCGGCTACTGGAAGGGGCTCGCGGCCATCAAGAACCTCGCGGCGGCGACCAAGGTTTCCGAAAAAGCAGCCAAAGAATGGCTCAAGAAGCAGGCCATCTGGCAGATCTATTTGCCCGCGCCT